>CM057226.1:33245572-33803777 GCA_029891385.1 Erythroxylum novogranatense | reverse complement strand
ATCTCCTTTATGATGACCCTAGGTTTATTAAGTGGTCCGATTGGTGAGATATTGGAGCTCCTTACTTCTTTCAGCTCTGTGCTTCACAGTGTTACCAAAAACATACTTTGTTGTTTATTAGGCTATATCTTGTGAAATGAATGGTGGTTTGCCTCTTTGACTGCAGTATTGCTGAGGACAAAGTTATATTCCCTGCTGTAGATGCAGAGATCTCTTTTGTACAGGAGCATGTAGAAGAAGAAAGTCAATTTGACAAGCTTAGGTGCCTCATTGAAAGCGTTCAAAGTGCTGGAGTCAATGTATCTGTCACTGAGTTTTACACAAACTTGTGCTTGCAAGCAGATCAGATCATGGATACTATCCAGAAGCACTTTCAAAACGAAGAAGTTCAGGTTAACATGCTAATTCTTCTTTATTGCATAAAACTTGTCATTCTCATAGATCTGTTTTTCCATTTCCTACTTCATAAATATTTTAGATGGGGTTCGTTTATGCTTTCAGTCTTCATGATCCTGTGCTGACTATGTGCCGTAGGTTCTCCCCCTTGCTCGAACATATTTTAGTACCAAAAGACAGCGAGAACTTCTTTATGAAAGCTTATGTGTGATGCCCCTGAAGTTGATCGAGTGTGTGTTGCCCTGGTTCGTAGGATCACTTAATGATGAGCAAGCAATGGCTTTTCTTCAAAACATTTGCATGGCAGGTTTGTTGTTGATCTTTAACTGTATTTTGCACTAGTATTTTATTGAGAAAGTTGTCCGTTCTTTGCCATTTCTATTACCAGTTTCCACAGTTCCTAACTTAGTTCTAATCTGATGCAGCTCCTGCATCAGACATGGCATTAGTTACACTTTTTTCTGGGTGGGCATGCAAAGGTCGTTCCAGGAATGTTTGTTTATCTTCAAATGCCATTGGTTGTTGTCCAGCAAGAGTTCTATCTGGAAATGAGGGAGATAGTGGACAACTTTCCAAAGTATGCAGTTTTACATCATCTACTGATGATAAACTGTCCACTGAAGCAGATGACTGTAGAAGACCGCTTAAGCGTGGAAACATATTATCTCAGGAAGAAAGTCATACCTGCTGCTCTACAGGAAATGGAAACCCAGAAAAACTCTCTTGTAGCAATCAATCTTGCTGTGTTCCAGGGTTAGGAGTGAACGGCAGTAATTTAGGAATGAGCTCTCTTGCTGCAGCAAAATCACTACGCTCCTCTATTAGTCCTGCTCCCTCCCTGAACTCCAGTCTTTTTAACTGGGAGATGGATTCTAGTCCTGCTGATGTTGGTTATGCATCCCGGCCTATAGACAACATTTTCAAATTTCATAAGGCAATCCGCAAAGATGTGGAATATCTAGACATAGAATCTGGAAAACTAACTGATTGCAGTGAAACTTTGCTTAGGCAGTTTACTGGAAGATTTCGTTTGTTGTGGGGTTTATATAGGGCTCATAGTAATGCGGAAGATGATATAGTTTTCCCTGCCCTAGAATCTAAAGAGACACTTCATAATGTTAGCCATTCTTACACTCTAGACCATCTACAGGAGGAAAATTATTTGAATATATATCATCTGCACTTTCTGAGCTTACGATCTTCATGAATGCTTGAAGAGTACAGATGTCCCTGATGCTTTATCAAATAATCACGCAGACCTGTCTCATTGCGAAGATGCTGTTAGGAAGTATAATCAGCTTGCAACAACACTTCAGAGCATGTGCAAATCATTGAGAGTAACCCTGGATCAACATGTTTACCGAGAAGAACTGGAGTTGTGGCCATTATTTGATAGGCATTTTTCTGTAGAGGAACAGGATAAAATTGTTGGCCGAATAATTGGTACTACTGGTGCAGAGGTGCTTCAGTCAATGCTTCCTTGGGTGACATCTGTTCTTACACAGGAGGAACAAAATAAGATGATGGATACATGGAAACAGGCTACGAAAAACACAATGTTCAGTGAGTGGCTTAATGAATGGTGGGAAGGAACTTCTGCTGCAAGTCCACATGCAACAACATCAGAGAGTTGTATATCTCTAGGTCTTTGTCCTATCTTTATTTGCTGTTACCTATTGATTCTATCGCATTATTAATTAGAGGTTCATATCACGGAATGATTATTGGGATGGTTGTCAACCCTTCTTGTTTAGGTACTGATCTATATGAAAGCCTGGATACCAGTGATCAGACATTTAAGCCTGGGTGGAAAGATATTTTTCGGATGAATCAAAATGAGCTTGAAGCAGAGATAAGAAAAGTTTCTCGTGATTCAACTCTTGATCCAAGAAGAAAAGCCTACCTTATTCAAAATCTTATGACCAGGTTTGTTTTATTGTTGTACATGCTGTGAAGTTTCTGACTATAGCTTTCTGTTTCTCTGATGAATATATTGGTTATGTTAGTCGCTGGATAGCTGCCCAGCAGAAGTCTCCTCAAACACAACTTGGTGAGAATTCAAATAGTGAAGACTTACTTGGATGTTTCCTTCATTCCGGGATCCAGAGAAAAAGTATTTGGATGTGAGCATTATAAAGAAATTGCAAACTTCGCTGCTTGCTGTGGAAAATTATTTACTTGCGGTTCTGTCATGATAAAGTCAGTGACCATTCTATGGATCGGTAATGTTTTTCTATTGATGAAGTTCTTGTTTTAATTTTAAACTGGTGAAGTTGATGATGCTGATTAGTAATTAATGCTACATGCAGGAAAGCTACATCTGAAATTATGTGTATGCGCTGCCTGAAAATCCAGCCTGTTGGACCAGTATGCTCAACGCCTTCTTGTGGCGGGTTCTCTATGGCAAATTACTATTGTAATATCTGCAGGTTCTTCGATGATGAAAGGTTAAGCTTTCACTGAGCTCTTTTTTCTTTTGAGGCTACCTTGATCGGTGTCCATTCTTGTTAATGTGTTATGTTCTTGTTTGCATGATCCTCTGAACTACAGTTGTAAGCTTAAGATGCTGTGATAAGCTAGAATGGAGCAGTTACTCCGTAATGAATAGATCCAGTAACCTTTAATTATGATTTCTATATTTACAGCTGCATTATATCGCCGTCAATTGTATCCCTTACATCTCTTGCTATAATTTCAGAACTGTTTATCACTGCCCTTTCTGCAATTTATGCCGAGTTGGGAAGGGTCTTGGCATTGACTTCTTTCATTGCATGAAGTGTAATTGTTGCCTTGCAATGAAGCTAGTTGACCACAAATGTCGAGAGAAAGGGCTTGAAACAAATTGTCCCATTTGTTGTGATTTCTTATTACCTCGAGTGCAAGTGTCAGAGCTCTCCCTTGTGGCCATTTCATGCATTCAAGTTGCTTTCAGGTCTATCCATTACTGGGCTTTTACTTGACAGTTGGAACAATTCAAATGAAATCTGATAGGGCCTAACCCTTATTTCACCTTTCATTGTGTCAGGCATACACTTGCAGCCATTACACCTGCCCAATTTGTAGCAAATCGTTGGGAGATATGTCGGTAAGATCAATATGAACTGCCTTTTAAAATTTTCATGTGTGCTATTATGATTGATGTTCATGGCGATGATATTGTGATGTGGTTGAGGCCTTTTAAGACTGGCATGGCTGTTAACTATTTCACACCTTTTTCCTTTAATGAAAGTCGTGTAACAATATCACATATTCGATAGTATTTGCTTATTGAATTTTGTTTTTATTTGAAATGTGATTTGACCGTTTCACTCTGAATGGTGGTACAGTATCAAGCATGCCTGTATTTCTAAACAGCTTGATTACTGAAATCCAAGGGTATTGAGCTGCTGAGAGCAATTTAAAGTTTGTGAGAACCTGAATAGTTGCATTTAGATAAGTTTATTGGTGGATGAAGGGGAAGAATGGAACAGTTAATAAAAAGAAATTGAAAGTTAGCCACCAGTTTAATTAGAAGAGCGTAATTAGCAGAATGGGAATGGAAGACCATGAGCTAACCAATGAATTAAAGTTACTCCACTTTTGATGAGTTGGTTAGTCCTGAAACATGAGGTGTTGCCAATGTGATTAAGAAACACGTGTATATGCAGCTGCACTTTCTCTGTTAATTTTGGTGGTAATCATCTCATGTGCTGAGAGTCAAACCAAGAAACTTATGGCTGGGTCTTCTCACCCTTCTGCCTTTTCTGCTCAGGTTTACTTTGGCATGCTTGATGCTCTGTTGGCTTCTGAAGAGCTTCCAGAAGAATACAGGGACCGTTGTCAGGTAACCCATCCAAAATTGTTCAAGTATACTGGTCTTTTAAAAATTGAAACTAATTGTGGTTATCTTGCCCAGGATATATTATGCAATGACTGTGACAAGAAGGGAACGGCACCCTTCCACTGGCTTTATCACAAATGTAACCTTTGTGGGTCCTACAATACAAGGGTTATTAAGCTTGACACAACGAATTCAACTTGCTCAACTTCGAACTCGTAATATCAACTTGTATATACTTCCCTGCTTCTGCGGTTTGTAAATCAACCCCACTGTAACAAAATTTTTGCACGCCCTGCATCTTTGCCTCTTGCTGAGGTCCTGGATTCATAGTACCTTCCAGTTCCAGGATTTTTGGTTCTTGTTATTTAAATATCTTGGAAGAAATGTACAGAATTAGAAGTTTTATCCACTTAATCATTGATGAGTAGTCGACGCTAGAAATCGTCATTTATCAACTTCACGGAAAAATGTTATTCAGACGTGCATGTGACGAGAGGAAGGGGTTGGTACTTGCTCTGGTTAAAAGTACTGTTAATTACACTGGATATTGTGGTTAAATTTATAATTTCATAATGATCTCAAAATTCTAAAATAATTATGGATTAGAATTTAGGAAATTTTAAATCTGATCTAATTTTATAATACTAGTCAAAATTAATAAAATTAAAATTTCAATTTTCAAGAAATTTTTTAACCCGTGGGTTATAATAATAAGATGCATTAAATTATTAAATTAAATGATACAAAATAAAGAATTTAGTTAAGCCTGCCGCCGAACACAGTAGTCGTCGTAGTCTTCTCCGCTTCCGTTGGAAACGGAGCCGACCTGATCTGTCCTAAATATGCTGCCATGTGTATCATTAATAAAAATAAAAACTAGAGAAGAATTATGATATTGAATAGATGCGTTCGAGTCGAAAAGAAGCTCTGATAATTCTCTCGATATTGATGAGACCTTTTACCATACCGTTATCTTAAAAAGATTGTGACATTTGCATCTGTTTTCTTCACAGTATCAAACATAGATCCAAGTTCTCTAGAAACTCCGTCTGACCCTCTCCATAAACTGGAGCTTTTGCTCCTCCTCTTCGTCATCGTCACCATACAGCAAACAGCCCTTCGTCTTTTGGAAATTTATAGCTCCAGAAACATTCATTTGATGGAGAGAGAATTTAAGTGAAGCAGAACCCAACATTGCCTCCAAACCCCGCCTATAGCTTTGCTACTGGAAGCAGTAGATTTATCTAGTTGAAGATCTTTACTGATTTGCAAGGGGACATAAGATCTGTTGAGCTCTTAAAGACAAAAATCCCACAGCAGAACCATCTACACACTTGTACTTTTAACAGGACGTGAAGTATATCCAGCTTCAAATTTTGAACTTCCAGATCTAAGGGTGTGTGAGATTTCATTACTACTTTGATAGAACTTAAAAGCCTTCTGAGATTTTATCAATGCATTAGTTGGTTCAATCAGATGATGGTTGTAGTATGCAAATCATATATCAGGGCTAAAACAGGCGTACGTTGGAATTTAGCCCTTAATCCCAGTGTGAAAATTATGTTTTCCGAAATCCTCTAAATATTTTTATTTATTTATTTATTTTTAAAGGAAAGAGAACATCATATATTAATAATGCGGGAGGTAGTACGCCCCGACTGATCTTCGGAAAGAAGAGGCCTACACCCTAAAGGTGGAACAGCAAAAAAAGTAGTCCGATATCGCCAGACGGAGCTGGATAGAAGCCAATCCAAGACATCTCATACTCCTCTGCAAGCGTGTCGATGAGCAATGCACTGGTTCTATGGAGAAGCTCGAGGATACCATGAGGAGAGAGTTTTGATTTGGGCGGGGCGCCACAGACGAAAGAAGGCGACGACCTCAGCCGAGTCCACCTCCAAATCTATATGACGAAAACCCAATCTCAAGCCAAGGTGAGGCGGTATAGACAGCCCATGGATTCTGCGGCGTCGGGAGCACCACCAATAAACTGGGAGAAGCCACCAAGCCAAAAGCCATTACTGTCTCGAAGGAGGCCGCCATCGGAAGCCTGGACCTGGGCACTATTGCTAGATCCATCGGTGTTCACCTTAACCCACCCAGCCTGGGGCCTGTGCCATCCTACATGTTGCACTTGGCGAGGTCGGGATCCAGGAAAGCCCATACACTAACCCCAACGCTGCTTGAACTGATCTGCAAAAGACAAGATAAAAACCGATGGTGAGGGAGGTCTAACAAAATTAGTGTCAAAAATAGCCTTGTTCTTCCAAGACCAGAGAAACCAACAAAGTCAACCTAAAATGACCGCCAGTCCACCTTACGCACTCGACGATGGTGGCTAAGGTTGACGTGTAGCCATTCCCGAGCGGGGAGAACAAAAGTAGGCGATGTGACTATATCCGACTGGAAGGAGGCCCACACACGACTCGCCAGAGGACAGTCCCGAACCATGTGGAGAGAGGATTCGTCGTGGGAGAAATGGAGGCAGCTACCATCGGCTGTAATGTGCCTTCTCACCCTCTGCTGATTGCTAAGCAAACGGTCCTTTGCAAGGAGCCATAAGAAAGAGCGCACCCGCTGCGGTCCCGGCCACCTCCAAATGATCCCCCACAGATCGGATGGAGCTGCAGCCATGTCATCCGGCGAAGGTGTCTGTGCCGGCCGTAAAAGACCATGGTGCAGGCGCCCAGCACCAACTGTCTGCCCAAAAACGGGAGGGGGAGCGTCGCGTTGATGGCCCACAAATCGGAGACGGGAGGAAATCCCGGACGGCCTCTAACTCCCACTGACCGGTGTGGGTGACAAAGTGATTGACCCGATGGTGACGAATGGAAATCGGGATGTCCTGAGTCGAGCGAGAGAGAAGGGGACCAATACCCGGGACCCAAGGGTCGTGCCAGAAGCTAGTCATCCGACCATCCCCAAGACGCCATTGGAGCCCCTGAGTCACGATGGGCCATATCGAGCGGATGCTCCGCCAAACCATCGAGCCACCACTAGGAGGGAGGGAGGAGGGAATGCGGTGAGCATCAAAAGTGTACTTGCCGGAGAGCACCTGCACCCATAGTGCAGTGGGCTTAGTGATCATAGCCCAACCAAGTTTGGTCAGGAAAGCATCGTTCATATGTCGAACTTGTCGTATGCCCAAACCTCCGAGTCGTTTGGGCTGACAAACCTCGTCCCAACGAACTAGAGGTATCTTCCTTCGGTCTTGACTCGAGCCCCACAAAAAATTACGCAGAGTCTGTTCCAAAGCGTCACATAGCCCACGCGGTAATCGGACAGTTTGCATCGTATAGCTCGGGATAGTGGAGAGGACAGATTGGACCAAAGTGACCCGACCAGCGAAGGACAGCGTGGAAGGAGCCCACCCAGACAGACGGTGATGCACCGTGTCCAGAATGTGCTGGTAAGTGTGCCTCCCGACCCGCTGGTGAAGGAGGGGTACACCCAGGTATCGACCTAGGTCATCAGTCCGAGGAAACCGGAGAGCACGGCTTAATTCCCGAGCTGAACGGGAAGGAACATTCTTGGAGAAATAGCAGCGAGATTTGGCTTGACTCACACATTGGCCCGAAGCAGTGCAGAACGAGTCCAAGACCCCACGTAGCACGTGAACTTGCTCGATCGAAGCCTCGACAAAGAGGATTAGATCGTCCGCAAAGAATAAGTGGGAGAGGGGGGGTCCAGAACGACTCAACCGAATGGGCTTCCAACGCCGGGTAGAAACCTCATGCGAGATCGCGAGTCCGAGTCGTTCCATACACAACCTGAAGCAGATAAGGGAAAGAAGATCACCTTGGCGCAGGCCATGAGGGCGGAACTCCTCGCTTCGATTAGCTCGCCAAGTCATGAAAGGACACCGTAGTGAGACATTTCATGATAAGCGAAATCAGCGAAGCAGGGAGGCCAATGTCATGAAGGGTGTCCTAGATGAAATCCCATTCGAGACGGTCATAAGCTTTTTCAAGATCCACTTTGAGGGCCATGAGTCCTTTCCTACCAGTTTTGCGGTGCATAGAGTGGATCACTTCTTGAGTGATGATAATGTTGTCCGTTATCTGACGGCCGGGCATGAAACTACACTGGGTCGGGCTGACAAGCAAACCAAGAAAGGGTTTGAGGCGGTTAACAAGTACCTTGGAAAGTGCTTTGTAAAGCACATTCAGAGGCGCGAATGGGGCCAGGCGGCCGATGGGCGTGGGGAAGGGTTCTTGGGATAAGGACAATGATAGTGCAGTTAATACCAATCCCAAACCTCATGCCGAAAGACGCTCCGAATAAATTGGATAATAGAAGGGCCGACCGTGGCCCATTGGGATTGGTAGAAAAGAGCAGTGAAACCATCCAATCCCAGGGCTTTGTTAGGATGCATAGAAAAGAAAGCCTCCTTGATTTCATCGGGCCGGAGGGGGTAGGTGAGGTCCTCTGACATATGTAGGGGGGTGGAGGAAAATGGCCTGAAGAAACCGAGCGAGGACCGCCCGGCGGTTGGTAAAGATCACTGTAAGTGTCATTTGTGCAAGCGGGCGAGCCCCGCCGGGTCGGTGACTTCGTTACCATGTCCATCCGGAAGCGTGGATCTGAGATAGCCGACGTCCGAGTCAGAGTAATGGCATGGTAGTATTGAGTATTCCGTGCCTGGCGATCCATTGACTCAAGACTGCTGGTGCCAATAGAGTTCCTCGATAAAGAACGTGCTCCAATTCGTTCCGTAAATAAAGCTCGAGATCGAGAAGAGAGTGGGATTCAGTTTCCTCCACACACTTCTGGATGCCGACGAGCCGGGCCATAAGGCGATTCTTTCGATGGAAGATATTCCCAAACTCCGTGGAATTCCAGAGGCGGAGCTTGTCCGAGAATCGTTGGAAGGCTCCGCTGAAATCCGAGGAGTCGGGATGCCAGTGGTTGACGACGATTTGGGAGAAAGAATCGTGAGTGAGCCAAGCTGATTGGAACCGAAAAGGCCGACGTGTAGGGCTGGAGGGTACATGAGGGACAAAACGAATAAGGAGAGGGCGATTATCGGATTTGAGAAACGGCAGGTGGCTCACCCTGGTATGCGGGTACGCTATGAGCCAAGCCTGAGATCCAAAAGCCCGATCAAGCCGTTCCCGGAGTTGACCCCGCTTCCACTTAAAGCGCGGTCCCGAAAATCCCAGATCCAGAAGGTGGCAGTGAGACATACAATCGCTGGCCCAGTAATCGACTGAGTATGGGACTTAGCCCCAATCTATCCGCACCCTCGAACTTTGCGTTAAAGTCCTCGCCTATCAGCCAGGGGACAGTGATGTGAGGAGCTAGAGTCTCGAGGTACTGCCAAAGGTAATGACGAAAAGAAGGATTAGGGCTCGCGTAGATAGCAGTAAACTCAAACAGCTCCTGGTCCCATTGCACCCGAGTATGAATGAATTGGCGGTGGGCTAGACGAATGCCGACGGTAATATTCTCTTGCCAAAGCAGCCATATCCCGCCAGAGAAGCCCGCAGCCTCAACTCTGAAAGAGTTACGAAATCCCATAGACCGTATGACTCGCTGAGCTCGAGCGCCACTAATCCGAGGCTCTACTAGGACCAGTAGTCGGGGCCTGTGAATACGAATGTAGTTTTTGAGAATGGGCTTGAAGGTCTGACCTCCAGCCCCTTGACAATTCCAAATAAAAATCGTCATAACCATGGAACACGGAAAGGGGACTACGTCGGTCGGGTGACCGGTCTTCTTGGTCCCGTCCGCATACAGGCTAGGTATAGGCTCGGGGGACAGAAATTGATCTTCCATCAGGGAATCAGAAGATCCGGGCACGACCTCTATACTCTGAGGAGCGGGATAGGGGTCGGGGGGAGAGGCTAATCCATGAGGGACCGAGGACGGGTGGAGATGTCCATAGGCCGGTGCCGATGGACCCTACACTCTCCCGAGAGGGGCCCCGTGGGAGGGCCCGGGGAAGGACGAGTCCGGGGAGACCAGGGCCTCATGCGACTGAAGGGAAATCGCAGCATGGCCCGAAATAGGGGAGGAGGCTAGGGGCCCAATGGCCCTGACGACGGGTGTGGCGGGCCCAGAGGGCTGGGGCCCAATGGCGAGGGGCTATGGGAGGGCGCCGGATTGGTGAGGGAATGGGTGGGGGCCTGTCTTTGGACTCTTCTTTGGAGTGGAAGGAGCTGGGCGGAGGCTGGGAAGAGCCCAACGGGAGACCCACTGTCCCTAGGGACGACGTCGTCCCCGCATTTACTGGAGGACTTCCAGTAGCTCCCAAAATCGATCTCCTCTGGTGAGAAGATGAACGATTAGACGTGGGTGGGAGGGATTTCCTGGGTGCAGGCGGGACCAGACGAGACGCGACCCCTAGCGTCTGAGACGAGGCACCGTTGAGGAGGTAACCGTTGGGGCTACGTGCGGTCCCTCGATGGCGTGGGCCTAATCTGTGTCCGTTGGAACCACCGGTAAACCACAGTGGTGGAGTGCACTGACCGGGTCCCTGAAGGGGGGAGGTTCTGAACTCCGTCAGACCACCGCATCCAGGGGCCAAAATCGGAGGAAGGGGGGGCACTGGGGGATGGGTCACTGCTGGCCATGCCGGAGACAGAGGGGGGGAGGCCGCAGGAGGCACTTCTTGACCCATGGAGGCGAGGCGCTTGAGGCACGAGTGACAAGCTTGGCCATGTCCTACCCAAACACAAGGAGACAGATATGGGGAGCCCTCATGTTTACTGAATATGTTCACCGTCAAGTTCCACCATTGAACGGAGAGGCGAGTTGAGGTCGAGGGTGACTGCTACACGGGCGAACCATCCCCGGAAGGCCTGCTGAGTTGTGTCGTCAATCTTCACCGTTTTCCCCACTAAATTGCCAAGGGCCGTGAGGATAGAAGGATGGTAGCGAGGAATAGATAGCCCTAGGAATCTAACCCAAGCGACGACGTGGATAATGCGGCCTGAGGAGGGGCGAAATTTCGGTGACCATGGTTGAACGGAGAGCACATGCCCGGCGATAATCCACGGTCCCTGCGTTAAGGTATGTATGTAATCCCTCTCCTCTTTGAAGTTGACCAGATAAAAGTCGTTTTCCAAGTCGATAAGTTTCAGGGGTCCCCGCGGAAGCCACAGGCGGAGAAGACGATCACGGAGTAGCTGGAATCCCATCCTGCGACCCAGTAGCTTGATGACGATGGCTTGAGCCCAGACTTGATCCAATTTGGTTCGGAAGGTGGAAGACAAATCAAGGCTTAAGCCTTTGGGACCCTGGACCAGAGTGATGTCTCCCTCCTCCAGGTCAATAGGCGGGTCTTTAGTCCAGGGAAGATCTGGAGCTGGGTGATGCGGGTGTGAACTACCCGACATCGCTTTGCATCAGAGGTGGGTGGAGGGGTATGGACTGGCGGAGCCTCCTGAGGAGGGTCCTCCTTGTGTTCACGCAGCCGGACCTTTTTGGCGGTATGGTTGGTAGTAGCCATTGGAATGTGGCAGGGAACAACGGCCTGAACGGCCCTGTGGCCGGAAGTGGCGGCAGTAGTAACTCGGAAAAAGCTGGAGATCGTGCGGTGAAAATGACAAAGGTACTGTATCTGTAAGGTAACTGTAGCAATTTACTGTAGCAGGAGAGAGCATTCAATAGAAGAGAGTACTCTTTATTGTTTTTTTATTTTTTTATTTTTATTTTTTTATTTTTTAATTTAATGATTTGAAATTCTTTTTGTAACAAATTAAAATAAATTAAATATTTTTATTATAATTTATCCTGAAGTAAAAAATATTGTATTTAACCTCGTTTTTTCAACCACACGGTATGACACTCCTGCGGGTCAACTGTTGGCCATTTCCCCAGTTCTTGAAGCGAAAGTCAAATTGGCTTTGTGATTCTCTCAATAATCTTGGCGAGGGTAGGAGTCCAGGACACAACAATTACAATTCTATACTTTGTTAAATAGCTATGGTTGTGAAAGTTGGATCTTCTTCCATCCTTGTACCCTTCTCACTCATGTTCACAACCTTTCTGGTGACGGGTGAATCCCAGGACTCCCACTCCCACTCTGACTACGATTTGTGTTCTCCGTTCAAGTGTGGTAACATCACCTTCTCCTTTCCTTTCTCCTCCTGGACATCCTCTCTTTCTGGTCCTTTACTCTGCGGCCTCCCTGGCTACCAGGTTATATGCGACAACTCGTCCGCCCTCCCCGCAGGCATTATTTTCTCCGGCAGGCTATACCAAGTCAAGAATTTCTACCCACCAACTCCGTCAGAACCATCTACCACTCTGGTCGTGGTGGACACCCAACTTCTCAGGGATCTTAGTGCTCGCTCATGTAACTATTTACGTAATTTTACAATTTCCACCACAGATTTTACATCTCCAAACCTACCTCTCGGACTGTCTAACCTGACTTTGTTCAAGTGTCCGACAAAGGCTGACTTTTCCTCTCTTGCTAATAAGGTGGTCAGAAACTATTCATGTGACGATGGGACGAAGATATATCTCTGGTTAAGCGGAGGTCAATTTGATCCGCCCGGAACTATCTCAACTCCAACTGGGTGTAACTTGATCATGGTTCCTGTGTCTAGTGCAGGAGATCGGTTCAGGTTCAATAATAGTTCCGTCGAACTTGTAGACGTGCTAAGTGATGGATTTCCTTTGAGCTGGCCTGAATTTAGAGAGTGTAGTAGCTGTGATGCGACTGGTGGACGATGTGGATACGATGCCAGCTTAAAGAGGATTGTTTGCTTCTACAAGTAAGTTCCCTCCTGAGAATACTAATCTCCAAGAATAGTAGGGGTTTCCACGCTATCGGATAACATCGGGCGATGAACTTATAATACTTGGGTACTTACTACTTTTCAATCCGACTATCTTGTCTACCTCCGAAGTGGAATGGACATTTTTTGTTCGTCCGGCAATCAAAAGCCATCTCTTTTTTTTAAAGAAAAGATTCTTACAGTTACAGGTATCTAGTTCCATTAAATGCCATAAGTGCCTAGACTTGTTCCAGTCCCAGACCAAAACAAAAAATAAAAATAAAAGTAATAAAAAATCCCCAGCTGATCAGTAAATTCACACAAAAATTATGAAAATTCACGGAATATTATATTCAATTTGGAAATGGTCATTTTGTGGATCTTTACTTAATCACAGGACAAACGTTGCTTTCCCTAGTATATAATCAAATAGTTTTATTAATCATAGTAGATACATAATAGTTTATGCACCGATCCTACAGGCAGCCACGTTCTAAAAAGCAAAGCCCGGGTCCAGCCCTCATCTTCGGTATGTAAGCTTCATCACCTCTATATAAAAGAAGGCATTGATCTTCAGTTATAATATTTGCTTAGACATGTTAGTTTAATTGCTCCCAGTGATTCAGTAATGGTAATTATTCCATTTCAATTGTTAATTGTTTTGTTTTATTCAGACGTAAGTTATAGTTCCTTTGTATATTTGCTGATCGGGCTTTAGATAATCTGCAGGTATTACTGGAAGCTGTTCATTTGTCCTGATTATTGTTCTACTACTAGCTTTCAGAAGAAGAATTTTAGTGACCATCAAGAGAAACCAGAGTACTGATGACCTTGGACTAAATCGTGAGGAGTTCATCAGTACCATGAGATCTACATTAGTGACTAGCTATTCATATAGCGATATTAAGAAGATGACAAACAGCTTTAAAGAAAAACTAGGCCAAGGAGGCTATGGCAGCGTCTACAAGGGAAGCTGTCAGATGGCCGCCAGTTGCTGTCAAATTACTGGACAAACGGAGCAATATTGGCCGTGATTTTGTTAATGAAGTTGCCACTATTGGTAGGATACACCATGTTCATGTCATAAATTTGTTGGGTTTTAGCTGGAATGGCTCAAAACAAGCTCTTGTTTACGAGTACATGCCTCATGGGTCACTAGGCGACTTGTTATCTGATGAGCAGATGAGGCTTTCATTGGGAGTGGCAAGGTTGTTGGAGATTGCGTTAGGAATAGCTCGTGGTATAGAGTACTTGCACAATGGTTGCGAGGCACGAATATTGCACCTGGACATAAAGCCTCAAAATGTACTGCTTGATCATAACTTCAATCCCAAGATCTCGGATTTTGGGTTGGCAAAAGTATACTCAAGAAGTAGAAGCGCTGTTACCATGACAGCTGCAAGAGGGACCGTTGGTTACATCGCACCTGAGGTCTTCATGAGAAACCTTGGGAATGCTTCTCACAAGTCTGATGTTTATAGCTATGGCATGTTGTTGTTGGAGATTGCTGAAGGCAGGAAAAACAAAAGCATTAATTTTCAGAGAAGCACTTCGAGTGAAGCTTACTTCCCGGATTGGATCTATGAGAAACTCACTGAACACAAAGAAGTAATCGAAGAAGATACTTGCACTGTAAGGAAGATGGTAATCGTAGGTCTGTGGTGCATCCAAATAAGCCCTAAAGACCGTCCCTCGATGACAAGAGTTGTGGATATGCTATCTGGGAACCTAGACGACATTGAAATTCCTCCAAAGCCTTATTTCCTTTCTGCTCCCAACATGCAACATGAGATTGCTAGTGATGCCAGTAGTGCCTTGCCTCTTACATCAGATAGCCATTGAATTCAGACTTGACAATATTCCAAACAAATGAAGAGACAAGGCAATATTCCAAACAAATGAAGAGACCAGGGCTTTCCAGTGCTGAACTTCAATGGTTACTATGCATCCAAAAATTCTTCCGGGAGGAGGGTCAGATTCTTATTGGTGGAGACATTTAATTAATCTATTCGCTAAATGCTACTCTGTTCAATATATTATTCTAACAAAGTCGTGAGGATGATTCCGAATCACCCATCGATATCAGTTTAGGTCTAATATTAGACAACAAAACTCTAATTTTTAAAGTTTCTAAATTGAGTTTTGATCCATGAAAGTAACAAGCTGGAGGAGAGGAGACAGAGGCATAACAGAGAAAGCCAGGGGAGGAGAGATACGTTCATCTTCTTCTGGAATTTTGAGTATTACCCTAGAGATGCCACACTAATTTTTATCGCCAAATTGAGTATGGATTTTACAATAACATTGGAGCAGCTGTTGAATCCTTTGATGCAACATAGGAGACCCTACTAGTGTTCAATAAATGATGGAGAAAGATGAAAACCAGCAGAGAGAGAGTGAACAACCAAGAAAGGGACAGAAAAGAACGGATATGAGAGACACGATGAATGAACCTGGAGACCAAGAACAACCATGAGCAAATGATTGAGATAAACAGAAACAAGAAAAGGAAAAAAAGTGCAAAAATGAACTAGAAAACAACACAGAGAGGAGCACGACGACAGATAGACGAGCAAGAAAAGAAAGATAAGAAGGATAATTTTGACTTTTCCTGTAAAGTCGGGCAATATTTAATTGTGTTTTCAATAACTTATCGGTTAAGTTATATAATTTAATACATGTAAAGATAATAAAGTTCAATAAATGATCTAAGTTAATAGGTTGAAGTTCAGGAGAAAAATTGATCACGATCAGTGTGAATCAAACTTATATTAGACCTGTAACAAGGAAGCTCGATGGAAGCTATATATAAAGATTAATGTCTCTTGTATTTCCTCATATCATTCGTAAGCATACGAATTCTTTGACCTATTAAGAGAACTTATATTTTGAGAAAACTATAGAAAGATGTTAACCGCGTGTCGGTGAAGGACTCTTGTGAAGCACCTGAAAGATTGGAGCTCGGTTCGGCCTCAGAAATTACCTTAGAAGTTGGAATGGAATCGAAATCAGGTATTCTACATTTCTTTTATTTATTTCCCTTTCATGAACGATCCAGGACATGTAATAAGGTTCATGCTATGTGTTATATATGGTATCAAAACGATTGCGTGATCGAGTGGTTAAAAATGAAGATTTTTTTTAAAGTTTTTATCCATTACGATTTTATATTGTTTTTGATCCATTCTTTTTTTTTTTCACGTGTATGGATGCGTGAAAGAGGAGTAAATGAGGTTAGCCATAAAATATTGTTTTTGATCCATTCTTTTTTTTTTTTCACGTGTATGGATGCATGAAAGAGGAGTAAATGAGGTTAGCCATAAAAAATAAGTAAAAAATGAGGCATGAAGTGCAAAAAAGAGCTTCGGGATAGCCGAAAATCACCCCCCATCAGAGGGCAATTGTAGTGCACGCCGGCGATTCTACAAGAATCGCTAAAGGCGGTTGGGCTCCAGCAAGGATGAGCGGAAGTGCGTGCATCACACGCGCTTACCACTTGTCTCGACACGTAGTAGCTCGTACATTGCACGCACCATATAGTAGAGGCTCATCTACATATGGTGGCGTGTGTAACAGTAACCATTGTGCATCGAGGAGCATGCGTTGCACTCATGAAACGTCTCTGAAGCGGTCAGCTAGGCAAGCGTGCACCGCACATGCCTTCGTTCCCACGAGCAGTTGTGACGTCAGCAGACGTTAGCGCTACAGTACCACTAACGTCAACACTTAAATTTTTTTTTGGAAAGTTTCAAAATTTCTACAAAGGTGTTCAGGTATTTTAGGTTAGTTTCAGAGTCGGGGAAATTTATAAAGTAAATTTTTTTCAAATTTTCTAGATTAATTATGTTGGTAATTTGATTCCGAAAAAGGTTTTTAAGCATTTTAAAGTTATTTTTGAGCGAATTTTTCGTGTTTTGAACTACATATAAGGAATGCCCTTAAGGTTTCGTATCTCGTGTGGTAGGTTCGATGTTCGAAAAAGTACGATAGTTATTCTGATATTTTTTGAGATAAAAGTCTCAAATAAAGTTTAAAGACAATGTTTTCAACACTTGAATGTGCATTTGGTTTTCGCATTCGCTGATGCATTTTCTTATACGATATGCCCATATAGAATGTGAGGAAAACATAAGGATATATCCCTTTGGTTTGTGGAGTTTTCAGGGTAATGATAAGGATGTAGTCACCAAAGTAGCCTTTCGAGTCAATATTCTGGATTGTTTTGCTTATATGTTGGGTTGTCTCTGGTCTTATGTTTGGTTATTATGCCAAAAGGTGTTGGCCTTATATAGGATTTTGATATGTGCATAAAAGGCATAAGATAAAGAAAAATTGTTGCTTAAATGATCTATTCACCTAAAGGTGATAGTGTTATGAGAGTTGATGGTTTGTAGTTTGATTGCTTTTATGTGGAAGTCTAATTATATATATTATGCATTCTAACCAAAGGTATTTGATAATATATGCGATCATATTTTCGGTATAGATACTATTTTAATGCTTTAACTATCGCTGTTATCTTGCATTTATGTTGATCTTTAAGTTGTCTTTTCTATTTTATAGTCACATTTTCTATAAACAACAATGTTGTCACTATTAAGACCTTGACCAGTTTCAATTTCAAGAAGTGGAAGAAGGATGTTGAGTTTGCCGTGGAGATGACTGACATCAATATGACAATGCTTGTAGAGAGACCTTCTCTACTTATAGATATCAACTCAGAAGCTGATAAGGTGGCTAAGGCAATCTGGGAGCGATCAAATAAGATGTGTTATTTGATCATAAAGAGGTTGATCCTGGATCATTTGCTAAGTGGATTACCAAACACAAAAATAGTGAAGGAGTTTATAGACAGTGTTTCTTAGAGGTAAAAGGTGTCGTCCCATACGGAGCACAACACTGTTCTCCATGAGGTACACATAAGAAGGCGACAACAGAAAGTATATTATCAAGATGGTTTACCTTTAAAGTAAACTTAAGGTGCTGGATGTGCCCATTCCTAACATACTGATTATGCATTAGGCCTTAATACTCTCTCCCATGAGAGTTTGAGATGCTGGTAACATCATATATCTCTCAAGATGAAGCTTAGGACATTAATGCTTTAATTTCCTGGTGTGTTGCAGTAAAGGAGAAGCTGAAGAGTTCTTCTCATATAGCCTTGTATGTAGCAGCCAAAGGCAAAGGTAAGGCTGAACCCTAAATAGGTAAGGTTAAGAAGTCTAAACTCTTTTCGAACATTTAGACTGAACAATCTATCATTACTAAGGATCCATATGACTTGAAGAACATGAGATGCTTCTTCTGCAAAAAGAACGGGCATAGGAAATCTGACTGCCAGAAGTATAAACTCTAGAAAGTCAAACAGGAACTATCAAGTAACTCCTCAACCTATATGATTCACGAATCCAATTTAGCTAAGGCCACATTAAGCTCTTGGTGGCTAGATAGTGAGCTTCTAATTATGTTGCTTCCATAATTCAGGGGTTCAGATCCACCAGAAGGCTGACTAAAGAAGAGAAGAAGCTGATGGTCAATAATAATGAAGAAGTGAACATTTTGTATATGGAGATGTAGGTTTCAACCTTGATTCAAGGTTTGTGTTTGTTTTTCGGGACATATTGTATATATCATCTTTTAGAAGAAATCGATCTCATCGAGTTTTGGATTAAAAAGGTTATCATTTTTATTTGATACTTGATTGTAAGTATTTTATCAATGCAAAACATATCTAATTGCCTTCTTATCTTATGAATTATATAGAATGTGTTATACCCTAATAAAATGTATGTTTCTTCTTACATTGTTGAACTTGTGACTCGTAAGAGACCTTTGATAAAGTAAGCGTCATACATATGGTGGCGTGGCAGCTGGAGCCACATTTCCGGGAGAAGGTTGAGAGATTGATAAGGATAACATTCTCCCAACTTTGGACTTTGATGATCTGGAAATATATGTCGACTGTTGTAGAGGTAAGTTGATTAAGATAAAGAAGAAAGGGTTAACTCATGCTTCCGGTCTATTAGAATTCATACATACAGAAATTAGTGAACCCTATACAGCTACGTTATGCAATGCTAGATATTTTTTGACGTTTATAGATAATTTTTCCTGCTATAGTTATGTGTTCTTACTTAAAAGAAAAGTCTGAAGTTCTTGATAAATTCAAGGTCTTTAAGACTAAGATAGAGAACCAGTTAGGAAAATCAATAAAGATTGTTAGATCTAATTAGGGAGGGGAATATTATGGCAGACATTGGGTTGTAGGACAAGATAAGGGTCCCTTTGCTAGGTATTTGAAATCAGTTCGAATAATGACTCAGTTTACTATGCTAGGTAGTCCTAAGCAAAATGGTGTGACCAAAAGACGCAATCGCACCCTAAAGGACATGATGAGGTTGATGCAGAGCAGGACTAACCTATCGGAATACCTTTGGGGTGAAGCCATTAAGATGACATTATATATATTGAATAGAGTCCCAAGTAAGTCAGTGCCCAAAATACCTAAGTTAGTGCCCAAAACACCTTTTGAACTTTGGGTCGATAGGAAACCAAGCCTTGTACACATTCATGTATGGGGCTGCCCTTCATAAATATGGTTGTATAATCCTTATGAAGGAAAACTACAACCTCTTTCCACTCATTGCTATTTAGTAAGTGTTGACAGATTAGGAATGACAGATTAGGAATGTGTATAATTAGGATTCTTCCGTTATTATTCTTTCTTAATTAGTTCCTTAATTAGTTCTTCCTTAATTAGGATAGTATTTTCCTATATATTCATGTGTATATGCCTTGTAAATATATCAATATAGAATGAAAAATCCTTTATGGTATCAGAGCTGGATGCCCATATCAGAGATTGAGTTTTCTCTCTCCTGCATCTACGATTTTTCACTTCTGTCCTACTAAGGGGTTGAGTTTTCTCCTCCTCTCTCAACCCCATCCACACCAGAAGATCGACAGGGTCAAGATCGGCCAGCCACAAAAATTTCGCGGCCATCCGATGTCGCGCGTGGTGTCACGCGCCGCCTGAAGCTCCGGTGACACTGTTCACGCGTCGGGGCGTGGGGCGCGTGCCACCATCTCCGGCCACCGTCTGACTCGATTTTTCGCCCAGATCTCATCTCCGGCCTTTCGCGACTCCGATCAACCCATCTCTGGTCACTTCCGACGACATGTTTTTTTTTCTGGTTTTTCCAAACAGGTTCTGAATTTATCTCTACCTATTCTTCAATCATTCTATCATCATGTCAGACATTAAGAAAGGAACTGAAGTAGATAAACCTCACACCTCTAGTGACAGTCCCTATATTCATATTAGCCCTATTAAACTGGATGGCTGTGGTACTTATTTGGCTTGGTCTAGATCATGTTTACTGTTTATTAAGGCTAAAAGGATGCAGGGATACATTAACGGAGATAAGAAGCCACCAATTGTTAATGATCCGTATTTTAGCCAATGGGATTCTGATAATTCTTTGGTTATGTCTTATCTTATTAATTCTATGGATCCTAAAATCTCTAGACAGTATTTACTGCTTGATATTGCGGAGAAAATATAGAAAGCTGCAAAAAATAACTATTCTCGAGTGGGAAATGATGCTCGGATTTTTGAACTTCGTAATAAGATTCATGGCACAAAACAAGGTGAGCTTTCGGTTTCAGAATATTTCTCTGAGTTGAGTAGTTTATGGAAGGAACTAGATAATTATCAGGATTTTTAGGCTAAATGTGCTGACGATGCAGTACTGATACAAAATATGATTGAAAAGGAGAGGGTGTATGATTTTTTGGCTGGTTTGAATCCTGAATTTGATCAATTGAGAGTTCAAGTTATTGGCAGATCTCCTTTTCCCTCTCTTGAGGAGGCACATTCTTATATTCAGCAGGAAGACACTAGAAGAAGTGCCATGCTTTACATTGCACCAGTTGAGAAATCAGGTTTAACTGCACATATTACTCATGAGCAGACAAAGAGCATTGCTTCTGATAAAGATCAGTTAATATGTGATTATTGTGGAAAGCCAAGAAATTTAAAGGAAACTTGCTGGAAATTGCATGGGAGACCTGCTAGGGGTCGTGGAAAACGAGCTAATTCAATAAAGGCTCAGGCTAATGTGGTAGAAACAGTAGAATCTTCCAAGGAGATAGTTTCAGTTGCAAGTCTCTCTTCTGATGAAATCCAACATTTTCGGCAACTTTTATCTCAATTCAATTCCTCCTCAGGTGCTACATCCAATTTTGTTAAATTAGGTAATCCGTGTACTCATCTTAATTCATGGATTATTGATTCTGGTGTGAATAGACATATGACAGACACTTCTAAAGGCTTACTTAACTACTCTCCTTGTCTAAAAAGGATTGTGTCGATAGTTGATGGGTCATTAGCTCTATTTCGAACAGTTCCATTATGCAGTATCAAATCTTAAACTGCCTTCGGTTTTTCATGTTCCTCAATTACCTGTCAATCTTTCATCTGTTAGCGCTATCACTAAAGCTCTAAACTGTAAGGTTGAATTTTTTTTTTCTGATTACTGTATTTTTCAAGACCTTCGAATCGGGAAGAGGATTGGCAGTGGTAGAGAGCATGATGGCTTATACATGATGGAAGATGGTCAAGGTGTAGCCCTTTTTGGAGATTGTAAGGATGTCAATCATGAGATAATACAGTTGCATAGGTGGTTAGGGCATCCTTCCTTTCTTGTCTTAGAAAGATTATATCCCCAGTTGTTTTCGAGGACTCGATTTGATTCTTTATCTTGTGATGCTTGTGAGTATGCTAAACATACTCGGAACTCTTATCCTTTGAGTGATAATAAAACTACTGTTCCTTTTATGCTTATTCATTCTGATGTTTGGGGACCTACTCAGACTGTCTCTCTGTCTGGAAATCGTTGGTTTGTTACTTTTATTGATTGTTGCACTAGGATGACTTGGGTGTCCTTGATTAAAGCAAAAAGTGATGTTTTCTAATGCTTTCAATCGTTTCATCGAATGGTGAAAACTCAATTTGATGCTAAAATAAAAGTCTTGAGAACTGATAATGGGACAGAATACATGGTGATCGCGGTTCTGTCGATGCGATCTTACGATCGATCCTTGAAACCGGTCAAATAGAATAAATTCCAAGATTGTGGTGTAGGATGCAACCTCGGTCGTCTCACTTAACCGGAACCAAATAAAATGGTCTAATCTAGCCTAAATGTCAAAAATTGCAATTGAAGTTGATAAGCGGGGTTTAGTATTTTGTCAAACTGGACAAAAGTATAAAACAATATTTTGGAATTTTGTAAATGATGCAATAAATAAAATTGGATAGAATCAAATTGATAAAATCCTCTTGAAAATGAGGCTCGAGGCTATCACAGTTCAAAAATGGTTTTCGGGATACAATCCACTAAGTTTGAAAGATCAACCCTAAAGAACTCTTTAGGTCTAAAGATTTAATTAATGAACTCCATCATTTAAATCTTTGTTAAAACCTTAGTGTGACAATTGGACAAGCAAATGCAATTGGTCAAATGAATAAAACACAACAATCTCAATCAAACACAACTAGGCGATTAAAACCGTGAATGCAAGATCCAATGACATATATGAAACTATCATATATTAAGCACAAACATTCTACAAATCACTTGTCCAAATCTCAACATAGTATCAACACACGGTTAAACTATAACAATGCTAATCTAAATATATCGATGCAATCCTCTAACTCGAAGTTTACACAAATATACTAGACTTCAGATACTAAGTGATTACTCCCCTTTGAAGCTCTGTAAACTCAAGCCATTGCTACATCTTCAAGAGGAAGGTTGGCTCAGCTACGCATGACTCCGATCGATCCCTCGGATACTAGAGAATGAACGAGGCTCATGTTTACAGAAGACGATGACGGTGATGATGGCGACTGTGGTGATGATGGTAGACGATGATAAAAATGTGAAGGTCTTCTCCTTCCAGAGTCTGCGTTCTAAGCCATCTCTGTATTCCAAAAGTCTCTGTGACAAAAGTCTCTCGATGACCTAAAAATAGCAAGTCTTATATGATGGATCACGGGCCGGGTTGGAACAGTGAGACAAAACTTTCCATAAGAAGTCGGGTATCCGCACGTTCGTCGCGACGAACAAAATAAATCAATTAACTTCGTCAGCGACGCAGCAATCGCTCGCTCGTCGCGTCAGTTCTGCATCGTCCTGCGCCACGACGTGTGGAAGTATGTTCGCCGCGTCGTGTGAAATGCCATGCGTCGCGACGTGCGGAAAGACTTTGACTGTTGACTTCCTGACGTTGACTCCTTTGTTCACGAAATTAAATAACAAAACAACAACTTGCAGATCAATTGTCCCAATAAAATTGTGGAAACATAAGTATCAAATCATGACAATTCACCGACAAATTGAGAATTGAAAGAACTCAAGATGAGGAACCAATTTAAGCACAAAATCATCAATCAGAGTCAATACATGCATAAGCAAATATGAAAATGCAGCCAATTTATAATATAAACTTGGCTCAATCAAATTCCCCACACTTAGACCTTTGTACTCTGGACAAAGTTTTACAAGAGTCAAAAGAGTGCAAGAGAAAAGAAAATATCTACCCATGCTCAAAACAATAAAAGGAAATTGACGCAAGTTACTTCTCGAAATTCAACCAAAGCAAAATGAAAGAGTGCTACTAAAATAAACATTGAAAGAATCCAAGTACAAGAGATTGAACAAAGAGAAGCACTCAAGGTATAGTGTTTGCACTCAGCTCACTTGTGTCTAGGGATATTTTTCTCTCAATCTACTTAATCCATCTCCTACCATAGGCTTGTGTCAATTCTATTTCTCCACCACAAGAACTATCATTTTGAAGATCAAGAGGACTTTGAGGGTTGTAATGTATGGAAGGCTAAATGAATGGGTAAAGTAAAAGAAAGAAAATATGAGCATATGCACTAAATGTGAACTAATGTCATCTGTAGAATTCAAACTAAACAATTGCATAAACAGAATGCAACATTATTCTTTTCTTACTTTCTTTTTTCTTCTGCTTTTGCTCTTTTTTTGTGTGGACATTTTAGAGACATTGTCTCTTTCTGGAAACACAAAATTCATCATCAAATTTTTTTTTTTGAAATAAGCAACATAACCAATGACACCACAAAGGTATGAATGCAAATGCTCATAACAGAAGGCTCAAAGGGCTAACAAGGATAAATGTGCAAGGGGCGGTGTTTGGGAAATGGGTTTAAGAAAGAACGCCTCTATCACATCCGCAAAAATCCAGTTCATTAAGCTTCAAGTAAGAATTAAAACAAGTTCTGGAGAAAAATGAAATAAGAAGATGCACACAAAGATAGAATGAAAATTTTGGGCTCAAATATCCTTCCACAAGGGTATGATCTCAACGAACAATCTCAAGTCTCAAAAACTTAAAATGCCACTTTGTTAGCATGCTTTCATTTACTTTGTATTGAAAATGTTGAAAGCAAGATTTTGTCAAGTCCAATTATCATTAAAAGAATAGAAGGTGTTTTCAAAAACTCAAGCATCGTTTTGAAACTATTAAAGACTTTGAAAACAAAAGCCACAAGAGTCCAAAGGTAAGAAAAATTTGAAATGAGTGGAAGAATTAAGCACGTAATCATTCATGCATGAGTATGGACGTCATGACGTGTAGAAGCGAGCGTTGAGGCGTATGGACGTCGTGGCGTAGCAAGGATGACGTCGCGACGATACCAAATTTGAAGAACGCTTCGCGACGATGGACACTCGTCGCGACGAAGAAATGCGTAATGACGAAAATACAACAAGTTTATCGCCAGAAGCACCAATTGGCCAACAATATAATATCAACAATCATGCAATGTGAAAATAAATAGGGAAACAACTCCCCCACACTTGAATCACACATTGTCCTCAATGAAAGTGTAACAGAAGCAAAAATGAGAAGAAGAAGGCACAAAAACAAAGATTGATCATGAAGTGGATTAATTCAAGTACAAAAGACACAAAAGAACTAAGGAACTAAATACAGAAAGAAAAGAAAACAAAACAAAAGAAATACAAGAAAAGAAAACAACAGAAAGACAAAACTAAGCCGCAGGGTCATCAGCTGGCAGATCCGGAGGAGCAGCCTGAGAAGCACTAGGACCAGCTAAAAGATCCTGGGAGGCAGGAGGAAGTAGTAACTGCAGCCGATCCACAATCAGGGTGAACATCGAAGTGTAATACTGTCGGTCAGCAGCCATCTGAGCCTTTAAGCGTATAAGTCAGCAAGAAGGGCGGATCGATCGAGGAGGTGGGAGGTGAAGGGGGTGGACGGATGGGGCTACGAGGTGGGGCCTCGGATGGAGGAATAGGAACAGAAGGAACAGGAGAGGAAGGAATAGGGACAGAAGTAGCAGGGGGAGGGGAAGAAGGTGGGGAAGGAGTAGATGGGGGAGGAAGGCCACGAGGCTGACGGAGACGGACGTACCGGAAAGCAGGGGCAGGCTCAAAGGTAAGGTCGGTCGGATGTTTTGGAACCCGATAGGCCTGGAACATGTCAGTGATGAGGTGAGGAAAGATGAGAGAATGGTTGGGGTTGGTGGAGATGATGCATTGACGAAGGGCAGAGGTAATGGCATGGGCGAGATCGACTGGCCGACCGACCATCAACAGATAAATGTACAGAGCCTGCTCCTTGGGAACCATGGCTAGGTGAGAGGTAGGGAGGATGTTGTTGCAAATAAAATGAAGCCACGGACGGGCTTCAGAGCGAAGGTCAGCACGGCGGAGATAACGTTGAGCGCCCCTGGGTTGATACCATTCAATACCCTCAGGGCAGAGAGTATGAAGAACATCATCCCACGGGTACTCATGTATGAGCTCCGCGTAATGGCAACGGGGTGTGGGAGGAAGCTGATAATGCTCCCGAATGGAGATGGAAGTAAATGCACGAGGAATGGAGACACCACGAAATGCAATGCCATAATAGCCGGAGTAGCGTGCACGGGTATAGTACTGGTGAACGAAGGTGAGGTTCCCAGAGGTACGGGACTGAGCAAGGGTGATGAGGTGGAGTGTGAAGAGCTGGCAGACGAATGGGTTAGTGGCGGGGGTCGAAGGAAAGGTTTTTTCAAGATGGCCCTGCCTCGATCTTGGCGGCGAGCGGCATACTCCGGATCAACCGGGAGAGAGGTAGAATGGGAAGGGGAATGGTGGTGGGATGAATGTGAGGGTTGAGAAGAAGGAGAATTGGCGGAGAAAACCCCTAAGGAAGGTGGAGAGACGGCGGGATGAGGGGAAACAGGTGGGGCTGAAGTAAACTCGTCAAGCGAGTGTGGGGGAGAGGGAAGGACATGAGAAGGGGTGGTGGGACGCTGGGACTTGCTGACATTCTTTGTGCGAGGCATATCCTGCAAACAAAAAGAAACAAAACAACAAAAATTAATAAAGAAAATCAAGTAAAAATCAGCCTCCTCGTCGCGACGTGTGGGCAGATGCATGGCGAGGACAAGTCTCGATCAGACGTCGCGACGCTGCGGAAGCGAGACGTCATGGCGAAACAAATATTGATACGTCGCGACGAGGCAATGCACTCGTCATGGCGTATGGCGATCTCGAGACGCGCATCGCGGCGAGCAATTGCTCGTCGCGGAAACCCTAACTCAAACCTACGAATATGGAAGGTGAAAATACAGGAAAAAGGAAGGTAATGGGACACTTACTGAAGTCGAAAACGCAAGAAGGAAGATGGCCGGAGACACAGCAACACAGAGAGAGCGAACAGAGAGGGCGAGAGCAACGTCTACGGCAGGAAAGGAAAAGAAGAAGAAATGAAGGAGAAAAAGAATAAGAAGAGGAAACGGCGAAGGAGACCAGACGTCGCGACGTGAAAAGACAAAAAAAAGGCTATGGATTAACGCACAGACCGCAGGACGAAAAGGGCAACAATGGTATTTCAACTGATGGGACGTCGCGGCGAAGAAATGCACCACGTTGCGATGTATACGCCGGGAGGAGCGAGATACGTCGCGACGTATGAATGAATAAGAGAACACGCTTGCGGCGTATCCAAACGAATGAATGTAAACACAACTTGACTTAATCCAAATATTCAATCTAAAACAATCAATCTCCCAAAATCAATCCTCCAAGCAATGTCATACTTCTTGTAAAGATATAAAGCTAATAAAGGAAAGCAATTTATTCGAAAAATGAACAGAAATCCTACCTAACTACAACTTCTCTCTTGGTTAGGTTTCTCCCCAAGACTTAATCAAGATATTCATGCAACACAACAATTTACATCACTTCTAAACTAGATGCATGAATATAAAGAGCATGTAGGGTGAGAAACAACCCGGTCTCATGGCGGGTCCTGAAACTTAGGATAGTCACCCGACAAAAATCTGAGCTTCATCCCAATGGCTTGGCTCTGGTGCAGCTCAATATCCAACTCCTGACTTGGAGTCTCTCCTACAAAATCATCAGCAAGCAAATGTTCTCCAAGAAAAGTGTCAGTAGAAGATGTCAAAGTTTGTGCAAAATCACAACATTCTATAACAATGCTAATCTTGACTATCATATATTAAGCACAAAACATTCTACAAATCACTTGTCCAAATCTCAACATAGTATCAACACATGGTTAAACTATAACAATGCTAATCTAAATATATCGATGCAATCCTCTAACTCAGAAGTTTACACAAATATACTAGACTTCAGATACTAAGTGATTACTCCCCTTTGAAGCTCAGTAAACTCAAGCCATTGCTACATCTTCAAGAGGAAGGTTGGCTTAGCTTCGATGACTCGGTCGATCCCTCGGATCTTTGGAGAATGAACGAGGCTCATGTTTGCGAAGACGATGGCGGTGATGATGGCGGCTGTGGTGATGATGGTAGACGATGATAAAATGTGAAGGTCTTCTCCTTCCGAGTCTGCGTTCAAGCCGTCTCAGATTCCAAAAGTCTCTGTGACAAAAGTCTCGATGACCTAAAAATAGCAAGTCTTATATGATGGGTCACGGTAGGGTTAGAAACAAGGAGACAAAACTTTCCATAAGAAGTCGGTATCCGCTCATTCGTCATGACGAACAAAATAAATCAATTAAATTAAATCACGTGTGCGAATCGCTCATCGCGTCGTTTGCATCGTCTCCGCGCGCGACGTGTGGAAGTATGTTCGCGCGTCGTGTGAATTGCCATCATGTCGCGACGTCTTGGAAAGACTTTGATTATTGACTTCTGACGTTGACTCCTTTGTTCCTGAAATTAAATAACAAAAATAACAACTTGCAGTATCAATTGTCCCAATAAAATAGTGGAAACATAAGTATCAAATCATGACAATTCACTGACAAATTGAGAATTGAAAGAACTCAGTATGAGGAACCAATTTAAGCACAAAAATCATCAATCAGGAGTCAATACATGCATAAGCAGCTATGAAAATGCAGCCAATTTATAATATAAACTTGGCTCAATCACATGGATAGTAGATTTGGTACGTATTTGGAGTCTCATGGGATTATTCATCAAACTAGTTGTCCTTATACTAGTGCTCAGAATGGGGTAGTTGAAAGAAAAAATAGGCATTTATTGGAGGTTGCTAGATCCCTTATGTTTACTATGAATGTTCCAAAACCGTACTGGGGGGATGTTGTTCTGGTTGCAGCCTATCTTATTAATAGAATGCCTCTTAAAACACTCAATTTTAGGACCCCTTTGGAAATTTTAACTGGGAAGAATGGCTATACTGTTCCACCAAAGGTTTTTGGCTGTGTATGCTTTGTCCATACCAGGAATATTGGCAAACTTGATCCAAGGGCTCTGAAATGTGTGTTCATTGTGTATTCTCCAACCCAAAAGGGCTATAAATGTTACCACCCTCCATCTAGGAAGTTTTATGTCAGTATGGATGTTACCTTTCGGGAGTATGAACCTTACTTTGGCACTACCCAATCACCTCTTCAGGGGGAGAGTAGTGAAGAAGAGGTGATGCCTGTGGTTCTTGGTGATCTTATTCCAAATGTTGTTCAGGCGGAGAATGAGGAGACTGTTGTGTTAGAGTAGTGCCCTAAAGGCAATCGCCTTTAGCGCATTTTGTACAAAATTGTGTGCATACTTTATGAATAAATAAAGAAAGGCATATTTCATTAATTTGATGTTCATTATTTATGAACCGATTTTGATCAATAAGCAAATTAATGAAGTCCATGATATATGACATAGCATGAAGGAAATTATGATGTGATCATACTACTGAGATTCCTATCATGTGCAATTATGTCAGTATCTAAATTATCCCTAGTCATAGGATTATTGAGACTGGACATCGGTAATCCGGAAAGACTAGTACATCTCAAGCTCCTTGATTTGATCAGCAAAGGATCTCGTGTCGTAAATATGAGATTTTTAGGGTTGAGATGTGGATGCTTACTAGAAGCGTAAGTACATTGATGACTGCTATGAGATCATCACATGGATGTCCTATTCTAATGTCAGTGATAATCTCATCATAGCAATGGTGCAAGTAAGGATATCTTGGATACTGATTCTGTGCTTTGACTCCATTCCTTGTTGCCTTACAGAGGTCGCTCATAGGGTGGTGATTGGGTACAACTTGAGGTATTCGAAGGTAATCGAGTAGCCAATAAAGGATTCACCACTTGTTATAGCGTAAGATGATACCCATGGCCTCTTGTCGGGGTCATTACTTGAAATCTCTCGCGAGTAAGTATGTCATGAAGAGTGTCTTCATTGACATATTAAGTAATGAGTCCCGGACAAGAACTCGATATCACTTGGACTAGATTTGACATAGTCGATCTAGTAAAGAGTTGACACTTTGCCCATACTCATAACCAAGTGGGGTATAGCATGGTGAAAGGACGAATTGTACGGTAATTGTCTATGGAAAGGTTTGTGATATGGTTCATGATGAATACATGTTCATTCGTCAAACCAATTACTTTCCTATCAATCGGGGTCATGATGTGTTGCTAGATACCGCTTCATGACTTGCTTTCATTAAGTGTTAATCTAAGTGGCCAATATAACCGGAACCTAATGGGTCACACGATAAGAGTGTCTCGAGAATTAAGAAATAGTTTTGGACGAGTTCCAATATATGGAGAGCAAAGGATTAAATGGATCTCGATGAGATCGAGATATGTCCCGATGAGATCGCGACATCGATATCAATAAAAACGCTTCCGAGGTTTTTCCATATCGGGACCCGGTAGGCGGTAGGACCGACCCCAGTGTGACTGGACCACTTCAGCATTTATTTTTATATATATATATATAATTAATTAATTAAAGAATTAATTAATTAATATATATATATATAAGTGTAAATGTGGAAGGAGAGGAGACTTAGCTTTATTATATATATATATATCAGGCTAACGTGGATGGCAAAAGGAAGCTTCTTCTTTTGCCTTGTCATGTTTACATTTAATGAAAAAGACAAAAATGAAGAAGTAGAAAGGAGATGATGGTCGTGGGTTAGAGAAAGAAGTAAGAAATGTTGAAGGAAAAAAAAGGTTTTTTCCTCTCTTCTCTTCTCACCATCGTGATTCAAGTTCTTCTTCTCCATTTTCATCTCCTCTCCATCGTTATTCTCCGAGCTCTCCAAGAACAAGGTAAGATCTAGTAGTCTTCAACTTATTCTAGTTATTCCCGGGTCAAAGGGTTTGTCCCGGTTAGGTTCTCCGATCTCTGCGTGGATACCGTTAGAGACGGTCTCTTTTGGCCGTTATGGTTTGAGTTTGTTATATAGACACATAGATCCTGGCTTTCGGGAAGGTCCCGGAACAAAAATTTTTGTTTTCCGCACCGTGGGCATGTGATGCTCACACCGGGATTTTCCTACAGTGGTATCAGAGCCACTTGTGTCGTATATAACGATGAAATCATAACTAGGTCGGAGTTGCCTATGGCTTGTGACGATGATGCATGTTGATTGTGTGAATTTCGAATTCAGTGTAGAAATATTGTTTTCGAAATTTTCTTGCCCAGATATGTTCACAAGATGTTGTTGCATATGTCTGTGGAAGCTCGGAATTTATCAATGTGATTTGATATGGTTTTGCTAATTTATTCCCCAATGTTCTGGTTGCTGTCTTTGTGCACATTCAATGAACAGGAATGCTTATAAATTCGAGAATAAATTGTAGAAAAATTGGTTTTTGTATTTTCTTTCACTGACATGTCTCTAAGATGTTTATGAATGTCTATGACAAAGGAAAAATGTTTTCGAGGTGATTTACTATTTATTTGAGAATTTATTGTGTGCTTCTGGGAATGACTGTGTTGAGGAACACAGATTCTACATTGGCTTTGTTGCTGAGGTTGGTTGAGTTTTTAATGGAAATAAATCCTGAAAACATTCATGGAGAATTTTGTGAACATTTTGTAACCTCTGTAATTTTCTCAGAATTTATTGAAATTGTTTCAATGAGTTTTTCAAGCAAAACATAGAGCTTGGCAGTTTTGAGAAAGTTGCTGGAGCTGTTTTGTTTGGAATGATAAATTGTGTATTTCTCAATTCCAATGCCTTGGATCATTTTTAATGTGATTAAAAATGTGTTATATTGATTTTCTATGCTTTCCAAATTGAATTTCTTGAAATTGCTTTTCCAAATATTTTTCGGATGTCAAATGTGTCACATTAGCTTCTCGTTAGTGCATTTCGTTGTCTTGATTATTTTGGCCGTCACAAATTTTGTGACCAGTGCCGAAGTAATCTTGATAAAGTTTAGACTACCTAGAGATACTTAGGGTGATAGTTTGATATTCTTAAATTATTTGGAGATCTAAATGAATAAGAGTGTATTCATCAATTTCAAGTTTTTCATGTATAGTTTGACTATATATGGTAAGCATGGAACAATGAAAGTGTTTCATTGGTACATCATAATAAAGGATATTACACTTGGTTTTGTGAATTGGAACTGCACGGATTGAGAAATTAGCCGATTAGATAGCAATTCCACATGGATAAGTCGACTAATAAAGATACAAGTCGACTTGTTCATACAGCATCAGACGATAAGTCGACTCAGCACAATGGTACAAGTCGACTTGTTCGCAGCATTGCTGCATAAGTCGACTTACACATGCATAAGTCGACTTACACACTAGCATAAGTCGACTTACACATACACAAGTCGACTTACAACATGCAAAGGTGGGATGATGGATGATTTTAGGTATAGATTCAATGTGATTGATGAAATGCCCTAAATCATTCCATATGGTCATGGTGACTATTATCCTACGGCTTGGAGAAGAAGAAGATGAGACCTGAAAACTCTCACACATCATATGAAAACTAACGCCTTCCATTAATATGGGGAGAACCAGAGTTCTTATAGGGTTGGGTTGTTGGGTAAACCCAAGCTCACTCTATACGGATATGTTCGAACCATGGAAATAAGATTTTCGGATTAATGGGTCGGTTTTCACTAGAAGCGTTGATTTGTTGAGTAAACTCAAGGTCAACGTGGACAGAGGTGAAATTGGGTAGTGTACATCAGATGTACGCGCATCAAGAGTTGATAACCCAATGTGTGTGCATACATCACGAGTTGATAGCACTAGTCGATAGTTGCATCTATGAAGCAATTGGTATGACCGATACCTACCGATTGACCTAAGGTGGCTTGTTGGGTAAACCCAAGGTCATTTTAGTAATGTCAGATATCTATGATGCAATTGATGTTGGATCGCGTACGGTCCGAGTATTCACAATACACTGCAGAAAAAGACCATATAACAACATGAGTATAATAGAGAATACCAAAGATGTACGAAAATACCTTATTTTCGTGGATAGATTGCTTCTTTTCAGATTCCAAGATACTGCAAAACGCGAATGCCCTCTACCGGTATCCACACGAGTATGCACGATCCGGGCTGCGGCTGTGGTGTGCTAGCACGTTCAGAAACTCTTCCGAACGCCGCACGATTATTCTCTCGGATGGATGCTAGGGTTTCGTCTTTTTCTTCCCTTAACCTAATGAGACCTAAGTTTCTCTATTTATAGAGAAACCCTAATCTCATTTAGGCCCTATTAAGTTTCGGCCCATTATATTATATATAATAAAAGCCCAACAACTTAATTAAATCCAGCCCAATAAATATATCTAAATATATTTATTCAACACCTAATAAATTAGGCCCAAGAGAATAAGCCCAGATCACATCACTCTTTGTGTGCGACCCTGTAGGCTCATTTGATGTTGGCAATGGGCTTAATTACACTTCAAGGCCCATAAGTCATAAGCGGCCTCTAGCAAGACATTATGACTACCCAAATTAAATGAGGATCGATAATCCGATTTAACTTGTAACTATGGTTATAGGCTTAGTCCTTTTGTAATACGATATCAAGATTAATCACAAGGCATGGTACATGTCAACCTTTGATTAATCATAGTTTCTTGATCCTCAAGTTGACTGATTATAACAAATGACATTGATGACTCTTCATCAATTCATTTGAGCACGGCCATGCATTTCTTCAGTCATACTTGTGAAGAGGCCCAAATGATATCTCTCTCACTTAAGAGAGGTACAAATCCCATCTACGTCATTCACATCCCTCCGCATGATTCATTTGATGTCCAACATAAGACTATTTGTTATTCGGTTAAAAATAACTTAGTCTAATATCAAAACACCAAATTCCTCATGTAGGGAACCATGATGACTTCAGGTCAAAGGACTATAGTCAAACCATATTAAGAATCACTAATGACATGAAACCATGTAGTATTCTTTATATGGGTCGGTCCAATATATGTTCTCTAACATATATCTATGTTTCTAATTTGATATCTCATATCCATGATCAGTAAAACGTGATCATCAATCAGAACACATACTAGTCTTAATTCATTATTGTTCCACCAATAATGATCGACCAGGGACAGTCTAGAATAGTGTTATAACGCTTATGGTTTTACTATTAAGTCACATACTTGATGAAATAAGTCTAATACTATTCATGGAATGTAAATCACATTACATAAATGAAATACATGCATATATGAAACGGAATACCTCATAATATATTATTAACAAATCATAATGTTAATACATGAATCACAAATGTTCATTGGCCTAGGGCACACTACTAACAATCTCCCACTTGCACTATGCCCAATCAGTCAGATATTTAATACCCATAGACCTCGTATGACTCTCATGTTTAGGGTCAGGAAGAGGCTTAGTAAGTGGATCGACAATGTTGTCATCTGTGCTCACTTTGCATATCTTCACGTCTCTCTCCCAATGATCTCTAATCGATGGAAACGTCTGAGTATGTGTTTGGATCCATGATGTGAGTTTGGTTCCTTAGCTCGTGCTATAGCCCCATTATTATCACAATAAAGGTCTATAGGACTTGCAATGCTAGAACGACTCCAAGCTCAAGAATGAACTTCCGATCCATACAGACTTCCTTAGCTGCATCCGAGGCAAACAATGTACTCAACTTCAGCTTGTAGAATCTGCAATGTTGTCTTGCTTTGAACTTTTCCACCACTTGCACCTCCATTCAAATGTAACACAAAACCTGATTGCGATCTGAAATCATCTATGTCGATCGAAACCAACATCGTGTAACCATTTACAACTAGCTCTCCTTCAAGTCCTCCATAGACTAGGAACATATCCTTAGTTCTTCTCAAGTACTTAAGGATGTTCTTAACTGCTATCCAGTGACTCTCACCATAATTAGATTGGTATCTACTTGTTATGCTCAAAGCATATGAGACATCTGGTCGAGTACATAACATGGCATACATGATAGATCCAATTGCAGATGCATATGGAATCTTACTCATGCGCCAAGATCCTTATCCAAGTAGGACAATCCTTCTTAGATAGCTTGATTCCATGTGACATGTGCAAGAATCCTCTCTTGGAATCTTGCATAATCGAACCTTTTCAAGATTTTATCTATGTATGTACTCGACTTAGACCTATAAGCTTTCTTGATCTATCTCTATAGATCTTAATGCCTAAAATATAGGCAGCCTCACCTAAGTCTTTCATTGAGAAACGCTTCCTTAACCAAATCTTGACATTCTCAGTAAGGTCGAATATCGCTTCCAATGAGCAAGATGTCATCAACATATAAAGCTAAAAAGACAACAACACTCCCACTAACCTTTTTGTAAACACAAGGTTCATCTTCATTCTTGATGAATCCAAACTCTTTGACAACTTCATCAAAACGAAGATTCCAACTTCTTGATGCTTGCTTCAATCCATAAATGGATCTTTGAAGCTTGCACCTTTCCAATTCTTAGGATGGACAAAACCCTCGGGTTGTATCATATATACATCCTCAAGTAAGTTTCCATTAAGGAAAGCCGTTTTGACATCCATTTGCCATATCTCATAATCGTAGTATGCAGCTATGGCAATAAGAATTCTAATGGATTTGATCATGACCACTGGAGAAAATGTCTCATCATAATCAATTCCACGAACTTGTCGATAACCTTTAGCAACAAGTCTTGCTTTATAAGTGTGCACATTTCCATCCATGTAGAGTTTCTTTTTGAAAACCCATTTGCATCCAATGGTCTTCAAGCCATCAGACGGATCAATCAAAGTCCAAACTTGATTGTCATACATGGATTGCATCTCTGCTTTCATGGCCTCTAACCATTTAGCAGATTCTGGACTTTCTATAGCTTCTTGATAGGTTGTGGGCTCATTATGATCGATGAGCATCACATTATCATCATCGATGAACGAGAAATCCATATCTCTCGCTCATGACGAATCCTATCGATCTACGTAGGCCTTGTGTTGTTGAAGGTCGCTCATCAACGACTTGTGAGCTCGCTTCAATCTCCTTTTCGTGCTCAATGTCATTTTGTGAAACTTGAATTTCTTCAAGTTGTACTTTACTCCCATCGCTTCCTTTGGAAACAAATTCTTCTCTAAGAAGAAACTATTTCAAGAACAAACACTTTGTTCTCTCGATGGGATGTAAAAGTAATATCATTTAGTTTCCTTAGGATATCCCACAAAATAACATTTTCAGATTTGGGTGCCAACTTGTCGGCAATTGGACGCCTCACATAAGCCTCACAACCCCAAATCTTTAGAAAAGATAAATTGGGACGCTTCAGTCTATATCTCATAAGGTGTCTTTTCTCTGACCTTTGAAGGAATACGGTTCAATATGAATGTCATGGTTTCTAAAGCATAGCCCCGTAACTATTTTGGAAGATCAGTTTGACTCATCATTGATTGAACCATATCTAATAGAGTTCGATTTCTCCTTTCAGAAACACCATTCCATTGAGGAGTTCCTGGAGGAGTCAATTGTGAAACGATTCCACAATCCTTAAGATAATCATCAAACTCTTGGCTTAAATATTCACCTCCTCGATCGATCAAGGATTTTAATATTCTTGCCAAGCTGATTTTGTACTTCATTCTTATACTCTTTGAACTTTTCAAAAGATTCAGATTTGTACTTCATTAAATAGACATACCCATATCTACTGAAGTTATCTGAAAAAGTAATGAAATACAAATAACCTCTCTTCGACTCTTCCAAATGGAGTTTGCGGTTCCTTTTCCAATGACCAGTTCATTGCAAAGTGAAAGCAAACTCCCTCCTTGGTGCCTTAGTCTTAGCTTTGGGCTTGGGCTTGGACTTGGACTTGGAATTGGGTACTTTACCTTTGTCCTTTGTTGTGCCCTTCTTCTTGAAAGCTTTTCCTTTTGAACCACAAGAACTTCATTGATGGTCTTAACCTTCCTTTAAGTTCTCTTGGCTTTTTTGAGATCCCATGCAATTCGTCAATGGACTTCTCCATATTATGCATGTTGTAGTTAAGAATGAACTGATCATATTCATTAGTCAAAGATGCTAGAATAAGATCAGTTGCCAATTCTTGACTAACAGGTGCACCTAATTTCTCAAGATGATGAATGTAACTCTTCATCTTGAGAACATGAGCACTCACGGGTATGCCAGGAGTCATCTTGCATGAATTCAATGCCTTAGTGGTTCTAAACCTCTCTTGGCATGCTTGCTCTTGAAACATAGTTTTCAATTCATGAATTCAATGCCTTAGTGGTTCTAAACCTCTCTTGGCGTGCTTGCTCTTGAAACATAGTTTTCAATTGAGCAAGCATGTCATAGGCCTCCATTTCCTCTAAATCCTTCTGAAGGTCAGAGATCATGGCACCTAACATAAGGCATGACACATCCGTAGAGTCATTGATATGCTTCGTGTAAGCATCCTTTTGAGCCTTAGGTGCAATTGCTGGTGGTTCCTCAGGGATGGGCTCTTCTAAGACATAAAGCTTTCTTTCTTGCTTGAGAACAATTCTCAAGTTCCTATACCAATCTAGGAAATTTGTTCCATTAAGTTTTTCTTTCTCTAAGATAGATCGCATAGAAAGGTTTGTGGATGGAGTAGCCATAATCTACAAGAATTATGCAATAAGGCTCAACATTTATATATTATGAGGTATTAGCTCCCACTCAAATAAATAACCCTCATTTGACGAATGGGAGAAACAAGATCCATATTTCACTAAGTCTTAAGAAAGCTTTGGCTTAACACTCAAGACTTAGTTATTTAGGTAGAAAACTCTTTTCAATTACATCACATGTAACTCTTGATGGGCTTATGTTAAAATACATCTTATGTACTGCATGTATGTATAAGCCCAATCTTATGCCCTAAGCCCAAAACCGTTTTGATAGCTTAGTCAAGTTTAACCATACTTTACCTATGAATAGCACCATTATTCAAATGTCTTCCCTAGATGATCCCTACATGCCTTGCTTTGGCAAAAACCCAATAAGGATAATCTAGAGATAAACATTGGTAAAGATTTATGGAAGGCATATAAACTTGAAATTATGAAGAGGGTCGTTCTTAGTACATTATGAAGGCTACTAATCCTATTAGTAAGGGTGTTTGTACTATGCTATTTCTAATCTTATACTACAACATACTTGAGTATATATATATTAGAAGTATAGAATAGTAACTTACACATGAATATAAATATTCAAAAAATATAAATAAACACATGTAACATCACCCAGAATATATAACACATAAAAAATAAACAAGCGTAGGAAAAACTGCCCCTTGTTGGGCTTGCTAGTCGACTGGAAAAGATGATAGTCGACTGGTCGACATGTGCCATTCGACTGGAAAAGATGATAGTCGACTGGTCGACTTGTGCCAGTCGACTGGAACCAATTCAAGTCGACTGGAGGTCGACTTGTGCCAGTCGACTGGAACCAATTCAAGTCGACTGGAACCAATTCCGATCATCGAACAAACGTTTTCACCAAAACTCATCTCCGCCCTCCAACCAATTTGGAACACTTCTAGTCGACCGAAGAGATGCTAATCGATCGGTCGACTTGTATTAGTCGATTGAACCATTTTTAGTCGATTGAACGAACGCTTTTCTCTAAACGCCATCTCCACTCTCCAACCAATGATTGAACACTTCTAATGATTGGAAGAGATGCTAGTCGATTGAATATCCTTGTCCAACATGAATACTTGTGGTTTCCCATTCCAGATCCATGTCTTACATGGTGGAAACCCTAGCAGCCACCACCTGTCGGTCAAACCCTTCATGTTTATCATATATTCTCATCAGCACCAAGATAATGAACAGATCCGAAAAGAACATGCATGAAATAAAAACACTTTCATATCACGCAACCAAAACTCGTGAGCACATGTAATCAAAACATGCATATTTTTATCTCTACGAATCCAAACCGTAAGCACATGTAATCCAAACATGTATATATTTTCGATTATACGAAGCCAAAATCTTGAACACATGTAATCAAAACACGATATTAACGATTTTACGTAAGAACCCGGCTTTGATACCATTTGTTGGATCGCAGACGGTCCGAGTATTCACAATACACTCGCAGAAAAGACCATACAACAATATGAGTATAATCGAGAATACCAAAGATGTAATGAAAATACCTTATTTTTGTGGATAGATTGCTTCTTTTAGATTCCAAGACACCGCAAATGCGAATGTCCTCTACTGGTATCCACACGAGTATGCACGATCCGGCCGCACTGTGGTGTGCTAAGACGCTTAGAAACTCTTCCAACACCGCATTATTATTCTCTGATGGCGGCTAGGGTTTCGCTCTTTTCTTCCATAACCTAATCGAGACCTAAGTTTCTATTTATAGAGAAACCCTAATCTCATTTAGGCCCTATTAAGTTTCACCCATTATATCATATATAATAAAAGCCCAACAACTTAATTAAATCCAGCCCAATAAATATATCTAAATATATTTATTCAACACCTAATAAATTAGGCCCAAGAGAATAAGCCCGGATCACATCACTCTTTGTGTGCGACCAGAGCTCATTTGATGTTGGCAATGGGCTTGATTACACTTCAGGCCCATAAGTCATAAGCGGCCTCTAGCAAGACATTATGACTACTAAAATCAAATGAGGATCGATAATCCGATTTAACTCAGAATTATGGTTATAGACTTAGTCCTTTTGTAACACGATATCAAGATTAATCACAAGGCATGGTACATGTCAACCTTTGATTAATCATAGTTTCTTGATCCTCAAGTTGATGATTATAACAAATGACATTGATGACTCTTCATCAATTCATTTGAGCACGGCCATGCATTTCTTCACCATACTTATCAAGAGGCCCAAATGATATCTCTCTCGCTAAGAGAGGTACAAATCCCATCTACGTCATTCACATCCTCTGCATGATTCATTTGATGTCCAACATAAGACTATTTGTTATTCGTTAAAAATAACTTAGTCTAATATCAAACACCAAATTCCTCATGTAGGGAACCATGATGACTTCAGTCAAAGGACTATAGTCAAACCATATTAAGAATCACTAATGACATGAAACCATGTAGTATTCTTTATGGGTCGGTCCAATATATGTTCTCTAACATATATCTATGTTTCTAATTTGATATCTCATATCCATGATCAAGAAAACGTGATCATCAATCGTAACACATACTAGTCTTAATTCATTATTGTTCCACCAATAATGATCGACAGTGACGCTCTAGAATAGTGTTATAATGCTTATGGTTTTACTATCAAGTCACATACTTGATGACATAAGTCTAATACTATTCATGGAATGTAAATCACATTACATAAATGAAATACATGCATATATGAAACGGAATACCTCATAATATATTATTAACAAATCATAATGTTAATACATGAATCACAAATGTTTATTGGCCTAGGGCACACTACTAACAATTGGTATGATCGATACCTACCGATTGACCTAAGGTGGCTTGTTGGGTAAACCCAAGGTCATTTTAGTAATGTCGGATATCGACCCACTAGGATATTTTGTCATAATGTTTCTTGGATTCGTCTTTGAGGGTTATGGATTCTTTGAAACTAGTGGGAGCTATATGCATGTCATGCAAGTCCTTATGATCATGCATGTAATTCTATTCTAACATTCTTTCTCTTTCCCTTTAGGTTATTGAAGATGACTTCAGGTGAACTCATACCGCTTATGGACTCCAACAAATTAATCGGACCTAAGTTTCTAGATTGGTCGAGAAATCGAGAATTGTTCTCGTGTCGAGGAACTGGATATGTCCTAGATGTTCCACTTCACGATCCACTGCTGCGATGCTTCCGATGAGGATCGAAGCATATCGTAAGCATCTTAAAGATGTGACATGGCTACTCGCATTATGCTCGCATCTATGTCACCAGAGCTGCGAAGCGGCATGAGTTTATGGATGCTAATACCATAGTGTTTCATCTTATGGAACTGCTTGATGAGCAAGCTCGATTCGAAAGGTTCGAGACCTTGAGGCTACTCTTCACTACTAAGATGACTCCAGGTTCATCTGCAGTCGATGATGCTGCCAAAATGAATGGGTATGTTGAGAGGTTGGCTGTCTTAGGTTTTGTTATGGATTATGAATTAAGTGTTGACTTAATTTCGGTTGGATTGTCGATAGTTATTCACGCCAGTGTTAAACTATCGGATGAACCAAATATCCACGACAATTCTGAGTTGATCAATCTGCTTCAAGACAATGAGAGCAAGCTATCAAGAAGGATAGCAAGCAAGTGCTTATGGTGGACTCTTCTTCTGGTTCTAAGAAAAGAAGTCAAGAAGAAAAGGTCTAAGAAACCAAAAGGAAGTGCAGCAAGAAGAAACCAAAGAGATCGCACTAAAGGAACTTGCTTCCATCAGGCAAGATCGCCACCGGAAGCGGAACCGTAAAGTCTATCGGAGGAATTGAAGCGTAAGAAGGCATCGATGCCTCGACTTCTTCGGTATGTTTGTCATTGAGGTTAATATCGCTTTCACCATAACATATGGGTATTAGATACGGTTGTGGCTCACACATATGTAATGATATGCAGGGCCTCGTGATGACGATGAGCACTCTTGAGGGAGAACTAGACTGCATGGGAAATGAAGCAAGAGTTCTTTGCATTAGCCGTAGGCACTTACTTTTTGTCACTCCCCACTGGGCTTGTAATTAAATTGGATGAATGTTATTTTGTACCAGATTAACAAAGAACATATTGTCATTTTTTGTTTAAATAGAATGGTTTCCATGTGACTTTAGTAATAATGGTTGTTCTATTAGTTTGAATGGAATGCTTTATGGTACGGTACATTATGCAATGGAATTTACATATTAGATATGTCACATCCAATTATGAATGTCAATGACACTAAAAGACATAAACGAGATAATTTAAAATCAACTTACTTATGACATTGTCACCTTGGCCATATAAATGAGAGACGCATAGCTAAGCTCCATTAGAGTGGAAGCTTAGGGTCATTTGATTATGAATCATATGACACATGTGAATCTTGTTTATTAGGCAAGATGACTAAGTTACCTTTTAAGGGAAAGGGTGAACGAGCGACTGGAGTATTAGACCTAATACATTCAGATGTATGTGGTCCGATGTCCATCCATGCCAAGTGGTTGTTTTACTTGATTACCTTTATCGATGATTATTCTCGATATGGGTACCAGATTCGATGAGATACAAATCAAGCATTTGAAAAGTTCAAACAATTCAGAAATGAAGTAGAAAACTAACTTGGGAAAAGTATCAAGACATTACGATCGATCGTGGTGGGAATACTTAGATCAACAGCTTTTGGATTATCTCGGAGATAATGTGATTTTATCTCAATGGACTCCTCCTTACACACCACAAGATAATGGTGTGGCGAAGGAGAAATCAAACCTTGTTAGACATGGTACGATCAATGATGGGCTTTGCAAAGTTACCAAAATCCTTTTGGGGTATGCAATCGAGACAACTGCTTACTTGCTAAACAGTTCCATCAAAGACGATTGATGTTACTCCATATGAGATGTGGACTAACAAAAGACCCTATCTTACTCATTTGAAAGTTTGGGGTTGTCACGCTTATGTGAAGCTGACACGATCCGATAAACTTGATGCAAAGTCCGACAAATGTTTGTTCGTAGGATATCCTAAAGAAACAATGGGATATCAATTTACCTTGTTGAGGAACAAAGGTGTTTGTTTCAAGCATGCTGTCTTTTTAGAGAAAGAGTTTCTTTACAAGAAGACAAAGGGGAGCAAGATAGATTTTGAAGAAGTTCAAGATTCTCGAATGACGCGATCAATCGCCGAACTCAAATCGTGACTCATACAGATGAAGTAATGCTCAATCTTCTACAACACACGAAGTTCAGAGGTCACGAGATACGCCTGCTCCCGAGAGATATGGATTTCGTGAATGAACAGATGACGTATTGCTCATAGAAGATGATGAGCCTACTACCTATGAAGAGGTTCGAAGAGTTCGAATCGAGAAATGGCTTCATGCTATGAAAGTGAAATGGATTCCATGTAAGAAAACTAAGTATGGACTTTGGTCGAGGCACCAAGGAATCAAACCCATAGGGTGCAAATGGGTTTTCAAAAGAAAACCGACATGGATGGTAATGTATTACCTATAAAGCAAGGCTTGTGGCTAAAGGCTTTCGCCAAAGACAAGGAGTTGACTACGACGAGACCTTCATCCGAGAGCAATGCTTAAATCCATTAGAATACTCCTAGCCATTGCCACTCATTATGATTATGAGATATGGCAAATAGATGTGAAGATAGCTTTCCTAAATGGAAATCTAGCTGAGGATGTGTATGTGACACAACCCGAGGGCTTCACCTCCTATGATGGCTAAAAGGTATGCAAGCTTCAAATCCATCTATGGATTGAAACAAGCATCCAGAGTTGGAATATCCGTTTTGATGAGGTAATCAAAGAGTTTGGTTTCTTACAAAATTCGGATGAACACTGTGTGTATAAGAAGGTTAATGGGACTGCAATCGTATTCCTTGTGCTGTATGTAGATGACATATTATTACTAGGAAACGATGTCTCGATGCTACAATCAGTGAAGATTTGGTTGTCCAAACAATTTGCCATGAAAGACCTTGGTGAAGCAACTTATATCCTTGGGATAAGAATCTATAGAGATAGATCAAAAAGATTGCTTGGTCTTTCACAATCTACGTACATAGACAAGATGCTAAAGAGGTTTAGCATGGAGCAATCCAAGAGAGGTTACCTTCCCGTGACTCATGGGATAACACTCTTGAAATCTATGTGTCCTAAGACACAAGATGAGAGGATGCGCATGAATATGATCCCGTATGCATCTGCGGTAGGATCTATCATGTATGCAATGCTATGTACGAGACCCGATGTATCATATGCTCTAAGTGTTACGAGCGGATACCAATCGGATCTGGTGAGGGTCATCAGGGTGGTCACAAGAATATCCTTAAGTACTTGCGAAGAACTAAGGATGTTTTCTTGATATATGGGGATGGAGATCTCCAGGTGAGCGAGTATACAGATGCCAGTTTTCAATCTGATAAGGATGATTCCAAATCCCAATCAGGTTATGTATTCACACTGAATGGCGGGGCAGTTAGTTGGAAGAGTTCCAAACAAGAGACAACTGTCGATTCAACGACCGAGGCAGAGTACATTGCAGCTTCGTAAGCAAAGAAAGAAGCAGCTGGATCAAGAAGTTCATTATCGAACTTGGTGTGGTTCCTAGCAAGGATGGACCCATGCGGTTGTGTTGTGACAACAATGGGGCTATGCGTGGCGAAAGAACCAGGTCTCATCAACGATCCAAACACGTACTCGCAGATATCATCCGATCGGGAGATCATAGGATGAGGTGATGTCCAGACGAGAGAATTCCACCCGAGCGTAATATTGCGGATCCGCTTGACAAAGCCATTATCACAAAAGAGTTTTGATTCTCATGTACTACTTATGGTATTAGATATCAAGGCGATTGACTTTAGGTCAAGTGGAATATTGTTAGAGTAGTGCCCTAAAGGATATCGCCTTTAGCGCATTTTGTACAAAATTGTGTACATACTTTATGAATAAATAAAGAAAGACATATTTCATTAATTTGATGTTCATTATTTATGAACCGATTTTGATCAATAAGCAAATTAATGAAGTCCATGATATATGACATAGCATGAAGGAAATTATGATGTGATCATACTACTGAGATTCCTATCATGTGCAATTATGTCAAGATTCAAATTATCCCTAGTCATAGGATTACCGAGATCGACATCGTGTCCGGAAAGACTAGTACATCTCAAGCTCCTTGATTTGATCAAGCAGTGGATCTCAGAAGCAGTAAATATGAGATATTTAGGGTTGAGATGTGGATGCTTACTAGAGGTAGTAAGTACATTGGATGACCTGCTATGAGATCATCACATGGATGTCCTATTCTAATGTCGCTGATAATCTCATCATAGCAATGGTGCAAGTATCCTTAGGCTCGAGGTACCAAGGATATCTTGATACTTGATTACGTGCTTTGACTCCATTCCTTATTGCCTTACGAGGTCGCTCATAGGTGGTGATTGGAGTGCGACTGAGGTATTCAAGGTAATTGAGTAGCCAATAGAGGATTCACCACTTCATTATAGCAAAAGATGATACCCATGGCCTCTTGTCGGGGTCATTACTGAAATCTCGGTCGGAGTAAGTATGTCATGAAGAGTGTCTTCATTGACATATTAAGTAATGAGTCCTGTGACAAGAACTGATATCACTGGACTAGATTTGACATAGTCGGTCTAGTAAAGAGTTGACACTTTGCCCATACTCATAACCAAGTGGGGTATAGCATGGTGAAACGACGAATTGCACCAGAATTGTCTATGGAAAGGTTTGTGATATGGTTCATGATGAATACATGTTCATTCGTCAAACCAATTACTTTCCTGGTCAATTGGGGGTCATGGTGTGTTGCTAGATACCGCCATGACTTGCTCAGATTAAGTGTTAATCTAAGTGGCCAACATAATCGAGAACCTAATGGGTCACACGATAAGAGTGTCTCGGAAAATTAAATAAAATAGTTTTGGACAGAGTTCTAATATATGGAGAGCAAAAGGATTAAATGGATCCCGATGAGATCGAGATATGTCCCGATGAGATCGCGACATCGATATTGCTGAAAAACGCTTCGGAGTTTTCCCATACCGGGACCAGTAGGCGGTAGAGACCGACCCCAGTGTGACTGGACCACTTCAGCAATTATTTATATATATATATATATAATTAATTAAAGAATTAATTAATTAATATATATATATAAGTGTAAACGTGGAAGGAGAGGAGACTTAGCTTTATTATATATATATATATATATAAGGCTAACGTGGATGGCAAAAGGAAGCTTCTTCTTTTGCCTTGTCATGTTTACATTTAATGAAAAAGACAAAAATGAAGAAGTAGAAAGGAGATGATGGTCGTGGGTTAGAGAAAGAAGTAAGAAATGTTGAAGGAAAAAAAAGGTTTTTTCCTCTCTTCTCTTCTCACCATCGTGATTCAAGTTCTTCTTCTCCATTTTCATCTCCTCTCCATCGTTATTCTCCAAGCTCTCCAAGAACAAGGCAAGATCTAGCAGTCTTCAACTTGTTCTAGCTATTCCCGGGTCAAAGGGTTTGTCCCGGTTAGGTTCTCCGATCTCTGCATGGATACCGTTAGAGACGGTCTCCTTTGGCCGTTATGGTTTGAGTGTTGGATCGGAAAAAGAAAGCATGCTTAGTTTGGAGAAACGATAGATTTCAAAACTTTTTAAAAAATCAGCTTGCAGCGGAAGCAATATATCCAAATCAACATGCTAATCCATACATGATATGGTATAAGGATAATAAAACCAAGAACAAGATAAAAGGAATTACCGACTCCTTCGCTACAGCTTTAAATCTTCGCTGCGCTATCCTCTCCTTCTTGTATCCAAATCCTTTGCCTTTGAGTCTTTCCTTTAGCAATCTATCTTCTTCCTTGTAGTAGTATCCTCTACCAATTAGATTTACCACTTGTTCTTCAAGGACAACTAGGTTAACAAAATCCTTTGGTGGGAAAGGAGAAGAAATATTTGGAGGAGATTTTCTTAGAAGAAGAAGAACCAAAATCAAACTCTTTCAATTCTTTCATTAAGGAATTTGGTTCTCCCTTGCATGAAAAGAGAGAATGTCTAAAACCATGCAAGAACCCTTTCTTACATCTCAATTTCGAAATATGCATGAATGGAAAGAGTGAGAGGCATCCAATGCATCACTTCACATTAATCACTCATCAAATAGCCAATAAATGAGACTTACTTCATTTATCTTTAAAATGGCTATTTGAAAAGACCATAACCTATAATTGAATACCCATTTCGGTTTTGGCAAGAAGAAAGAAGGAAGATGGTCCATCTAATGCACATCTTTCATCTTTAATCTAATGAATGCAAATAGGTTACATGCCAACATTAAAAGCCAACCATTAAACCATTTAATGGTAAGTTCATAACTCCATTTAATAATGATGAACCATAATAAAGACCATCTTTATTTAGTATTTTAATGTCAAATGTGTGGTTACACATCTAACCTAACACAATTTCGAAATTGCTTTTTCTCCATTTAAAAAAAATTGTTTTAATATAATTAATCTAATCAATTACATTAAACCAAAACAAACCCATTTCTAAATGAACATATGGGCTTCCAATTAACCATTAATTAGTATAAGCCCATCATTCAATTATGGACTTCTAAAGCCTCCAAACTACTTCTTACTTATCTTGATAACCTTCCTTAAAGCCAAGTGGGAATCTTATTGGACTTTGATAATTCAAGCTCCAATAAGCCCGAAATAATTCAATCTCATTGGAATTAATTCTAGCTTATTAACTAAATGTCATTCCACTAAAGACAATTAGTTGAACTCTTGAATTATTAAATATTATGAGAATATGTCCAATTACAAACCCTATTTAGAACCTTATTATAGCCATCCGCACAACAAAGGGTAAAATTACCGTTTTGCCCTTATGTTGGTTTTTCCTTCTAGATCTCTCATTTTACTTTATATGGTGATTAACACATAAGATCTCATCTTAGTGTTAAGACTTGATGGGTAGCTAGTCCATCAAACTATCGGGCGCCAGCTTTAATCACCAAATCTCCTTAAAACATCTAGAGAGATGATAACACTATAAACTCTTTATTTGAGTGAATGTTCCACGATACATGTTTCAATTAATAATTCCAACATGCGAGACACTAGATTAATACCTGTAAAAGTCCATTCGATCATATCAAGAATTATAATGAAACACATATGAGTTCACCACTCATCAAGATTGTGGTTCATAATAAGCGAATGCTTAAATTGTATGTTTTAAGATTAAAGTAACGGCCCACTTTATTCTTGAAAACATACTTGATTTCAGATACATTTAATAGTGCCATTATCGATAGTCTACTACTATCATGATATGAAACTCATCATTCCCTTTAAGTAAACTCCTTTACTTATATGGAGATAAATCGCAACACTACAGTCTAAACCATAATCAAACGACCAACTTGATTATTCAACTGTGAATCAATTAATTCAGATTCTAATAATATACATGTTTCCCATACATCTCTATGTATATGTATATTACTTACAAATGAATCTTGGTACCTTATGACCAGATATATAATGCTCATACAGATAAAACCAAACTCTTTTGTTTTATTAATAATAAATATTTTCATTACAAAACATGAATCAAGAAGATAAAGTTACATGTAAACACACTTGCTTTCCAGGGCACTATATTTACATAACTCCAACATTGAGTTTGTTGTATAGACATATGGATCCTGGCTTTCGGGAAGGTCTCGGAATAAAAATTTTTGTTTTCCGCACCGTGGGCATGTGATGCTCACACCGGGATTTTCCTACATGTTGTTCCCAATGTTGTTGGGCGGTTAGATAGACCCAATTTATTAAGATATTCGAGGAAAAACAGGTCTGAAGAAGCCATCATGCCTTCCACACTGCAAGAATCCTCTGGTGAGTTATCTTTTAATTCTGATTTAAACTTACCTATTGCTCAAAGAAAAGGGGTCAGGGTATGTACAAAATACTCTATATCTAAGTTTGTCTCCTATGATTCCTTATCTCCTTCAGATAGAGCCTTTGCCTTGTCTATTTCTTCTATGTCTATTCCACAGGACTGGAGGGAAGCTATTACAGATCCAAAATGGAAAGAAGCTATGGTAGAAGAAATGAAAGCTCTCGTAAAAAATGAAACTTGGGAACTAGTTGATGCTCCAGATAAGAAGCTAGTTGGCTGTAAGTGGGTGTTCACAATAAAACACAAAGCTGATGGCTCGGTAGAGAGGTTCAAAGCTATATTGGTGACAAAAGGATTCACTCAAACTTATGGATTTGATTATTAGGAGACTTTTGCACCTGTTGCTAAAATGAATACCATTAGGATTTTGTTATCTTGTGTAGCTAATTTGGATTGGGATTTGCAACAATTTGACGTAAAAAATGCATTCCTACATGGAGACCTGGAAGAAGAAGTCTATATGGAGATTCCTCTTGGTTTTCACAACGAAAGAACTCAAGGAAAGGTGTGCAGACTAAAAAAGTCTTTGTATGGATTGAAACAATCTCCGAGAGCTTGGTTTGACAGATTCAGTAAAGCCATGATTTCCTTTGGATATCAACAGACCAATGCTGATCATACCCTCTTTATGAGACACTATAAGGGTAAGATCACTCTTCTCATTGTTTATGCTGATGATATAGTGATGACAGGAGATGATAAAGAAGAAATGGCTCGTTTGAAGGAACTTTTGGCTCAGGAGTTTGAGATCAAGGAGCTTGGAAGATTACAATATTTCTTGGGAATTGAGGTTGCCAGATCAAAGAAGGGAATCTTCATTTCTCAAAGGAAGTACATTCTGGATCTTTTGGGTGAAATTGGTATGCTGGGATGTAAACCAGCAGAATCACCCATTGAAAGCAATCATAAGTTACAAGTTGGAAATGAAGCTCCAGTGGATAAAGGCATATATCAAAGATTGGTTGGAAGGCTTATTTATCTCTCTCACACCAGACCAGACATTGCTTATGCAGTCAGTGTGGTGAGTCAATTTATGCATGACCCTAGAGAGTCTCATATGGAGGTTGTCTTTCGTATTTTGCACTATCTAAAGTCAGCTCCAGGGAAAGGTCTTCTTTTCTCTAAACATGATCATCTTCGGATTGAAGCCTTTACAGATGCTGATTGGGCTGGGTCTCTAGATGACAGAAGATCAACTAATAGTTATTGCACCCTCGTAGGAGGTAACCTAGTCACTTGGAGGAGCAAGAAGCAAAGTGTAGTTGCTAGATCAAGTGCAAAAGCAGAATACAGAGCTATGTCACAAGGTGTCTGTGAACTTTTATGGCTACAGAAATTGGTGGAAGAGCTGAGGTTGGCTGGGAGAGACAAGTTATCCTTGTATTGTGATAACAAGGCTGCGATCAGTATTGCTCATAATCCTGTACATGATAGGAAAAAGCACATTGAAATTGATTGACACTTTATTAAAGAAAAGTTAACTGATGGTGTCTTGACCTTATTTCATGTGACTTCTGAAAGGCAGCTAGCTGATGTGTTTACAAAAGGGCTCAATAGTCGGACCTTTCATACTTTGATTTCCAAGTTGGGCATGTGTAACATCTCTGCACCAACTTGAGGGGGGAGTGTTGATAGATTAGGAATGACATATTAGGAATGTGTATAATTAGGATTCTTCCGTTATTATTCTTTCTTAATTAGTTCCTTAATTAGTTCTTCCTTAATTAGGATAGTATTTTCCTATATATTCATGTGTGTATACCTTCAGTAAGATATCCTAACCATTTTAAAGGCTACATAGGCCCAACATTCGGGAACACACAAGCATAGTAGACCCAAAACGACAACATACTGGTCACAAATTGGAAAACCTCCAAAAGAAGGATTTGGGTCGGCTTTATAAGAAAAAATGTTCCTCATTATCTAACGACCCTAACGCCACTGAAATCACTCAATTCGGATTAGGAATGAAAAAGTTATGCTCAAAATACTATATGAAGAAAACAGTCAAAACTGACACTCTACCGACTTCATGTCAGAATTTGAAAATCTTAGAGGTAAAATTACAGCTCAGCATCTTCATATAACTTGTAGGTTTAGGTCTCTAGTTTAATTTAAAACAAGAATCGCCTCAATCGGAGCTCTATAGCTCAAGATATTTCAAAATAAGTAAGTATATTCAGACTTTATTGACTGACCCTCACACTTTGTTTCAAACCACTTTTTACAATTTAAAAGCAATACTGACAAATCAGGCAAAAAAAGATAGAAAATTTTCTTAGAAATCCATCGCTTCGAAAATCAGCTAAATCAGAGGTCTATGAAAAAAGTTATGGCCAAAAGAAGGGAGAGGAGTCGGTTGGCCAAAAATCGACCCTTAACGTATGAGTCAGCTTCAAGAAGCGGCGTTAGGCTTCAGCGCCATGGGCGACCTACTCAGCGATCCGACTTATCAGACTTCTAACCTTAATAACTTTTGATTCCGGGCTCCAAATAAGACACGGTTTGATTCGTTGGAAAGCTAAGAGATAGCTCTACCATTTTTAAGAAGGACCTAAAGACAAGCTCGGCCTCTAAGGAAATCAAAAGCTTACTCCAAGACCGATCGACTAGCTCCTCCTAAACAGTACTAGAACTTGTAACCACCATAACTTTTGACTCAGGACTCCGAATTGAGCAAACTTGGTGGCTATGGAAAGGTAAGAGAACGATCTACAACTTTCATGAAGACCAAAAGGACAAAATCCAACTCTATACAGGTCGCATGAGAAATCAAAGTTTCTGCTAATAAAATCTATCATTTTGACAGCACCTGTACTTTATTCTAACAACTCTTAGCTACCAAATAACACACTCTAAAATGGCTCATACTACAACATGAAAGGTTCTACAGCTCGCCTAACACCCTCAAGGAGTCTAAAAGATCCTAATCGATCTATGAAAGTCCAGAAATTTCAGCTCTCAGCCCAGAATTTCTACAACTCCTAAACCTTAGTCAGCAAGCTATCCCAATAGAAAACCCAGCAACAACTCAACCATTAAAAGACGCATACACATACCCTTTTTCAAGGCCATACACAGATCGCAATTCTGTACATACACATACATAAGAGAGTACTAGAGCTCTCATTCTCCTTATCAATTATTCAAGAATTCAATCATAGCTTTAATTACATATCAGCATGTTCATAAAATCCATCAAGAATCAAGTACCAAAATACAACATATGAGATGCCCAATGCTTAATATGCTTATAAAGCTATTCCAAAAGCTAGATACTAACTTAATACAAAAGTGTCTAAAGTTTCTTGGAGTTATGCCCGATGCCTTGCAAGGTTCCACGTTCAACTAGAGTTTGCACCTGAGGAGGGAGAATGGGGTGAGCAAACACGGCTCAGTGGCTAACACCTCTATAGCCATCGAGTAATGAACCATACAACACATAATCAAGAATCCATAACAATTTACAATTATCATAATAGGCATAAATACCCAACTTTATCACATAAGTCATAATCAGCCGAACTCATCACATAAAGCATAACATGGGATATTTTATCAATTAAAACACATAATATGCATCATATACTCAAAATAATGAAATGCACACAATTGGCTCGAGAGTTCCTTAAACACGACGGAAATCGAAGTTTACTGTAAACACGATGCGTCCATTTTCGGATCTCGTGGGCCTCAAGCGGGCAACCGGGAGAAGGCTAGGGGGTCAACGTGCACGTGACTTGACGAAATAGGTTCTCTCTCGCCCAATCACAACCAATTTATGCTCACATATTCAAACACAAGAATAGCATTTTATGCTTATTTCATTGCATCGAATCGTCATAGTTTCATTCTTTTCTTTCAAATCGAAGGAATACACTTTCAATATACACACAATTTAACAAAGATAGCACACATAGGGCATTTGCCCATTACACAACAACTATAAAAATGTTACCCACCTAACATCGGAATCCGAATTCAAGATTGCCCTTCCTCCTTGTCTTGAGTGGGGTTTTCTTGAGTTCCTTCAATTAAATCACACTCCATTTAATAAATATATTCTAAAGAAAGGCATAGCATTCATAGAATCAAGCAAAGGTAGAAATAAACTTTAAACCTAACCTACCCATAAGCCATCTATGCCAGAAAAACCAAAACCCTAACTTAGAAATCCCAAAAATCCATAGATCTTACCCTTCTCTTCTTTCTTTCTTCAAACCCTACACAAACCCTAACTTCCATTTCCTCCCATTTTCGAACCTATCATAAACAAAGATGGAACTTACCTCTACCAAGTAGATTTCTCTTCTTTTTCCTCTTCTTTCTTCCTCCCTTCAAGCTTCCTACGGCTCTCCCTTTTTCTTCTTAGCCGAAACCCTCCTTTCTCTTGGCTCAAGTTTTGCTCTTCTCTTCTTTTCTTTTCTCTACGACACTTGCTTCCTCTCCTCTTAATTCATTTAACTCATCTTTAAAGCCCTCATCAAAACTACATAGTTTTGATACCCTCTTAAAGCTCACTTGCCACTTTGGGCTCTCCTCCTCACAAGCCCACTACACCATAATCCACTTATTTCTAATCCTCCATCTTCTTGTCCCCTTTAACCTCTAAAGCCCACTCTTCCTAACAAGCCCTTACTTTTGTCTCATATGGCTCTACACATCCAAGCTTACTTCAATTAATCCAATTAATTCTAATCCTTCACTTTAACTCCCAACTTCTAATTCCCAAACATACTAACTAATTTCAAGACTCAACAAATATAAATATATATACACATAATTAAAACAATTAAAGCAAGAATAAAGAATAAGTCAAATAAATCAATAAATCAATAAATAAATAAAAATAAAAATTTTCGGGGCCCAACAACCAGAATAGTGAAATCACAGATGACTAAGTTTTGGAATCTCAGAAGATCTAATCCTGAAGACCAACCCGATATCGACAAAGATATCCGAGTGCGTTCCATGCGAAAATAACATGCTAGCACTCAATCAAATATAAATCGGTATAATTTTTTTGGTTGAAAACACTCTCATATCGTAGGTTCGCTTCCAAAGTGGGCCAAAATACGCTTAATAACATCACGATAGAAAACTTGTTTTCATTGCATTTCCAATCAATACAATTTCAATAATCAATTTGGGCCCAATTTCATTATAACCCTTTTCAATTACAAAACAATCCACTTTGGGCCATTGGGGCCCATTTCAACACACAAAACACATACACTCATTTCCAATTGGCACAAATGAATATAAACAGCCATATCCACATTTTAATCATTCCCATTACAAAATTCCCATACATCATCACTTATTACATACTTGAATTAATCAAAACATACCGCATGTGATTCGTGGAATACACTTTATACAAAAATAAGACATATCCCTATGCGTACGCAAACCCATCCCAACCTCTAACTTTTCCTGTATACGAAAAGTCTACTCTCGCGCGACGGGTATTCTTCTAAATCTCAAACAAAGATGCAAATTTTGGATGAGTTTTTGCGAACTCAGTGAGTGACCATCATCGATGGTTCAACCAGTCACATAACACAATTCACATTCACTGTCACACTTCACATTCACATTCACATTCACATAATGGCCTGCCCATCATGTCACATTTCACATTCGCAATCAATACAATTTTCATTCTTCATATTATGCACATGTACATGAGACCCACTTTCCATTTATTACTTTGTTATGACCGAGTGTCTAAACTGTCCTGTACCCATTGGATATCGGGCTCATTGATAACTGTCCCATATAGGGCTCATTAACATTGAGCCTGAGGCTCTGAATCACTATTAAGCTCGAAGCTCATTTTCACTCGTTGAGCGTTAAGCTCTAATCATTGACTACTCTGGTCACAACTGCCATTATATTATATGCATTCATCCAATGAAATGCATCAATCATATTTTTATAAACCCATCCAATCATTTTTTCATGTCATCGGACCTTAGTCCGGCATTCAACATTAAAGCTGAGGAATCACACTCTCATTCACATGCAATTGTGCAGTTAGAACAATTTTAACAATCAAATCATGTACACTTAGTTCATCTCATTCACATTCAATGAGCACTTTAATATCGCAATTCCTAGTACACAATCATCGGACAATCCTGTCCGGAATCCACAATCAAATCACAATCATTTATTGCTAATCAATAATTATTCAATATATAACATAACCAAAAAAACCATAAAATAAGACCATCTAGGTCTACTCACAGTACGCTCCAGATTAGCATTTGCTTTCATGATTTGGAAACGTCTGGATGAGGACGTTTTATCCTGTACAACCATATGCAAAACACAATTTGCACACACATTAATAAAACATAATCACATAACCATTCAATTTTCACACATGTATATGTGTAATGTATAATGCATACTCAATGACAAATCTCGGGTATATGCTTTACATTCACATCTTATGCCCATTCTCTAATCATGAGTCAATCTGTCTAATGGAACTTAGACTTACATTTCACTTTCATATGATCATTTTAAATTGTCCATTCAAGCTTTACCCTTTGTATGCATCTAGCTTATCATAAGCTTACATCTCAAGAACAATTGATCACTTTATATCATAACTCAATTTTCTGTCATTTCTTTTCTAACCTCATAATAATCCCATAATATCTAAATCTCTTTCATAATTAATCACTTAACACCTATTACTCAACTTCCTTGAATATCATTACAATCATATAACATTTCTATCTCCATTCCACTCATGCATTTGACACTTTGATTTTATCCATTCGTTTACTAAGTTTTAACCTTCAATTTCACTTCATGTAACATCCCATCACCGATGGGAAGGGTATTTTGGTAAATTAGGACGGGTTAGGAATGTTTAAATATATCTTGGCATGCACATGCATCGTATAGCCTCTATATTTATATGAATGATAATTTTTGCACATGCACATGATTGTACATGCATTCATGACATTTCCCGGCATATGTATTTATTTGTGAATTATGTGATATTTGTGTTTGAAAAATTGAATTGGAGTGATTTATCAGTGTTTTACATTTTAGGGACTTTTAGGAATTTTTCTGAAATTTTTCGGAGAAAATGCCCGGACCGGAAAAATTGCTAAGTGGCAGACTGAGTGGATATTCGGTACTGGAAATGACTGTCCAATGACACTGGACATTTAGACATATGATTTTAGGAATTATGAACTTTGAGTCATTAGAATTTGGAGACAAATTGGACTAGAAATTGAATTGGAAGTAGGAAGATCCTAAAAGGGGTTTAAGAAAAAGACAAGTGGCAAGTGACACATGTCACTTGCCTACTTAGTCTTAGACTATAAGATTATTAAATTAACCTAAGAGCTTTAGTCTTCCACGACCTTCTCCTTAAAAACTCTAAAAAAATCACTTTGATGAGTTAAAAAGAGCTCTCATCCGTAGGTGGCTTCTTCTCCCCTTCTTCATTGATTTTTCTCCCTCTTTTTTTTTGCTAGAATTTCTACTCATCTTCACTACACAAAAACCCCTCCTATAGTATGTGCTTCCTCTTCCTTTGTTCACAAAGAAAAATCCTAAGCTAAGCCTTGAGAGTTGATGGTTGTATATGATAGGGAAAGTTGGAGGGATTTGAAGAATTTAAAGTTTGCAACTTGTTTAGGTGAGAATTGTGCATTATGTGCTTTCATTTAGTAGTTAGAAGCATTCATGGGGATTAATTGAACATTAATTTCATAAAGATAGTGGTTGGATTATTTGGGTGTAAGTATAAATATGTGTGAGGTTGAATATGTTGTGAATTGGTTATGGAATAGTTTTGGATTGATTTTTGATGTTTGAATAATGGTAGATGAATGGATATTTAGGGAAGAAAATTTGTGTATATTGTTGCTGCCAATTATGCTATATTATACAAGTAAATGTTGTGATGAATTTATGGCTGAATTAGAGGTGCAAATGGATGCATAGTGATGTAGGTAAAGTGATAGAATGAAAGGGGAGGAAGTAGGGAGGAAATCTGAAAAAATGTGAGTTGTGTAGGTTTCAGATTTTGACTCATAACTTGTGATATGGTTGTCAAAATTGAGCTGAGGTTTATTTTAAATTAAACTTAAGAAGTATGGCTAGATTTCATAAGAAGGAAGTTTTGTCCAATTCATACCTTAAGGATTTTAAATTTGGCATGAAAAGTGAATTGTTAGGTGCTGTGTGAACAGTATCCGAACCTTGTGACCTGAAACTTTGATGATTTTTTTAAGGATTGAATTGGATTGAATTTGCTACTTTGGTCTTCATGAAAGTTGAATATTTTTGTGTTATCTTTCTAACGCCACTAAGTATGAATTTTTTTGATTTGTACGTTGAAAGTTATGGTGTGTTAATGTTCAGATGGTCATTCAGCTGAAAATGTGTTTTGTGTGTATGTGACTTTATGTATATAGGTTTTGTGCTATTTATGTTCTGGTATTTATTTGGGACTGTTATTGGTGAAATTGGATTTAGTAACCTTCTGTAAAGTTGTATAGGATTGTTGTAGGTTTCTAATGAGATATTTTTTGTGAATTTTGGATGTAAGTATTGTTAGATATAAATTTGCAAAGTTTTGTTATGGTTTAGGTTAAATGCTGATTTCTTAAACCCTAACAGGGCAGCCACATTAGTGAGAGGATTTGACCTAGTTTGAATGGGAATTTGCTTTGGAGTCCTTCTTGAGAATTGGAGTACATTGTCTGAGCTTTTTATTTCTATATGGTATGTAATTTTTTGACAATTGGTTGGAAAGTTATGAATGTTGGAAGATTCTGTTACTGTGAGAATGAGATTTATATAGGCAGAAGCTTTGCTTGAGAATTTGAGTTGTTTAGAGGTTGATTTTGCTTCCAAGTTATTCATGAAACTTGTAGAACATGTTTTGATCTTTCTTTGGCATAAAACTTGGAATTTTTAGCATAAGTAATGGAAAGATAGGATTTGTTTTAGTAGAGTGCAGTTACTGTTCATATGGTAGTTTTACTGTTTCATTGGGCAGAAAGTTGGTTTGGGGTTTTGACCCTCTTATAGATTGAATTGGATTAAGGGGTCTTCTTGAAGATTATAGAAAATGTTGAGAGCTTTCTAATTGTGTATAATGTACCTTATTTGGAGTTATGAGTAAAAAGTTATGAGGATTGGAAGAACACAGTTACTGTTCATATGGTCATTAATGGACAGTAAATTTGAAGTAATTTTTAGCACCTTTAGAGGTGAGATTGGTTTGTGAGCCCTTCATGGAACTTGTAAGGTTTCTTGTTATCTTTCCAATGAGATTTTGTTTGTAATTTTTCGATAAGTTTGTAAAAAGTTATGCATGTTAGAAATTCAAATGGTGGAAGAGAGGAAAATAAGTTAAGCTCTCTTATCTTTTGTTTTGTCCTAAAGCTTCTTTTGCTTATATCTTCATCATCCGACCCCCAATTGACCTGATTCTCGAGGTGTCGGATTCATAAGACAATTATATACCTCTCCATGTAGAATTGTCGACTTTGTGGGATTTAATTTAGATTTAGGGATTAAATCCAAGTGAGAGAATTGAGTAAAACTTGGCAATATCCGGACCTATAGAGGTCCAAATTGAGTAATTCTGGTGTCTATAGGTTCCTAAGACATAGGGGAATCTTTTGTGATGTGAATTATGGGAAATTCCGGAAATGTCACAAACATGCATTGTACACATCTAAATTGCTACATGTGCATTATTTAATATTTCTAATTGTGCATTTGGTGACATGTGAATATTGTGATTATTATAGAGGCACAGTTGGAACGTCATCCCGCGGACGTTGCCGAGACTTCCCGGCATTAGCTCGGAAGCTATTTGGTGAGTAACCTAGATGGTTCCTCGATTAGTAAGTGATTATAATTCTGCACTTATAACTCTGTAGAGAATAATGGTGGGACGATTGCGTTTGTTTATGATTGGATTCCGGACAGGAGGTCCGATGTATTGGGAGAGTGTGACATAGAAGTGCTATATGTGATTTTAATGTGATTAATGTGAACTACTTGTGTGAATGTATTCATTTGGATCGAATATGATATTGTCTTTGCTTTATTTGGACATATGCATTTCATGCATAATTGCATGATCGATGATTAGCCAGACGGGAGTAGCCCACCGAGAGCTTAAAGCTCAACGTAATAGGGCCTTGAGCCCACAGTGATTCAGAGCCTAAGGCTCACCGTTTAATGTGCCCTTAATGGGACAGTTTTAGGCGCTCGGTCACAACAACGTAATAAATTGGAAGAGTCGTCACATACGTATTTCATGTGCATTTGATTTGGTTCCTTTGAGTGATATAATAATCCTGTGGTACTTCTGAATGTGCTTTGGTGAAATGACTGTGCAATATCTGTGTATATGCATGAATTGGGTGAACCACCGATGATGGTCCCTCATTGAGTTCGCAAAGTCACCTAAAATTGCAAATTATTTTTCAGGACCGAGAGAGTAGACTCCTAGCTCCTGAGAGACTTTTCCTGCCGTGTAGATCGAGTTGGCAAGAGAAGTTATGGCTCACAGGTCGGTCAGCTGACACTTTTTGAGGGATGACCTAGCTAGGTTTTATGTTTGATTTTCTTTTGGAGTAATGTACAGAAAATAACACTTGTGTAAATTACTGCTTTGAGGATATGGAATGAGAAATTTATGGTTTCAAAAATTAATAAATTTCATATTAATGCTTTATGATTTTTGATGCCATATGGAGTGTTAGTGATAGCTCGTAGCGCACCCTTTTTGTAGGATATGTATCGGGATGACCTACGGGCATCCCGGTGTATACCCTATGGTAAGGGTGTGCTACACTTCAAACCTTTCATATATTAGTCCCATAAACCAAGGATCATTCTAGATTCACTTTAAGACCCATTTGAGGCTTAGTTAGTATCATTTGACCTGTGAATGTCCGTTAAACGGACATGCATGTCCGTTAAACGGACCTCTATGGGTCACTTATACCACTTTGCAAATTTGACCTTCAAAAAGTCAAAATTTCAAAATTTTTTCCTGAAATGGAAGTTGTAGATCTTGAAGTCCTCTATAAAATCCATATAAAGATCACTTCATTCCGAGTTCTACACAAAGAGTTATGCCTCTTGTACTAAGGTATGTTCAATTGATTTTTATGAAATTCCAGATTTCTAACTCTTCACTTACAACACTTAACTCCTCAAGTTTAGCCAAACATTTCTAGTTCAATACTCCTCAATTAGCCATTATTCTAACTCCCTTTCAACTTTACATCATTTATAATATAAATCTTAGCCCATTATTGTTCATAATCACTTGGAATGAAACATAGTCATATACATTTATTCACCACAATTTCAACACTCAATTTCCTAACTTCATGCCAACATTTGGGATTCTTCAAGACATAATTCACAATCAACACCTTTATAAGAATTGTAGCCAATTGTCTCTAGTTTCATTTAAGCCAAATCTTAGCTCATTTAGACAATTATACAAACAATTATGACTGTACAATTAGAGCACACTCCAAGGATCAACCATTGCAAATTTCCATATTTTGCACATGTTCATTTTTACCATTTAACTCATCCAATCCATCTTAAGCCTAGATCATCACCTCCATTCCTTCTGCCTTCATTCACTACTCCATTCAACTCAAGATATCACTCACAAGCAACTCATAATTTATCATTTATCACTAACTAAAAACATGGTATATCCATTTCATTCACAAGCAAGTTCTACCCTTATTCAATCCCTCCTTTGAAATCCATTCAATCACTAAACCTCTCCATACCCTTACATGAAATTATTACTCATCTTCTACATATAAAAACAAGGTATGAACATGAATTTACATCACTCAAGGTATACATATATATATATATATATATATACACACAAACCTTGCAAAACACAAATCAATTCATCAAACCCTCATCATGCAAGCTTCAATTAACCATACTCATAACATGAAACATAAAAATTACTTGATTTTCCTTCAATTTCTTCAAACTCTCTCAAAACCCTAATTCCCAAGCATCCCATGATCTTCATCTTGAGAGAGACCAAACTAAGTTTTTCTTAGGGCAACTTGAAGAGTTTACAAAATAGGAGTATGATTAAAAGATTGAGCAAGGATTTAAGTGGACAAGTCACGAACTAGTATAGAAGATGAAGAGAGGGGATGAAGCCACGACAATGAAGTGAAACAAGAGAGAAAAATTAAAGATAAAAAGATAAGTGAGGGCTTTTTAGGAGAGAGTGTCGTGAATGCCAAAAGAAATGGCTCCAAATTATTAAGACTTAGGGTAGAGTAAAATACAAGGCTAAGAAAATGCCACATGGCACAACCTTAAGCATACACTTTTAATTTTCCTCTTACACTCATCAATTTCACACCCAATTCCCAATAAATAACACTTGTCCATAATTCGTAAAGCCATGCATCCAAAATTCTAATATTTGACAATAAATTCTAATACCGCTTATCAGTTGGTCTGCCGTTTGGCATTTTTCCTGATCCCAAAAATACCCTAAATTTTAGAAAATTCCCAAATTTTCTTCAAAAATTCTAATTCATGAATAAAAATTCCCATTCAAAATTTAAGACACAAAACCATAAGTCACAAAATATCCATATTAAAACAATCATTTATACCCGAAAAATGTCAATTGAGTGCATGAACAATGATTTTAATGTGTGCAATAATCCAATTCACATGTGTATGCCGATATGATGCATTAGCATGAAATACAAGCTTCTTAATCTCACTTAAACTCACATGTCCCAACTTAAAAAGGTCAAAATTGGGATTTGCTATAGTTAACCCGAGGATGTCCGTTAAATGGACTTGCATGTCCGTTAAACAGACATAGACTGGCCAAACAATTCAAATTCGTCCGAGAAGGTCCGTTAAACCGACCTTCATGTCCGTTAAACGGACATGACTCACACAAACCCTTCCTCCAAAACCTCTTCCAAAGTCTCACATCCATTTTACCAACATACTATGCTCTTTGAGCTCACTCATACAACATTTTCGGATTCCAACCCTTCCCGTGGGAACGGGATGTTACAATTCTCCCCCCCTAAAAAAAAAAATTTGTCCTCGAAATTCAAATTCAATTGATCAGGAAGGTAGGGGAATCGTTTCCTCAATTACTTCTGTATTTCCCATTTAACTTCACCCTTACCGTCAATGAAATCAATCAATCCTTTGCTCATTTCGTCAAATATCACAATAGTTTTTATTGATTTCTCATTACGTTTCAAATTACTCCCAATTCTTCATTTTCGATATTAATAACACGTATATCAAAACATATCCAAGTAACACTGTGTTATCTTTCATTGGTAACACTCACGGATCATAATTCCATACAGGCCATGTTATATCCGGCTTAGCTTATCCTTCTTCCTAACCTGAGCACACCTTGGCAAGGTGGTACTCTTAGAGACATTACATTTTTCACTTGCAAATTTATATTTCTTTTGTACTAGTAAGCTCATTTTTTTCTATAATCTCGATATGGATCCACCTATTCATGTCATTTAACCCCTGTTACAAAATTCATTTCACTCATCAATCGCATCTTTGGCCTTTCCTTAGTTTTAGGCCCTCTTTTTTTATTCATGCAAGGGCGAACGACTCTTTTTGTTGTTTTCCGCCTCAGGCTTCATTCTAATGCTGTCACTAAGTTCATGATTGCTATACTTAAAGTCATTTAGACTACACATTGACCCCATGATTCTATGAGCTCCAAAGTATAAGCCTTTAGCATATCCCCAATAGTTAGGACGGTTGGTAAGACAAACATTCACTTATTTCCACATCAAAATTCATGTTGGGATGTCTATCTTAGGTTGGCACTTGTTTTATCCAGTCGCATCCTTCTTATTTCATTCACATCGTAGCAATCTTCAATCAAACTCAAATTCAACTTCATTTTCAATTGCTCAGTGAGCCATTTACACATTTCAACTTGAGCCTTCTTTACACATAAAGCTGCTCTTACAAGCAACAGTTCATGGTCCTTTGCTAAGCCCAAAGTTTAACTCATCAATTTATGCTTTTTATTGTTCCTAAATTGGGGACCTCAAAATCAACACTTGTGCGATCATTCTTGCATTTTCTATTCAATGTATCATTTTACATTATTATCTTTATAGAAAACATACTCATTTGCTTAACCAATATTTGTCAGTAACCCCAATCACTATCTCAGTCTCATTTCCCATCTTTCCAAACCCAACCATCACATCACATTCATTATACCTATACGGTCTTCAGACTCTCAACACATTTACTATTGCAGCACAAGAAGAGGCTTCAATTCACTCTGATATCCAATAATCACTTTATGAAGGTCCACAATTTGCATCTGAAACTCTCATGTCAGTAACTGTGAAATTTCCAAATCCCTATGGTACCATTTTCACTGATGTTATACTTCCTCATAATTCTCTTTACAACATCCGCTATACGGTTTTCATATTATTAATGTTTTTCCTCGGACATTTTTAAAGAACTAATACTAGTAAAAACCACCCTTTAACAATCTCATTAGTATTCAACATACAATGAAGTTCTAACAATTCTCGCTTTGTCATAGCAAGCACTTTTCCTTGAGTCTCCCAATATGCCATGTCCAACTATGCTATAACCCACATTTTATTCAATCAAACTAGAATTCACCTCGATGAAACTCAGCAAATAGTTGTTTGTACCATCCTGATATGTAAGATTTCTTCAAGTAGTCAAAGATTTCTTTTACTTTTGAATACCCTTTCGAATACCCTCAAAACATCATCTGTGGTTATAGTTGCTTCGATCACTTCCATAATACTATCGGGGCATTGCTATAAATAACCTAAATTTCCTTATGCCCATGAATTGTTCTCTTTCACTCTTTAGGACTTTGATTCCTCAATACGGTAATAATATCTCATGATATTTTCGCTTTTTCCCCAATTGACTTTTTTTTTGCAATTGATTTTCTCAAGTCATTCGATTTCCTCTGACTTCACATTGACGTATTTAATGTCTGTTTATTCTTGCCAGTTTCTCCACAAACTACAATTTTGGATTGATTTCATTCATCAAATAAAATTTGTCTCTCCTAACATATTTACACAGAATAATACGTGGACCCTTATTCTCTTCATATTAGCAATTTATATCTCGCCAATAATCCAATCACACAATCGGATACTTAACATTAAACGCAACGCCTACCTTCTCAGTAGCATATTTTACCCCTTATGCGAGAGTCTTCATAAGGATTAGGACTCTACTCATTACTTTAATTCCCTTTATATGCCTTTCTAATTTTTCCCTTCATTGATTCCTCTAACATCGAATCATTTGATCCATGTAACTCAATTCAGGAAAATTCTTCTATGACAGAAGATTTCCTGCTACCTTTTTGTTTCGATACCACTTTTGATACCACACATCGAATCCTGATCACTGATCAACCTACTGTCTTTACTGCTTCTTAACAACCTTATAAAGATCAATTTATGTCATAACATATATGACCAAAACATTTCTTTTAATCAGGCACATTGAAGCATTACTCAAATTCTTGACTCAAGTACCTTAATGTTTATCATCAAAATCATTTCCTCAAATTTAGCGCCATATAAAGAACAACTTACCAATTGATAGCTTAGGCTAAGAATACCTTAATCTCATTTGCTTTCAGATAACCCTTCTCCTTTTTGCACTTGTTCTCGATTTTGGGTGTTAAGTCGTGATCGCATCCTTCTTCCTTTTTTTTCTCAGGTTCATCATATAGTCCCTCATTATCACTCTCAATTCATTTTCAAATCACAATACACACTTTCACGTCTTACTCTAAACCATCTTAGACTTTAAACTATAGCACTTCTAATCACCATTATAGTTTCATATTTCCACCATTATCAGATGTGCACTTACCCAAGCAATTCAACTTAGCCTTGACAACTTTTTCCTTTACCATATTTATTGTCTCATCTTCCAAGTTCCCTTATTTCATCATACCTACATAAATTCACAATCAAGTCAGAATCATAGATGCATAATCATATTCTCTCACGAAGGCATACACTCATATCACTATATTCAGACAACCAATTCAAGCCCAATTTCATCCTTTCTAATTCATAGAGGATTTCGTTTTCATCCAACTTTTTTTGTACACTATAAGTCTTGCCATTCCCTCTATCAATCCACTACAACATATGCATGCCCAAGCAAGGTTCTGTCTCTAAGAGAGTCAAAATTTTCAATTTTCCCAAAACTGTCCCATGAATGTCCGTTAAACGGACATGACTCGACCAAACTGCCCCTTTCACTCGAGAACGTCCGTTAAACGAACTTCTATGTCCGTTAAACGGACACACATCAACCTGGGGTATTCTTCCTCTCGAGAAGGTCCGTTAAACGGACATCTATCCTCCACAACCCCCTTCCTTTTAAGTCTCTTCCAAGTTTCCTACACTCATTGCATCATTAGAAATCCCCATAAACTTTTCAAATTCACCTCTTCTGGCATTAAACCATATCATAACAACTCAAAATCAATTACATTTTCATTAAATCCCCAATTCTCACATTATTTCATTCATCAACTCACTACCTTTATTCTACCATAACATACCTTATTTCTAAGTACCAGCCACTTTATACTCACATAATCATTAAGTCAAGTGGATAACCACTTTAAGCACACCTCAACTTATCCTAGTATAACAGTAATGCAATATTCCATAATATAGTTACCAATACAATTATGCTGAATCTTTATCTGTCATGTCTAATCACACACAATTTCTCATTTCACTATATCCAATCCTCCATTCTCTCACATCATAACATATCATCACTTGCATCATTTCTCTCACTATTGTTATCGGCTGAATCACTAAACTCATACTCATACGTGTGACTCATATGCTCGACTGGGGATCAGTTACTACTGTCTGCAATAACATGCCTTTAAAGCATGAAACTTGGCACATTTCAGAAAACGTCCATGTAAGATTGTACTTCTGGGCTTTGATACCACATATGTAGCTGTTGGAGTTATGTAAATATAGTACCCTGGAAAGCAAGTGTATTTACATGTAACTTTATCTTCTTCGATTCTGCTTTTGTAATGAAAATATTTATTATTAATAAAACAAAAGAGTTTGGTTTTATCTGTATGAGCATTATATATCCGTCATAAGGTACCAAGATTCATTTGTAAGTAATATGCATATACATAGAGATGTATGGGAAACATGTATATTATTAGAATCGAATTAATTGATTCACAGTTGAATAATCAAGTTGGTCGTTTGATTATGGTTTAAGCGTAGTGTTGCGATTTATCTCCATATAAGTAAAGGAGTTTACTTAAAGGGAATGATGAGTTTCATATCATGATAGTAGTAGACTATCGATAATGGCACTATTAAATGAATCGGAATCAAGTATGTTTTCAAGAATAAAGTGGGCGTTACTTTAATCTTAAAGCGTATAACTTAAGCATTAACTATTATGAACCACAATCTTGATGAGTGGTGAACTCATATGTGTTTCATTATAATTCTTGATATGATCGGAATGGATTTTTACAGGTATTAATCCGATTATCGCATGTTGGAATTATTAATTGAAACATATATCGTGGAACATTCACTCAAATAAAGAGTTTATAGTGTTATCATCTCTTCTAGATGTTTTAAGGAGATTTGGTGATTAAATGGCGCGAGTAGTTTGATGGACTAGCTACCCATCAAGTCTTAACACTAAGATAAGATCTTATGTGTTAATCACCATATAAAGTAAAATGAGAGATCTAGAAGGAAAAACCAACATAAGGGCAAAACGGTAATTTTACCCTTTGTTGTGCGGATGGCTATAGTAAGGTTCTAAATAGGGTTTGCAATTGGACATATTCTCATAATATTTAATAATTCAAGAGTTCAACTAATTGTCTTTAGTGGAATGACATTTAGTTAATAAGCTAGAATTGAATTAATTCGATGAGATTGAATTATTTACGGGCTTATTGAGCTTGAATTATCAAAGTCCAATAAGATTCCCCACTTGGCTTTAAGGAAGGTTATCAAGCTAAGTAAGAAGTAGTTTGGAGGCTTTAGAAGTCCATAATTGAATGATGGGCTTATACTAATTAATGGTTAATTGGAAGCCCATATGTTCATTTAGAAATGGGCTTGTTTTGGTTTAATGTAATTGATTAGATTAATTATATTAAAATAATTTTTTTTAAATGGAGAAGAAGCAATTTCGAAATTGTGTTAGGTTAGATGTGTAACCACACATTTGACATTAAAATACTAAATAAAGATGGTCTTTTTATGGTTCATCATTATTAAATGGAGTTATGAACTTACCATTAAATGGTTTAATGGTTGGCTTTTAATGTTGGCATGTAACCTATTTACATTCATTAGATTAAAGATGAAAGATGTGCATTAGATGGACCATATTCCTTCTTTCTTCTTGCCAAAACCGAAATGGGTATTCAATTATAGGTTATGGTCTTTTCAAATAGCCATTTTAAAGATAAATGAAGTAAGTCTCATTTATTGGCTATTTGATGAGTGATTAATGTAAGTGATGCATTGGATGCCTCTCACTCTTTCCATTTATGCATATTTTGAAATTGAGAGGTAAGAAAGGGTTCTTGCATGTTTTTCAGACATTCTCTCTTTTCATGCAAGAGAGAACCGAAATTCCTAAGTGAAAGAATTGAAAGAGTTTCAATTTTGGTTCTTCTTCTTCTAAGAAAATCTCCTCCAAATATTTCTTCTCCTTTCCCACCAAAGGATTTTGTTAACCTAGTTATCCTTGAAGAACAAGTGGTAAATCTAATTGGTAGAGGATACTACTACAAGGAAGAAGATAGATTGCTAAAGGAAAAGACTCAAAGGCAAAGGATTTGGATACAAGAAGGAGAGGATAGCGCAGCGAGGATTTAAAGTCAGTGGCGAAGGAGTCGGTAATTCCTTTTATCTTGTTCTTGGTTTTATTATCCTTATACCATATCATGTATGGATTAGCATATTGATTTGGATATATTGCTTCCGCTGCAAGATGATTTCTTAAAAAGTTTTGAAATCTATCGCTTCTCCAAACTAAGCATGCTTTCTTTTTCCGATCCAACAGTAGCATCCCAATCTCGCAAGACCCGAACCCAACATCGACGGTGATATTCGAGTCCGTGTCTGCGAAAATGGCATGCTAGCACTCAATCAAATATAAATTGGTATAATTTTTTTTTGTTTTGAAAACACTCTCATATCAGAGGTTCGTTTCCAAAGTGGGCCAAAATACGTTTAACAGTCACGATAGAAAACTTGTTTTCAATGCATTTCCAATCAATACAATTTCAATAATCAATTTGGGCTCAATTTTATTATAACCCTTTTTCAATTACAAAACAATCCACTTTGGACCATTGGGGCCCATTTCAACACACAAAACACATACACTCATTTCCAATTGGCACAAATGAATATAAACAGCCATATCCACATTTTAATCATTCCCATTACAAAAATTCCCATACATCATCACTTATTACATACTGAATTAATCAAAACATACTGTACAAGATTCGTGGAATACACTTTATACAAAAAATAAGACATATCCCTATGCGACGCCGAATCGATCCCAACCTCTAACTTTTCCTCGTACAAAAGTCTACTCCGTTGCGAGCAGGTATTCTTCTAAATCCTGAAAAAAGATGCAAATTTTGGATGAGTTTTTGCGAACTCAGTGAATGACCATCATCGATGGTTCACCCAGTCACATAACACAATTCACATTCACTGTCACACTTCACATTCACATTCACATAATAGCCTGCCCATCATGTCACATTTCACATTCGCAATCAATGCAATTTTCATTCTTCATATTATGCACATGTACATGAGACCCACTTTCCATTTATTACTTTGTTGTGATCGAGTGTCTAAACTGTCATGTACCCATTGGATATCGGACTCATTGATAACTGTCCCATATAGGGCTCATTAACGTTGAGCCTGAGGCTCTGAATCACTATTGAGCTCGAAGCTCATTTTCACTCGTTGAGCGTTAAGCTCTAATCATTGACTACTCTGGTCACAACTGCCATTATATTATATGCATTTATGCAATGAAATGCATCAATCATATTTTTATAAACCCATCCAATCATTTTCCCATGTCATCGGACCTTAGTCCGGCATTCAGCATTAAAGCTGAGGAATCACACTCTCATTCACATGCAATTGTGCAGTTAGAACAATTTTAACAATCAAATCATGTACACTTAGTTCGTGTCATTCACATTCAATGAGTACTTTAATATCGCAATTCCTAGTACACAATCATCGGACTATCCTGTCCAGAATTCACAATCAAATCACAATTATTTATTGCTAATCAATAATTATTCAATATATAGCATAACCAAAAAAACCATAAAATAAGACCATCTAGGTCTACTCACCAGACGCTCAGATTAGCATTTGCTTTCATGATTGAAGCGTCGGATGAGGACGTTTTATCCTCAGATCAACCATATGCAAAACACAATTTGCACACATTAATAAAACACAATCACATAACCATTCAATTTTCACACATATATATGTGTAATGTATAATGCATACTCAATGACAAATCTCGGGTATATGCTTTACATTCATATCTTATGCCCATTCTCCAATCATGAGTCAATCTGTCTAATGGAACTTAGACTTACATTTCACTTTCATATGATCATTTTAAATTGTCCATTCAAGCTTTACCCTTTGTATGCATCTAGCTTATCATAAGCTTACATCTCAAGAATAATTGATCACTTTATATCATAACTCAATTTTCTGTCATTTCTTTTCTAACCTCATAATAATCCCATAATATCTAAATCTCTTTCATAATTAATCACTTAACACCTATTACTCAACTTCCTTGAATAGCATTACAATCATATAACATTTCTATCTCCATTCCACTCATGCATTTGACACTTTGATTTTATCCATTCGTTTACTAAGTTTTAACCTTTAATTTCACTTCAAACCTTTCATATATTAGTCCCATAAACCAAGGATCATTCTAGGTTCACTTTAAGACCCATTTGAGGCTTAGTTAGTATCATTTGACCCGTGAATGTCCGTTAAACGGACCTCTATGGGTCACTTATACCACTTTGCAAATTTGACCCTCAAAAAGTCAAAATTTCAAACTTTTTTCCTGAAATGGAAGTTGTAGATCTCGAAGTCCTCTATAAAATCCATATAAAGATCACTTCATTCCGAGTTCTACACAAAGAGTTATGCCTCTTGCACTAAGGTATGTTCAATTGATTTTTATGAAATTCCAGATTTCTAACTCTTCACTTACAACACTTAATTCCTCAAGCTTAGCCAAACATTTCTAGTTCAATACTCCTCAATTAGCCATTATTCTAACTCCCTTTCAACTTTACATCATTTATAATATAAATCTTAGCCCATTATTGTTCATAATCACTTGGAATGAAACATAGTCATATACATTTATTCACCACAATTTCAACACTCAATTTCCTAACTTCATGCCAACATTTGGGATTCTTCAAGACATAATTCACAATCAACACCTTTATAAGAATTGTAGCCAATTGTATCTAGTTTCATTTAAGCCAAATCTTAGCTCATTTAGACAATTATACAAACAATTATGACTGTACAATTAGAGCACACTCCAAGGATCAACCATTGCAAATTTCCATATTTTGCACATGTTCATTTTTACTATTTAACTCATCCAATCCATCTTAACTCATCCAATCCATCTTAAGCGTAGATCATGACCTCCATTCCTTCTCCCTTCATTCACTACTCCATTCAACTCAAGATATCACTCACAAGCAACTCATAATTTATCATTTATCACTAACTAAAAACAGGGCGTATCCATTTCATTCACAAGCAAGTTCTACCCTCATTCAATCCCTCCTTTGAAATCCATTCAATCACTAAACCTCTCCATACTCTTACATGAAATTATTACTCATCTTCTACAAATAAAAACAAGGTATGAACATGAATTTACATCACTCAAGGTATATATATATACACACACAAACCTTGCAAAACACAAATCAATTCATCAAACCCTCATCATGCAAGCTTCAATTAACCATACTCATAACATGAAACACAAAACTTTCTTGATTTTCCTTCAATTTCTTCAAACTCTCTCAAAACCCTAATTCCCAAGCATCCCATGATCTTCATCTTGAGAGAGACCAAACTAAGTTTTTCTTAGGGCAACTTGAAGAGTTTGCAAAATAGGAGTATGATTGAAAGATGGAGCAAGGATTTAAGTGGACAAGTCACGAACTAGTATAGAAGATGAAGAGAGGGGATGAAGCCACGAAAATGAAGTGAAACAAGAGAGAAAAATTAAAGATAAAAAGATAAGTGAGGGCTTTTTAGGAGAGAGTGTCGTGAATGCCAAAAGAAATGGCTCCAAATTATTAAGACTTAGGGTAGAGTAAAATACAAGGCTAAGAAAATGCCACATGGCACAACCTTAAGCATACACTTTTAATTTTCCTCTTACACTCATCAATTTCACACCCAATTCCCAATAAATAACAGTTATCCATAATTCGTAAAGCCATGCATCCAAAATTCTAATATTTGACAATAAATTCTAATCTGCTTTATCGGTTGATGCAAACGACATTTTTCCTGATCCCAAAAATACCCTAAATTTTAGAAAATTCCCAAATTTTCTCCAAAAATTCTAATTCATGAATAAAACATTCCCATTCAAAATTTAAGACACAAAACCATAAGTCGCAAAATATCCAAAATAAAACAATCATTTATACCCGAAAAATGTCAATTGAGTACATGAACAATGATTTTAATGTGTGCAATAATCCAATTCACATGTGTATGCCGATATGATGCATTAGCATGAAATACAAGCTTCTTAATCTCACTTAAACTCACATGTCCTAACTTAAAAGGGTCGAAATTGGGATTTGATATAGTTAACCCGAGGATGTCCGTTAAACGGACATAGACTGGCCAAACAATCCAAATTCGTCCGAGAAGGTCCGTTAAACGGACCTTCATGTCCGTTAAACGGACATGACTCACACAAACCCTTCCTCCAAAACCTCTTCCAAAGTCTCACATCCATTTTACCAACATACTATGCTCTTTGAGCTCACTCATACAACATTTTCGGATTCCAACCCTTCCCGTGGGAACGGGATGTTACAAATACAATGTCCATGATGAGGGTGGATCCTCTCGACCTTCAGCAGATCGTAGGAAGATATTACAATCATTTCGTATCTGCCACTCATACAATCACTGTTGGACCCCGATCTTTGAGTGAAAATTTAAATTATGAAAATGAAATTTAAGGAGTGCTTTGTGTATATATTGTATAATAGATGACTTAAAATTAAAGGATATTGATAAGAAAAGAAATGATTTGATTTTGATATCTTTGGGGTTTTGAGTGGATTGGTATGGTTTATGAAATTAAGTGGATGAGTTGATTGAAATTAAGTTGAAATTCATGAACTAAAGAGAGAAAGAGTGAAAAAAATGAAAATTTGTGAAAAGTTTGACTTTTTGGCCTTTGAGGGTTGACTTTTGACTTAGGCAAAATTTGAGAAAATGATCTACATGAAACTTGTAGATTATGTTAAGAGTTTTCTGTGGCCATAAAGTTTGCTATTTTTCAATGTCAGGATTGAGAGATATGATTTTCCGAAGATATGCTTTGTTTTGAAAATTCTATTAAGTATAGATTTGTGTATTCTATGCTTCGAGGCCACTCGTCGTATGGATTTAGTCTGAATTGGAGTGAGTAGTCTTCATAAAAGTTTTAGATGATGTTTTTAGCTTTCCATTGATATAAAGTTTGTAATTTTTTGATATCGGGGCTAGGAGTTATGAGCGATTAAAAATTGGAAGTAAATTAGGAAAAGCTGTTTCGGATAGAATCTTTGATTGAGTTTTTGACCTCTTTTGAGACCTAATTTGATTTTAAGTACTTCAGGGAAGTTGTAGAGTTTCCTTTGATCTTTTTATTGACACCAAATTTGTCAAATTCCGAGTTCGGGATCGAGAGATATGATTTTTGAAAAGTTCAGTTTTGAAGTTCCGTTACTTTGTTTTTTTATCCGATCTCTTTCCTAATTTTTTTTGCTTATAATTCCTTCGTCCGACATCCGATTGATTTGATTCTCGAAGCGTTGGATTCCTAAGACAATTAATTTCATTTTCTTGAAGAATTATGATTTTTAGGAGATTAAATGGAAAGAGATTGATTGAACCAAAGTAGGAGATTTGGTTATAGGTTATAAGTTGGATAATTTTCTGAACATGGTTCGATATTTTGCGAAATTCAGGAGCTGTACAACTCCGATTGAGTTGATTATTAAGGCAAAATAAAATTAAGATATGGGGCTACAAATCATATGAAGTGATCGAAATTTAATTTCATCCCTAAGATTGTTAATTTCTGGACTGAAGTTATGTTAATGTTCAGTCTCGGATTTTATGAAGGTCCGATAATATTTTTACTATAAATTCTTCGTTTTTGATCCGAATTGAGCGCGGTTAGTGGCTTTGGATTCGTATGATTTAGAGGAACAATTTTCAAGAAGAAAGTTTATCCAAATTATTTCGTTTAGATACTCGAAAACAGGACGCAAACTATCAGATTTTGAAAATCCTGTGCTGGGGTATTTTGGGATTTCACTTTAAAGGAGGGGCAACTTGGTCAATTACCCCTCACTTAAGTAACATGGCAGAAACACAACATGGTTGTCGTTGTTAAAGGCTGGGAATCACGATAGTTCTAGAAAATTAAAGAAGAGAATAAGAAGAAAGGAGAAGATAAGAGAAGCATATGGTGAAGTCGAAGGAGAAAGAAGAGAGAGTAGAGAGAGAAAGTTAAGTTTTGCATTTTTAAGAGTTTTCAAGAGGATTTTTCGTTGTTTTCAAAGGGAAAAGAGTAGAAAAGCTTGAAAGTTTCCTTTGGAAGCAAAGAAATCCAAAAATTAAAGGGAAAAAGGTAAGAGAAAAGTTTTAAGCTTTGAGTTTTTCTTGAAATTTTGGTTTTGATTAATTAGAAATGATGTGGGTTTATGTATTATGAGATTAATTTAGTGATTGTCAAGTATAATGAGTTAATTTTGGATTGACATTAATTAGGGTAATGCCCAATTTTTAGAATTTGGGATTTTTAGAAATTAGTGATTTTAGATGGCTTGAATTTATATGGAATTGATGCTTGGGAATTGCTTGATTAAATTGAATTAATTTTGGAAAATTGTGAAGTAGGGTTTTAGGCCCGATTTTGTAAATTAAAAAAATGGGAGAATTTTGATTTAGATCTCTTGAGGCTAGTATGGCTTTGTGAATTGTGAAATAAATTTTGAGGATTTAGTTATTTATGACGTTGAATTTGGATGATTATGATTTAGGTTAAATTTTCAATTGGAAGAACAAAGGGTGCTTTGGTCAAATTGATGATCAGGACGAGGTCCTTGCATCATTTCGAGGTGGGTAGTATGTTTATTTATTGAATTTTAAGCATAAGCATGTGAGATTGAAAAATGCTAAAAAAAATGGTTTATGAAAATGTTTGAAAAATTGGTTTTCGAAATAAATGTTACGAAAATGCAGTTTGCTTTATATGAACGATTTTGAAAAGTGAAATTGACAAAGGTTGAATTTGTAATTGAAAGAAATAGCTGCATACATTGTTGTGATTTTGATTGCTGTGTGATGTAATTCGTGAGTTAGATCGCATATGATTTGTTATATGATTTGATGCGACATGTGATTGTACTATAAGAAATGTTGAAAAGTAAGATTTTCGAAATGTGCCTTCGGGCAGTTTGATTAGTATGTTTGAAAAGTAAGATATTGAAAAGTGCTTTCGGGCAATTCGAATATCCGTTTTTGCTTATATGTTATGTGGGTTCGGTTAGGTCCCTCTGTGAGTTAGTGCACTGTCTCTATTTGTTTAAAGCCTTCTCCCGGCTGCCCGCTAGCGACATAGAAGCTCCGATTTCGGACTCCTTTCACTGCTACACTGGACCGCTATGCGGGAAAGTGTAGTACGTTTTGTTCACTACAGGAGGATCGCTATGCGGAATGTGCGACGTCTGCTTTGGACCGAACCGCACCATTTGATGTGTTTTGTGTGTTTTGTTCTGTTATAAGTGCGTTGCATTGCATCATTTTGAAAACAAAATGTGAAAATTTTGAGAAATAACTTATGGTGGTTTACCAACTGAAGAGAGATTGCGTTTGTATTGGCAATATTTTGAAAAGTGTAAAAAATAAGAAATTTGCCAAATTTCTAATGTGAAATTTCGGAAATAAATGGTAAAGTTTTTTCTAAATATGTTTTCGCTTAGTTTTCAGTATATAAACATATTATCCACGAGCTATTTTAGCTCACCCCCCTTTCATCCCCATCTCCAGGTATGCTGCCGAAATTTTGTTAGATAATAAGTTTGAAATAAGAGTAAAAATAAAATTTAGATGTATGAAAGATGGATTTATGAGATTGGTATTAATGTTAAGAAGTTGTTATGATTTGAGTGAGATTATGAAATTAATAAATTTCCAAGAAAAAGGAAATTGTATGATTTGCATGAGTTTGAGTAAAAATGGTTATAAGAAAAAGAAAGAAAGAAAGAAAAAATTTATACAGGATTTCGTATATGTCTTAGTCTAGGTTTCCAACGCGATAAGTTGTCCATACTTTGTGTTTCCCACGGATGTCGGCATTTAATTCAGTTCGATTCGCTTTCGTATTTTATTCAATTCGTTCTCGCATTCAATTCCGATGTGTATTCGTTTTGATATCCGATTTGCTTTTGATCCGTTTTCGCTTTATGATTCGATTTCGTTCTATCCGCTTTGTTATTCGTATCCGATTAGTTTATTCGATTCGTTTCGCTATTTTCGCTTTCATTTTTGTCTCGTTTTAGCTATCTGCCACTTCGTTTTTGTTTTCGTCTTTCCGCTTTTCGGTTGGGATCCGATTCTCGGATCGGGTCCCAACAGTCAGGTTCGCTGGATCAAAGTCTGAGTACCAAGCTTGTGTAATAACAGAAACCAATACCTATTCAGGCAGAGGTTCTTGGGGTATAAGAACCTGTGTAGTTCCACAGATCCACTAGATAGGGGTGACTTGCTATCTTATCAGATTACATAGTCTATTTGGGTGAGCAAGACTATGATATAGGACATGTTGTGGATTCAGTTCCTTTTATAGAAGCCGTTTCTTGACCCATATACTTGATTGGGTTAAGGCACAAATAGGTGCCAGGAGATTCACTTAAAGAGAAATAGTTAACTTTAATGTTACCTTCTCTCTTATATCCTCGAAGGATGCATTTAGAGATTATGACAATAGTAGCTTATTATGATATGGAGCAACATCAGATGGAAATTAAAATCACTTTATTGAATGGTGACCTTTATGAGGAGGTCTATATGGAGCAACCTGAAGGATTTTAGGATCAAGAAGCAATTGACAAAGTTTGAAAGTTGACCAAATTAGTATACAATCTGAAATAGACTTCTAGACGTTGGTACCTAAAGTTTGATGAGGTTTTGACCTCTTTCGGCTTTGTAGAAAATAAAGTTGAAAGATGCTTATTGTTGGGACCCGATCCGGGAACCGGATCCCAACCGAAAAGCAGAAACGGATACGAATAACCCGATCCGGAAACCAGATCCTAACCGAAAAACGAAGAACGAAGGACACGAAAGCGAATCGAAGACAGAATCGAAAGAAGCAAATCGGAAAGCGAAGCAAACAGAACGGACGAAACAAATCATATAGCAAAACAAAGCGGAGCAAAACATCGAACGGATCGAAATCATATTACTTAACAAACGGATCGAATTCAAACTTAAAATCAAAGTATACAAATGAGGGCAAATCAAATCGCATAATAAATGTCCGACATCCGTGCATAAATTATCTTAAAGAAGCGTCGCGTTGGAAACCTAAAACTAATCCAATACGAAAATCCGGTATAAATTTTTTTTTCTTTTTCTTATATTCATTTATCAAACTCATACAAAGCAATCTTATATCCTTTTTCTTGGAAATTCTTTCTCATGCCAAATCTCAACTCTTAACCATTTTCTTATACATTGGTATTAATCCCAAAATTCATATTCGTACTAATTTTTGTCGAAATTTCGGCAGTATAACGGCTGCCTTTGACCTAACCCAAAACCTGCAAAGTGTTCAAAATACACTTCTAAAATTTCTAATCAAACATACAAACATCAAAATCCACCGGACCCTCCGTCTGGAATCTCAGCACACACAAACGCAAACCTAATTCTAAAACATTCTCATAACTGTAATTCAATATACTGATCTCATAACTCAATCCCATTTCCAAATTCATACACAATTTCATATACAATTTCATACTCTCATTCATTCATTCATAATCTTCATACATTCTGAAATACATCATAATCACTTACTTACGGCAATTCAAGCCATTTACAAAATATTCCAAATCTCAATTCACATAACAATACAAACGATGCAAAATCGGACCAAACGTCTTCACATTCTTTCATCCGATCTCCTGCTCGAAACCTGGAGATGGGGATGAAAGGGGGGGTGAGCTCGGAAGCTCGTGAATAATATATTTATAAATTGGACAATAAGCGGAAAACTCATTTTCAAGTAGTTTGATATTTTCAAACATTTCACGGTAGAAACCTTTCAAAGCTTATCTTTCAAATCTTTCACTTTTCAAACCGTTCATAAAACATTTCCAAAATCTTACATTTGCAAATCTTATCTTCTCATTTATCAAAATTCTCAATTCTTTCTTATTTCAAGATCAAATTTAAAAACATGAATGCATCACACTTAGAAACGAAACAAAATCATATAACACATCAAATGGTCTGGTTCGGTCCAAAACAGAACGTATTGCACATTCCGCATAATGGTCCTGTCAAACGTGAATGTGATCGTATTATACTTTCCCGCATAGCGGTCCAGTGTAGCCGTGAAGGGAGTCTGAAATCGGAGTTCCATGCCACTAGCGGGCAGCCGGGAGAAGGCGATAAAACGGACAAGTACGCACTCGTCCCACAGATGGGACCTGACCAAACCCACATAACACATAATTCAAAACCGAGAAATTCGGATTGCCCGAAGGCACTTTTCGAAATCTTACTTTCAAAATTTTTATATCATAACATCAAATAGTGTCAATACTTGACACATTCTCATAACACATGAAAATCATATAACAATTCTAATGCAATTCAAATCATCAATTTAATCACACATCACAATCAATCAAAATTCATAACAATGAATGCAATAATTCCTTTAAATCATAATTCAAACTTATTCCAAATTTACAAAGCACGTTTCTCAAATTATTCAAATAATTCGAAAACCCTGAATTTCATAAATCTTGCATTTTCTAAAAATCATTTCCACAATAAGGAATTTAATCATTCGAAATCATAATTTTCAAACATTTATATAAACATTAATTTATCAAAAGTTCGCTTCTTAAATTTTCAATTTCACATGCTTAGCTTAAAATTCAACAAATAAATATACTACCCACCTCGAAATGATGCTAGGAACTCGTCCTGATCATCAATTTGATCCTTGCTTCTTTTCTTCTTTCAATTAAAATTGACCTAAGCCATAATCATTCAAATTCTACACCATAATTTGCATAATTCTCAAAATTAACTATAGGGAACCCAAATTTATCATTTTTCCAAGCTTTCTAAAACAAGAATTTCTAAAATCTCCTAATTCAAAACTTGACCTAAACCAATTCACTCAAATTCAATATCATAAATAACTTAATTTCTCAAATTGGACTTAGAAAATACCAATTCCATATAAGATCAAGCTATCCAAATCATCAATTTCTAAAAATCCCAAATTTCAAAATTGGGCATAAACCCCAATTAATTTCCAACTAAAATTAAGCCTATAATACTTAGCAATCATAAAAATTGAGCTTATACTTAACAAACCCATATCAATATCAAGTAATCTAAACCAAAAATTTACTAAAAACTCAAAGATCAAAAATCAACACTTACCTCTTTCTCTTCCAGTTTCGGATTTTTCTTGTCCCATAAGAGGGCTATCACCTTCTTCTATCTTTTTCCTCTTGAAACTAACGAAAATCACTCTTGAAATCTCACATGGTCGAAATCCTAAGTCATTTCCTCTTCTCCCCCTTTTTTTCTCTCATCCGAAACTTCAATCTTCTCTTCTCTTCTTATTCTTTCTTTTCTCTTTCCAAAAATCGTGTTTTTCCTTAACAAAAACGACAACTTCATCTTCTTATAATGCCAAGTCATTTAAATGAGGGTCAAATGACCCTTTTACCCTTACTCTTTAGCTTAATTCCAAAATTGCGCCTACACTTTACTTTATGCCATTCTCACTTGCGGGTTTGATTCGCACTATCAATTTGAAGGAATTTGTTAAAACTTCTTTATAGAGAAATGTTCCTCTCAATCATACAAATCCAACGCCACTGACCGCTCTCAATTCGGATCAGAAACGAAGAAGTTATAGCCGAAATACTATCGGACCTGCGAAAAATCTGAGACTGAACATTACTCTAATTTAATTCCAGGAATTTACATTCTTAATCCCAGAATTGAAACTCAATGTCCTTGTAAAAATTGTAGCTCTATTTCTCTAGTTTAATTCAAATTAAGAATCGCCTCATTTCGATTCCCAGGTCAAAAGTTATGCTCAAAATACTCTCAGATATTCCTAATCCAAAAACTACACACAAATCCGAACTTCCATTTATAATTTGAAGGTCTTAGGGGCAAAATTGACATTTCATTTCTTCATATGATTTGTAGCCCCTTGTCTTAACTTTATTTCGCCTCAAGAATCACTTCAATCGGATCTCTACAGATCCTGAATTTCTCCAAATACTGAACTATGTTTGAAAAATTTCCCTACTCACTTTGATTAAATTAATCACCATTAATTTAATCTCATAAAATTACAAATTTCCCATGAGGATGTAGGGAATTGTCTTAGGAATCCAACGCCTCAAGAATCAACTCAATCGGATGTCGGACGGGAAAGATATAAACAAAATAGTGAACAAAGGTCGAATTTAGAGAAGGAAGTAACCAAAAGAACCAAAATGACGTCGCAACACGCAAGGGAAAAACGGCGTCATGTGAGGGCGGAACGCCCGCATTTTGGGCAAGGCGAGGGCGAGCTCGTCCTGGTAGCGACGGCGACTGGACGCTCGCCATCGCCAGGGCGATGCGTCGCCTTGGCGACGGGGATACATCATTTTTCATTTTTTTTTCCACATGAAAAATCCGAAACTTCCAAAATTCATAACTCTTAATCCTGAACTCCAATTTTGACAAACTTAGTCTCTATAGAAAGCTTGAGGGAAGCTCTACATCTTCCAAGAAGGAAATAAAACTCAATTCGACTCCTAAGGGAGTCCATTTTCTGGTCAAAAGTTCTGTCCTCTAATAATCATGCTAAAACTACAAAATAAACTTGTAAAAATCATAACTTATTATTCCGAGATCAAAAAACTGCATACTTTATGTCAAAATAAAGACCAAATCAAATCCTTCAACTTTCATGAAGAACATCAAAGCTCAATTAACCTCTAACTAGGTTAATTTCTCAGTCAAAGATTCAGTCATAATTAAAGTCAAAAGTCAACCCTATCATACATAAACTTTGACTGATCATAACTTCCACTCCCGATATCGAAAAATTGCAAACGTTATGGCTACAGAAAGCTCTTGGCATAATCTACAAGTTTCATGTAGATCATTTTCTCAAATTTTGACTAAGTCAAAAGTCAACTCTCAATGGTCAAAAAGTCAAACTTTGTAAATTCTTCAAATTGTCACACTTTTTCTTTTTAATTCTTACTATTTAACTTCATTTCAATCAACTCATCTACTTTTGAATATTTCTTATTTTCACTTGAAAATAATCGGGGTCCAACACTTATACTATAGGGTCAAGGAGAGCAAAGTCATCTTTTACTGTTGTATGTGGATAATATATTGCTCGCATCAAATGACTTGACCATGTTGCATAAAGTTAAACAATTTTTGGCTAAGCACTTTGATATGAAGGACCTTGGTGAAACATCTTTTGTTCTCGATATACAAATTCATTGGGACAAATCTCAACCCTCATTATACCTCTCACAAAGTGCATACATTTAGCGAGTGTTACAAAGGTTAAATATAGTTGATTGTAGATCTGTTGTAGTACCTATCTCTCATGATGAGACATTATCTTTGGCATAGTATCCAAATATATAGTTGAGAGAGAGACTATGAGGAATGTTCCATATTCTAGTGCGGTTGGTAGCCTGATGTATGCCTAGGTGTGCACTAAACTGGACATTACATTTGCTGTTGGACTACCAAGTCGATATTTAGCTAACTCAGGTGTAGACTACTGGAATGCAGTTAAGTGAGCATTGAGATATCTAAAGGGTACTAACGATTATATGTTGACATATAGGAAGGTCAACGATTTAAACCTCATAGCGTATATAGACTCTAATTTTGCTATGTATCTGGATGATCGCAAATCCACTTCAAGGTACATTTTTATGTTGACAGATGATGCAGTATCTTGGAAGAGTGTCAAATAAACATTGGTAACTTCCTCGACCATGCATATAGAGTTTGTTGCATGCTATAGAATTGCTTCACAGGAGGTTTGACTTTAAAACTTGATTTTTGAGTTTTTATGGTAGATTTGGTAGCTAGAGTCAATCGATTATACTGTGATAATCATGATGCAGTATTATTTAGTAACAACAATAAGAATATCACTGGGTTTAAGCATTTGGAGGTCAAATACTTGACCATAAAGGAGTTGATTAAAAAAGGTGACTTTGAAGTGGAGCATATTAAGACTGAGGAGATGTTAGCCAATCTGTTGACTAAAGGTATTCACCCACCAGTATTTGTTAGACATGTATCTAGCATAGGCATGTTGAGGTCCTTAGATAGTAGTAGTTAATGATCATTGTATTTACTCCTTGTATGTTTGTTATTTTGATGTATTATGACATTATGATTATTTATTAATATAAATGATGATCTTTTTTATCCTCGGTTATAATCGTTCTTGTATAAAGTCATAATACATGTGAAAGTCTTAAGATCATGTAGATCTTAAGCATTTTAAAGATAATTGAGCATATATATACAAATTGACCTTGAACCTATATTATTTAAACATATACGCTTTAAATTGGATATCCATACGTTTAATATAACATAGGAGATATAAGTTTTAATCGCATAAAGGTTCTTTAATGTAGTTTACCGTTCAATTAGATAACATAAAAGTTTTCTCTAATGCTATTTAGCATTCAATGAGAGAAAACATGTTTTCTCTAATGTTGTTTAGCATTTGGTAAGAGAAAACAGAATTTCTCTGCTATGATTCCAACTCGAGATCTACAAGCGAAGATGATATATATTAGATCATACAGGTATCATCCTAGTTTATCACTCTCCATTTTCCTATTAATGTTATTAAGGTATTAGATATTCATGATTATATTGAACTTGTGTCACGCATGACACATGTGTTTGATATCTTTTGGTATCGAAAGCTTTGCAGCATAGAATGTTAGACTTTTGTTATCTTTGGATCAAATGTTTTTACTTTTTTAAAACTTGGTACCAATACAATAGCGTAGCTTGACTAAGTTTTTAAATTGTTTTAAACTTGAATCAATACCGCAATTAAGCATTGTCCAAGGGGGAGAACGTTGGATAATTTTGATTTTTCCCATGAAGTTGGATAACATTTAATTGCATTTTTTAATTTTTTAATAACTTATCGGTTAAGTTACGTAATTTGACCAGGATAAAGTTAATAAAGTGACTCAATAAATGATCTAAGTTAATGGGTCGAAGTCTAGGAAGAAAATAGATCCCGATCAGTGTAGACTGGAATTATATCAAATCTGTGATGGGAAGTTCGATATGAAAGTTATATATAAAGAATAAGGTTTCTTACGGTTGCTCATATCATTCGTAAGCACATAAATTTTTGACCCGTTAAAAGAGCTTATATTTTGAGAAAACTATAAAAAGACGTTAACCGCGTGTCGGTGAATGATTTTTGGAAAGGTTTCAGCAGATTGGAGCTCGTTTCGGTCTCGAAAGCCACCTCGGAAGTTGGAATGAAATTGAAATCAAGTATTCTACATTTCTTTAATTTTTTTCTTTCGTGAACGATCCCAGAAACGTAATAAAATTTATATTATGTGTTACAAGATAAAGTTAGTTCCATGGCCATCATGGATAGATGCATCCCTATGGTGATGAAAGGGGCTCTTCCGTAACTACCAGGACTGTAAGGTCAGACCAGCAGCTTTAAGAATGGATTTTCAAGCTTGCACGATCTTTCTTATTGGATTTGTTTCTCCTGCTAAATGACTAAATACATTATATTTGTTAATTCAATTTTTTGCGGGAGGAAATGGAACCATGATATTGCTTTAGCATCAAAATACATATCTATGTATTATGGTAAGTCAAAATACATATCTATGTATTATGGATTATAAGAAATAGATTCAACACTTCGGTTTCCTTATGGTAATTGTAATTTGTGCTCGTCATTACTCATTAATCAGTACCTTAACAAAGCAAAGATACACTCCAGCTAGTGAGTCGTGACCTGCCAAGCTTAACACAAACATGCCAAAGAAATGGACACTCGATTAAGTTATATTCTGTTACGAGGTCTGCGCGAATTGACTTGACTCACTAGTTGTATTTACTGAGTTCTAAACTTTTTGCTGGACAATAGAGGAGGCAATCCTTTTTGGTACATACGACTCAACTTGAACTCTTCATATTTAATTTATGAAGATGTAATTCTAGTTAACGGTATTTCTTTTTACATATAACACAAAAAGCAGCATTTACGGTCAAGTACAAATAAGTTGCTCTACACATAGGTTTATATATTGTCCACCAATTTTCCATGTCCATTAGCATTGAGCTACACGTTAGCAGAATATATTACTGTAAAGACGTACCATAAATATAAGTTCTGTGAAAATTTCAATTTTATTTAAGTCTCTATGTAAACTTCTGTTTGTGATTTGACATATCAAATTAGAAGTATAATAGATTTAGGAAATTCTAAATCATTAATTACTCTTCAAAAATTCAACCTACTTAGAAAAAGTGAATGATTAAAGGAATCAGGGTTAATTAAAAATTACAAATTTTGTTTAATTTCAATAATTATAATTTGAACTTTAAAAGTGACAATTAAATATTTAATTTTTAATTTTAACTTGACATTAATATTTTAGTTAAGCTTACTGACGTAACTTATCATGTGTTTCAGAAATCCTCCTAGTCGTGGTTTAATTATTGAGGTTACAAAACTATATTGTTTATGTAAAGTGACAGATTAAAGAAAACTAAACGATGTAGTTTTGATATTCAATCCTAAACGCTGCCCCTTTCCTTCTGTTTTTGAAATAGCTGCCGCTATTGTCCTTCTTACTATTGTCGTCATTCTTATATGTTATCATCATCATCATCATCATATCCTGAAGTTCTGCAATGAAACAAGGTTTGGGGGACCCTGATAGTACGTAGTCTTATCTTTATATTGTAGAGAGGCTGTTTCCAGTAGACTCACATATAAATGTGACAAGGATAATATGGATGCAGGTTGAAAAAGTAAAAACGTAAAGAATACAATAGAAAAGGTAAATAATGAATATAATAATTAATACAGAAAATATTAAAATATAATAATAATAATAATAATACTTATGCAACGGTTAAAAAATCAAGAAATGATAGTTAACGTGTCTCTTAGTCGACTTTTCTGCAGCCTTGTCAGGATGCTCGAGGCATCAGACATGGCAACAGACGAGTGAGGTGTCAGAGAGGGTACGTTAAGGGCTTGCAGTGCAACAACGACGCGGCATCGTCCAACACACGCACTGTTCTTGGTTGCACAGAGTAGCTTCACCCGTTATGCAGCAACATGGGTAGTGTTCATGGCTCAGGAGGAAGCGTACATGACTAGTAGAAAACTTATCTAACAATAACCCATACAACAAACACATAATCGCACTGACAAACTTATCTAATAAAATCAACTACAAGGATGGCTTGAACAGGAGCCCCTTACTTCCCCGACTGTCGAGACCGCACAAGACGACGATCACTGTCAACAAACTCACACACACTACACCCAAAAACTAATATACTCAAACAGAGAGAAGTAAACCAGTGAGAGACCTGGGAATGCGGAGTCCCTTTGACGGCCAAAAAGCAACGACTTGTCCCACCCATAATCAACGAAGAAGGTTGCAAAGATAGAGAAACAGTACCTGATAACCCCTTATTGGGTTTGGGTCTCTTCTAAGTGGAGCCCAAACCTAAAATATAAAAATGTTTTAAACCCTAAAGAAGAGTAGTGAAGGGTGGATAGCCGGAAGAGAAAGGAAGAGAAAAGAGAGGGAAAAAGATAGAAAGAAGAAGATTTTCGTTTTTCTCCAACTTTGCGCAGTATTCTTCTAACCTTCGATCGCATAGTGATTTCTTGTCGGATCGACTTGAAATTTTAACCAGAGATTCCTCTTTTGTTGTTCTTCATTCTGAACGGGAGAGATTAAATTTGGAGGTGTTTAAGGTGCCCTGATCTTCAGTCGAAGTTGCTGAAATTTTAAGGATAATATTGTTCTTAACTCTTTGATTCTTTTATCTTATTGATGATTATTATTGTATTTTGAGTTAAGTGATGACTCTAGTTATATCTAGAGGTGAAAAACTCTTTGTAACTTTATTGATAATAGTGGAGTTTTTCTTTACTAGACTAGGTCTCGTGGTTTTTCCTTTCTCACATTGAGGAAGATTTTCCATGTAAAAATTGCCTGTATTCTTTATTTCTTGCTGCTTAATATTGTGTATTGGTGAGTTTGTTGGCTGTTGTTTTTCTTTTAGATTGATTGTGATTGTTCACACAGAAAAATATTTATTGGTTCTAGTTTATTACCGCTACGTGACCGACACTTCCTTTGCCAACACCCCTATCCTGTCCATCGTATTGGGTCCAGCGTCGGCGATTTTCGCATGTTGTTATGCCGCCATGTTATGTCGCCCCTGGTTCTCTCTTCAATCGAGAGCACGCAAAGCATGCAAAAAAGGAAATATGTATTGGACGAAAATAAAAGGAAGATTTACCTAAAATGGCCGGAAGGTGAAAGCGATGGCGGCGAGGCGGTTGTGTCGACAACAACTTTCGGACATAACCGTACTCGCTTTCTTTCTTCGAATCGTAGGGAAAGTATTGCTTGTATAGGAAAAGAGTAAACAAGTTTTACCGACGGCGCTATCACCGACCGTCACGCACTTAATACACCTCAAATATCTTCCCTTCAATCGCAATAAGTCGGCGGACAGATGGCACCTCCTGCATCCTAAACCCCAACTCACTCCACGACTCAACCTGCAAAGCAGTGGCAGCGGCCCGAGCAACTTCCCACGCCGACACACTCCCACCAGCGGAGACGATAGATGCCTTGTGATAATGTTACATGTCTATGTGATAAATTAGTCGTTTTACCAATCAGAGCTAGAATCTCATTAGAAAGGTTTTTTTTTTTTGATATACTCATTAGAAAGGTTACTAACATCGAGATACAAATCACTCAGTCCACTCAACTCAACTGATCTGTTGAACCATTTCAGCCCATCAACAGCGGCATATTAGGCCAGAGAGACCCTTGCCTTGAAGAGAAATACTAGCAACAAAGCCTTGTTCATTGCACGCGGCAGCCCCAAAAGATTCGCCCTAAAATACTCATCGACAGAGAGTTGGAAAGGAAACTCATAGTTACAACGGATCTTTTGAAGCTCGTTTCCATTTATTATAATTTAGATCTGTTCACACATCTAAATTACAATTTTAATTTCTAGTATATATTTCAATTATAAACTGCTCATAAAGAAAAAGGAGAGAGTATCGTGTTCATGTAACATAAAAGAATTATTAGAGTATATGAAAGGACAGAGACAACTATCATAAGTAAAAGAAGGGGCAATTTCAAAAGCAAAAGGAAGTGGGCAATATTTAGGGATTGGAATATCAGAACTACATCATTTAGTTTTCTTTAATCAGTCAATTTAACTAAACTATATTTTTGTTAATCTCAATTAATTAATCTGACATGTATTAAACAACGTCTGTTGTTACATAGATTTGTTAATCTCAATTAATTAATCTGACATGTATTCAACGACATCGTTTAGTGAGAGTTTTAGAACACGTGATAAGTCACATCAGTAAATTTAACAGAGAAATTAATGTTAGGCTAAAATTAAAAAATTAAAAATTTGGGTACTTAATTGTCTTTTTTAAAGTTCGGACTATAATTACAAGATTAATTAACCTAAAGGATTAAAACGACAAATAGATATTTTGAAATCTTCTAAATTATGTGTAACTATAACTCATATGTTTAAAATTTTTGAAATATGATATAATATATTTTCTTTTCATTTTTATACCATATTATTGATCAATTTGTTTAATGGTGGAAAGGTTATCGTATTTTATCATTTAAATTTATTACATGATACGAAATTAAAAAAGGATTTAAAATATTTCAAAATTTATTTTTATGATATTATAATTGTTAATACTTATACATCCATTTAGACCATTGTATTCTTAAATTTTTTTGTCAATTAAAATCTAAATATTTTTAATTCAATTAATTAAACCTTTTGCCAATCAGAACTAATAAAAGAAATAAGCAGATACATGATCAGTATATTATTACTAACATGGATATCACATGTACCTATTGACATTTCGAAGACTCATATTATGAAGAGTCACTAGCAAAACATCAAATTTATCGAATCTTAAAGTCAATTTCTTAATTCCTAAGATCTAATTAATTTTAAAAATATATTAAATTCTTGAATTCTTCTCTCTTTATTTGCAGACCCAATTTCAATAAAATTTCTTCTTCAATAGGAAAGGTTTGAACTTAGAATTTGATAGACAAGTATGATTTTGATAGTGAATAATGAGATTGATTGTGAGAATAAAGACCTTAAAAAGATTTTGAAAGGTTAAATGATATTGAGATATAGTTCCTTCACTCAAATGTTAACTAATTCATATTCTTTCAATTAAGAAACTTGCCTAAATAAATAGGGAGGAAGAATTTTAATTTTAAATCTTAAATTTGGACTTTAAGAATTAAAAGAATCAGGAACTTTAAAGTATGGACATTTAAAGAATATAAGGATTTGATAAATTGGGGATTTTATTAATGTGACATTCCATTAGAAATTTGTGATATTCGTGTGATCTTATATCCAATAGTCACCTTCATTAGCTTTGACCTATATAAACACTTAATTGAATAAATCAAAAGTGTTTAAGGTCGTAATTGGTAAAAAACTTAGGGATTCAATTAACTTTCGAGTAAAAGTTTGGGCATTGACAAATATGATAACTTTTATTGTTTTATGCAATACCATAATTTTTTTCATTTGGCTAACTCAAATATTTTTAGTTCATTTAAATGGAAAATATATTGATGTTAAGTTTAATTTAAATACATAAAATATTTTTGTAATACTTCATTATTTTTTGACATGCTTTCTTTTAGGTGAAATTTTAGTTTTAGTCTCATTTATTATTTATTTATTTATAAAATAAATTCCTTTATATAAACTATTAAATGCATCAATCAAAATCCAAATGTTTAGTTTTGAACAAAGTAAAGTCCTTACTAATTTGTCAATTAATTTTTGGTGACAGTAGTAAGTCAGTTATCATAGACTTAAGTAATATATGAAAGATAAAGTTCAATAGAAATGCAAAAGCGATTTAAAAATTAGTTAAATAAAGCAGACAATCCAACAATGAATAAAATGAGTAAAGTGAAACACATTTATAATTCAGGTAAGCTTCAAGGCAATATAAATGAAGGTCAAAGTCAATATGAGATGAAATAGGTACTTAATTTGTAATTCAATCAATGAAAATTTCTTATAATCGTTAAATTACCCTTTTCAATGGTCTAGCGGCTTAAATATTGTATAATTATTTAAGTTTTAGGCATAATGCATAAATTCTTTTATAGTTAACACTAAAAAACATCATGATCTTTAAATAAAATGGAAAATTTTTCAAATGATCAAAGGTGTCATGTTTAATCTTTGGAAATACTTGAAAATTAAAGATTTGAATATATTTTCTATAAGACATTGATTAGTTAAAATGATTACTATTGATAACTAATAGAGTGTTCAAAATTGGACAGATCGGGTGATTTTTAGACTTTGAACATTAACTAACTGATGTGCCAACTGACATGGCTTCAGTTAGCTAAATTGTTTTAGTTACTTAATCAATAGTTTTTTGCAAAACTAAATGATTGAATCTATCTACAAGTGTATAGAATCAATTGTAACAAGCTATAAAATCTAGAATATTTTAGAGTTTTGATACAAAGACTATAGCTACTACATTTTATAGCCAAAAATAAAATTAAATAAATGGAAGTTTAAAAAAGTAATTAAACTAATAATTAATAAAATGATAATATTAACTAAGGAAGAGAACTCAAAATAATAAAAGTTAGTTCTTCGAGTTTACTTATAAGGAATTCTAAAATCATGTAAGTTTGATTATTAAGGTTGAAATAACAATTAACCTAACATATCTATACCTTCTCTCGATGCACACATGAATATTGAATTAAGAAATTGAGACCTTTCAATGTGCAACATCTAATCAACTTTAAAAGTAATAGTTAATCTAGTAGTTATCACCTTTTCGTTCAAGGTACCTTTATCTCTAGATCTAGATATTTATTCTTTTATGGCATATACTATACTTCCCACCACTGAGTTATAAAACAATTATAGGATCGATTCAATTTTGTGTACCTGTATCTATAATTGCTTCTTCGTTAAATGTTGATTGCTTTGAAAGAGTTTATTTCCTCTCGTCTTCTTCCTTTCTAATTTTTTCCATGATTAAGAATAAATTCATTTCATAAGTTTTGCAACTTATATACCATTACCAAAGGACATGTCCTTTGGAATTATAAGAGAGAGGAAAAGGGTCTGTGACCTATTTGAGACCCAGTCGGTAATACCCAATAACCATTATCTTGAGTGCGTTTCATAGGACTCAATACGATAAATTACATGGGACATAAAATAATCTAACATTCTCCCACTTGGCCCATGTTACGACTTAATGATCCAACAACTTTAAGTGCACACAATACATGGAATCGATCAAGTCACCCTTAATTGAATTAAGCTGATGGGATCATGACGGTCACAAGTTATATAACCTAATTCCTTCCATGTATCACAGAATACTATACTAACAAGGACTTATCTATAAGGCCCATACGTTCAATATGACCAATAAATGTTTTGGGCGGTAAGCCTTTCGTTAACGGATCCGCCATTATGAGATCGGTACCAATATGCTCAATTGACACTTTATGTTTTTGCACTTCTTCTTTCACAGACAAATACTTCAAATCCACGTGTTTCGCACCTTGGAATATTTTTCATTCTTAGAGAAGAATACGGTCATGAATTGTCATAATAAATTCTTAACACCGCAATCGTCGACAAGACCAAGCCCTAAGATAAAGTTCGCATCCACAATCCATGAACTGTAGCCTCAAAGCACGCTACAAATTCTGCCTCCATAGTGGAAGTAGCAATGACGGATCGCTTCACTTTTCCATGAAACTGCTCCTCCATTAATAGGAACATGTAGGCGAATGTAGATTTTAGTGAGTCTATACAACCGCATAGTCTCGAATCCGAGTAAGCTATCACTTGAAGATGAGTTGATTTTCATATGTAAGCATATAGTCCTTGGTGCCTTGTAAGTATCTTAGGACATTCTTTGCAGCTTTCCAAAGGATCCGACCGAGATTACTTTGATATCGCCCTAGCATTCCAACAGCAAAACTGATATCTGGCCTAGTGCATGTTTGAGCATACATTAAGCTCCCAACTACTGACGCATAAGGAATAGATTCCATGTTCTTAAGTTCCAAATCATTTCGTGGACATTGCATTAGACTAAATTTGTCCCCTTTCTGAATTGGAACTATCCCTGCGGAGCATTTGTGTAGCATCCCACTCTTGCAAGACCCAAACTCGACATCGAGGGTGATATCCGAGCTTGTGCCTCACGAGGGTGATATGCTAGAGCAGTCAAACGGTATAAAAACTCATTATGACATTTTTCTTTTGAAAACATTTGCATATGCGAAATTCAGTAAACGATTTGGGTCCGATTTAACACGAAAACATTTTCGATCATACACAATTTCAGTAATCACATTACAATTACAACATTTGTCATTTGGGACCCACATAAATAAAAATCACTAATCTGCAGAAATTTCAGAAATACAATTTACATATGAATTAGAATGACACTAATGCAGACGTGAACTGATCTCGACTTCAAACTCTGATTTGTTTGCAGTAGATATACTCCCATTTGTCTAACGGGGTACTCTTCAATTCCTGAAAAATAGTTGCAATTTTGGGTGAGTTTGTAAACTCAGTGAGAAACCATCATCGATGGTTCACTCAACTCATGCATATACCACCCATTCATAGATTATCACATAATAAAACATTCAGAAATATCACATGCGTTATCATTTACAAATATAAGGCGTTTCTCCTTTCACACAGTCCACATTCAATCATTCATATATGCAATGCACATGAGATATTTTCTATTTTGTTACGTTGTTGTGACCGCGCTGAACCGAATCGTCCCAAGGATTGGCGATTGAGCTGTGGCTCTTAATATATTGGGCCTGAATGCTTACGATACGGTGAGCCAGTGGCTCTGAAATACGTTGGGCACGAAGCCCTGTGCGTTGAGCTTAAAGCTCTAAAATACATTGGCTGCTCCGGTCACAACTGTCATTATCTGATTATACTTTTATGCATGAATGCATATGTCCAAATTTGCATTCACAGCCAATTTAAATTTCTCTATCCAATTCCCATTCCTTCGGACCTTCAGTCCGGTATTTCAATTATAACAGTTTTCACAATTTATTTCATTGAAGCATTCACGAACAGTACACACAAATAACACTTCGATATCAAGTTCAAATATTTCAGAAACCTATGGCCCGAAATCAATCAAAAACAAACACACATAACCCTCCATTATCTCCACATGGCATAAGTGCATAATATTAAACACATAAAGGTTGAGGAACCAACTAGGTTACTCACCTGCACTTCCGAGCTACTGCCTGGAAGTCTCAACACTGTCCGTGGAGTGACGATTCAACGGTACCTCTATAACAGTCAAGTAATTTCTCATTACTAAATGCACAATCAAAATATTCAATGATGTACATGTCGTAAATAAAAGATGTACAATGCCTATTCATGAACTTCCTGGCGCAAATCCCAAATTCCCATTTTCTTTGTCCAATTTTAGTTTTCCACTCAATTGATCAATAATGATCCATTTCAATTCAATAACATGCCCTGGAATTCCACAAATTCATTTCTCAAATTCAGTTCAATTCACCAAATCATACACACTAAAATAGTCTCAAGGAAACCTTAAAGTCAATGTGACTACTCAATTGATCAAATTCACCCAATTATACTCAATCTCTAAAATCCCAATAGCAATTCCTTAAATTCAGAAATCTCACAATTATATCCCAATTATCATGAAACAACCCTTAGGTTGTAATAGCAATCTAAACCCAACTTTCATTCAAAAATTGAGATCTTAAAAACCTAAATTCAAACTTTCTTTCTTTACCTCCATTTTAGACTTCTTTCTCTAGATCACAACGAATCAAGAATTACTTCAATTGGAGCTCTACACAATTAGTTATGACTCAAAAACTAAACCATCTCAGTTCAGAAAAACCATTCTTGCCGCGACGTAAGGACACTCGCCGCGGCTTCCCATCGTTCCAGAGTTGCTCGCCATGGTGCACGAGAAGACTCGCTGCGGAGTCTACGCTCTTCGCGGCGTACGCTCGTCGCGACTTACGCTCGTCGCGGCGTCTACGCTCGTCGCGACGTGCAATCATCCTCTCGTCGCGACGTGCGGTCATCTTCTCCGATTCTCTTTTTCATTTCTCTCTCTAAAACCAGTCACAACTCACCCCTAACTATCCCAATCTTTCACAATTAAACCCATGCATGCATTTAACTAATAAATAACCAACATACAATCAATTTTCTTACGAAATCAAGTTCAAATCTTTAACTCTCGAAAATTCCTCCAACTCCTTCATCACTCACGTCTCTCTCTCAAAACTTCCCAACTTCCATCATCTCAAAGGTTTAAGCTAGGCTTTGCACAAGGAGAAGAAGCAAGCAAGAAAACCACAAGAAATCACACAAGGAGGAAGAAGGAGAATCGATCGATGGAGAAGGAAAATATGCCTTAGGATGGAGGAAATCAATTTTACAGCCCAAGAGACTTTTGAAGTCTTCAAAGGAACAATTTAAACTTAAGGCATTTTAAAGGGGGGTTAATCATGCTCTGTCGATTCAACCTTATGATCGATCCTTGAAAACCGGTCAAAAATAATAAATTCCAAGATTGCGGTATAGGTAGCAACCTCGGGTCGTCTCACTTAATTGGAACCAAATGAAAAAGGTCTAAGCTAACCTAATTACCAAAAATTGCAATCAAAGTTAATAAAATGGGGGGTTTTTGTCATTGAAAGAACTAAAGGAATTTAACAAAATTGAAGACAGAAGTGTAAAAAGTATATTTTTTGGATTTTATGAAATTAAATGAAATTAACAAAAACTCAGATAGAAATCAAATTGATAAAATCCTCTTGAAAATGGGCGCAGGCTATCATGGTTCAAAATGATTTTTCGGGGATAGAATCCACTAAGTTGCAAAAGATCAACCCTAAAGGACTCTTTAGGTCCAAAGATTTAATTAATGAACTCCATCATTTAAATCTTTGTTAAAAGCCTTAGTGTGAAAATTGGACGAGTAAATGCAATCGGTCAATCGAATAAAGCACAACCATCTAAATCAAACACAACTAGGTAGATTATGAGAGTCAATGCAATATCCGAAAGACATATATGAGACTTCATATATTAAGCATCGAAATTCTACAAATAACTATGTCCAAATCGCAACAAAGTGTTCAGCACACGGATAAACTATAACCATGCTAATCTAGTTATACAGATGCAATCTCTAACTCAGAGTTTACACATATATAACTAAACTTTAGACACTATATGATTACTCCCCTTTTAAGCTTTCGGTGAACTCAAACCATCGCTAAATCTTCAAGAGGAAATATGGTTTAGCTGTGCATGTTTCCGGACTCTCTCACGACTTGTGAAGATTGGAAGCCTCCCATGGTGACAGAAGATGCTGGCGGTAGAATAATGGTGATGATCGACGATGATGGAAATGGAGAATGGTGATGGAGTAGAATGTCGTCTTTCTACTGCCTCCAGACGTCTTCAAGTATATTCTGACCTAAAAATAGCAAAGTTTTTATATAATGGATGCGGGTCGGGTCAGAAGAGTGAGGCAAACTTTCCATTTAAAGTTGGATATCCGCTCGTACGTCGCGGCGTGTGAATAAATATTCGTCGCGACATGCAGAATTGCCTGCTCGTCGCGATGTACGAATTAACATGCGTCGCGACGTGTAGAAGTGATTTGCTCGTCGCGACGTGCGGATTAACATGCGTCGCGACGTGCGGATAGGATCTCATGACCTGTTGACTTCTTGATGGGTTAACTCCTTTGCTCCTGCAATAAAATAACAATTTGTAGTATCAATTGCCCTCAGAAATTAATATCAAATCATGACAATTTATTGACAAATTGCGAATTAAAAGAGCTCGTTATGAGGAACCAATTTAAGCACAAAAATCATCAATTAGGAGTCAACGAATGCATAAGCAACTATGAAAATGCAACCAATTTATAATGTAAACTTGGCTCAATCAAATTCTCCCACACTTAGACCTTTGTACTTCTGGACAAAGTTTACAAGAGTAAAAAAGAATACAAGAGGGAAAGAAAATATTTGCCCATGCTCAAAACAATAAAAAGAAATTGACTCAATTCACTTCCTCATAATTCAACCCTAGCAAATTGAAAGAGTGCTAATAAAACAAGCACTGAAAGAATTCAAGTACAAGAGATTGAACAAAAGAGAATCACTCAGGATCTAGCGTTTGTGCTCATCTCACTTGTGTTTAGGGATATTTTTGCTCTCAATCTGCGTAATCCATCTCCTGCCATAGGCTTGTGTCAAATCTATTTCTCCATTACAAGAACTATGATTTCGAAGATCAAGAGGACTTTTAGGGTTGTAATGTATGGAAGGCTAAATGAATGGATGAAGTGAAAGAAAGAAAATATGAGCACATGCACTAAACGACGAACTGATGTCAACAGTGGAACTCAAACTAAACACTTGCATAAACATAATGCATTTTTTTTTGTTTTTTGTTTTTTGTTTTTTGTTTTTTGTTTTTTTGTTTTTTTTGAGATAGTGTCCCTTTTTGGACACACAAAATTCACATTCCCTATTAGGATAAACCCCTTTTTTTATTGACATTATTTTTAACTAGAAGCGAAAGCAAAATAACTAATGACACCATAAAAGTATGAATGCAAATGCTCATAACAAGAGGGCTCAAGGGGCTAGCAAGAGATAAGTGTTTATGGGACTGTGTTTGGGAAAAGGGTTTGAAGAAGGAACGCCTCTATCACACCAACAAAAATCTAGGCCATCAAGCATCGAGTAAGAATTGAAACAAGTTCTAGAGAAGAATAAAATAAGTAGACGCACACAAAGATAAAAGAAAATTTTGGCTCAGATATCCTTCCAACAAGGGTATTGTCTCTATGAACAATCTCAAGTCTCAAAAACTTAAAATGCCACTTTGTTAGCATGCTTTCATTCACTTTGTTTTGAAAACATGAAAAGCAAGATTTTGCCAATTCCAACTATCATTAAAAGGATGGGAGGTGTTTTCAGAAACTCAAGCATCATTTTGAAACTAGTAAAAGCTTTGAAAACAACAGCCACAAAAGTCCAGTGTAGAAAATGTTTGAATTGAGTGGAAGAATTAGGCAAAATCATTCATGCATAAATGTGACGTCACGACGTATAGCAATGGACGTCAGAACGCATGGACGCCGTGACGATGACACGGTGACGCCGCGACGATACACGACTCGAAGAATAGCTTCACCGCGACGCGTGATCGCCGTATGCGTAAGAGATGCAGAATGACGAAAAGTTTAAAATTCACCAAGTTTTATCAACAGAATGCATTATTGGCCAACAATTCATAAACACTATGTCAACAGTCATGCAATATGAAAGATAAATGGGGAAACAACGCCCCCACACTTAAAGCACACATTGTCCTCAATGAAATTGTAGCAAGGAAAAGGAAGAAGAACAAGGCTCAAAGGTAGAGAAGAGGGAAGGGAAGATTGATCATTAAATGGAACAAGTCAAGTACAAAAGGACAAAAGAACTAATGAACTAAATACAGAAATAAAAGACAACAAAAGAAAATAAATACAAGAAAAGAAAAGAACAAAAAGCCAAAATTAGGCCAAAGGATCATCAGCTGGCGGGTCTGAAGGAGCAGCCTGAGAAGTGCTAGGGCCAGCTGAAGAATCCCGAGCCGCAGGAGGGATGGGAAACTGTAGGCGATCCGCAATCAGTGTGAACATGAAATGGTAGAACTGGTGGTCAGCTGCCATCTGGGCCTCAATGCGCTGTATGTCATCGCGAAGAAGGGCGACCTGATCAGAGAGGGCGGAAGGTGAAGATGGTGGATGGATAGGGTCGCGAGGTGGAGCCTCGGATGGAGGTGCAACAATGGAGGGAGCAGGAAAGGGGGAAAAAAGGGCAGAAGGGACAGGGGGAGGGGAGGGAGAAGAAGGTGGGGAAGGGTCAGGTGGGGTGTGTAGGCGACGAGGTTGGCGGAGACGAATATATTTGAAAGCAGGGCCAGGCTCAAAAGTTAGATCGGTCGGATGTTCCGGAACCCAACAGGCCCGGAACATGTCGGTGATCAGGTGGGGAAAGATGAGGGAATGGTTGATGTTAGAGGATAGGATGCATTGGCGAAGGGCAGAGGTGATGGCTTGAGCGAGGTTGACTGGCCGACCGACCATCAACAGGTAAATATAGAGAGCCTGCTCCTTAGGAACCATGGCAAGGTGGGAGGTGGGGAGGATGTTGTTGCAAATGAAATGAAGCCACGGACGGGCTTCGGAGCGAAGGTCGGAGTAGCGATATATAATGAGCCCCCAGGTTGATACCCGCTGGTACCTCGTGACAGAGGGTACGAAGGACATCGGCCCAAGGTACTCATGGATGAGTTCGGAGTAGGGCAACGGGGGTGGAGGAAGATGATAATGCTCCCTAATGGAGACAGCAAAGAAAGCGTTAGGAATGGTAACACCACGGAACTCGATTCGTGAGTGCCGGAGTAACGGCATGGGTATAGTAGTGGCGGACGAATGTGAGGTTCCCAGAGGTTCGGGATGGGCTAGGTTGGAGAGGTTGAGTTGAAATAGTTGTGGGACGGGGGTTGTTGTGGGGTTAAAGGAAAAGGTTTTTCCATGAGTATGGCCCTGGCCTCAGTTTTGGCGGTCAAGTAAACATACTCCGGATCAACCGGAAGGAAGAGGAATGGGTAGGAGAAGGTTGGTGGTGCGAAGAATGTGAAGGTTGAGGAGAAGGAGAATGAGCTGAGAAAACTCCCAAAGAGGACGGAGAGGCAACGGGGTGAGGGGAAACGGAAGGGTCGGAGTAAAACTCGTCAAGCGAGTTAGAGGAAGAGGGAAGGACATGAGAAGGAGAATGGGGTCGGTCAGACCTGCTAGCATTCTTGGTTCGAGGCATTGTCCTGCACAAAAAAAGAAAAAGAACAGAGAAATTAATAAGGAGTTAAGCAAAAATCAGCCACCTCATCGCTACGTGTGGGTAGATGTCGCGACGAGGCAAAGCCCTTGACCAGACGTTGCGAGGTGCGAATTAACATACATCGCGACGAGATAAGGTACTTCGTACGTCGCAACGAGGCAAGGCATTCGTCGCGACATATGGTGATTTTCCAGACAAATCGCGGCGTGCAATGCTAGTCGCGATGACCTAACTAAAAACAACTAACAAGGAGGACGAAAAACAGGAAAACGAGAGGAAATGGGACACTTACAGAAGTCAAAAATGCAAGAAGGGAGACGGCGGAGACTCTGGGCACAGTCGAACAACGAAGAGAATCGAGAGAAATCGAGAGCGATGACGGCAGAAAGAGAGTGTGGGGGAGAAAAGATGTAGGGGAAAAGAAGAAGGATAAATGACGAATGGAGGCAGAAGGTCGCGAGGGGAAAGGACAAAAAGGGGCACCGGACGAAACGAGAAGACCAATGGACAGAAAGGGCAAAAAGGTATTTCAATTGATGGCACGTCACGACGTAAAAATGTGAGCACGTCGCGACGTAAGCGCCAAAAAGAACGAGATACGTCGCGACGTAGGCACAAAGAAAAAAAATGAGGCACGTCGCGACGTATAAATTAAAATATGTCACGACGCCTCTACCCAAACAGAAACACAAACCTAAAGATCCTAACATAATCCAGAAACAATCAATCTCACAAAAACCAACCCTTCTACCAATGTCATGCGTCTTCAATGCGTAAAGATTTAAAGTCGATAAAGTGAAAGTAATTTATTAAAACAAGGAATGTAAATCCTACCTAACTACAACTTAATCAGAACATCCTGCTATCGTTAGCAAGGGCATTATGGTCATATTGGTCAGACTGATAGGTTTCATTGCATTCACTGATTGAGCATGTTACTGGCCTCCAATTATAAAGGAACAGGTTTCGTGCATATGCATTTATTCATAGGTACATGCATTCATGATTTTTCGGCATTTTAATTGTGAGTAGGAATTGATCGGATTGTAAACCGAAACCCAATCGAACCAATCGGATTATGATTGATTGAGAAATTTGGAGTAAGTGGGCTTGAATGACTGATTTAGAATAGTCTAAGAGTGATTGGCTATTGATAGTGGCTTATAGGAAATTTTTGAGAAATTCGGGAGAAAATGCCCGGATCGAAAATTTTGGAGTGATGTAATCGATCGATCAGATAAGATCGAAAGAATTGTCCAATGGCAATGGAAAAATTAGACTTATACTGTTAGGAAATAAAATGTTGAGCCATTGAAATTTAGAGACTGAAATTTGAACTGGTTTGGAGACCTATGTCTATAAATAGCTTAGGTTTGAATTTGGGGATTTTATCCTAAGGCAAAAAGCATTTCTTCTCTTCCTCCTCCCACGACGATCTTCGACTCCTACCACCGGTGAGGATTCTTTGATCTTTCCTTATGGTTTTCTTCTCATTATGCTAGCCTAACTGGTTTATTGCGATTGATGAAGGTTGAGAATGATTGAGAGTGGGTTATCGTTGATTTCGAAGGATTTTAGGGTTTACGGTGATTTATGGTTTTGATCTTCGATTGGTAAGTTTTATGGCTTTAATGTTGTTATTACTGGTTGTTTGAGCATTTTTGGCATTTATTGGGTTAGATTGAGCAGTTAGGGTGTTAAATGTTGAGCTTAAAGAGCATTAATGGCAGAAATAGATCAGAGAAGACGATCGGGCCTTCGCACGTCGCGACGAGCGCGCAGAGGCGTGAGGCTTCGTCGCGACGAATAATTAATTTATACGTCGCGACGAGCTAGGATGGACGTCGCGACGAGCGCGGGTTTATTCATCGCGAGGAGCGGTCTCCACGTCGCGACGAACGAGCGGGCGATCTTCTGTACGTCGCGACGAGGGATGAAATTCTGATTGGATTGATTTTAGTTTATTGGGCATAACTTATGGTATAGACCTCCAATTGAGGTGATTCTTGATTCATTATGAACTAGGGAAAGAGGTCTACTGTTAAGGTTAATTTAGAGGATTGGAATTTAATTTAAATGGTATTGATTCATAGAGAATGAGGCTAATTATGGTTCATAGTGTGACCTAAGTATTGAATAGAGACAATTGGAATTTTTAACTGGGATTTTCAATAGATGTTTTGACCGAATGGTTATGGAATTGCTATAGGGAGTATGAATTGAGGAAATTGAACTGGATTCTAAGATTGGATCAATTATTGTCGATCAATTGAACTGCGAGTTAGAATGGGGCATAAGAGTTATAATTGGGTTTTAGCGCCTGGAAAATCGTGAGCATGCATTGTACATAATTTCACTGAGACATATGCATCACTGAATGGTTTGATTGAGCATCTAGTAATGGGACTGTATTTTACTGTTATAGAGGCGCCGTTGGATCGTCATTCTATGGACATTACTGGAACTTCCAAGCGTGGCTTCGGAAGTTACTGTGAGTAACCTAGTTGGTTTCTCAAATTCAACTATTTAAATGCTCAATGTGAATTACTTGCCACTGTGAAATTGCATGATTACCGAAATATACATGATCGACTGGCATGCTTCTACTGTGTTGGATTGGATTACTGCATGAAACTGGGAATTGTAATATCGGGCTTTATAGCCGCATAATCGAGATTATTGAATATCGCATTGCATGCATAAATGCATGATCGATAATGGATATGTGACCCAAGTGCTATTGTCATTTGAAAAGAGCCTCGAGCTCGAACATCTGATCGACTGGCCTCGAGTCCAGGGGAGAAATCGTTGACGCGTCCCCATCCGAATAATCGATCGAGTACTTGGGCACAACATCGAATAATCGAAAAGAGTCTCATATGCATTGATACATATGACCGATTGAATTGCAAATTTATCAATTGTGCGATGACATGAGAGATTGAAAATTGTTACATGCTACTGTGAACTGTTGCATAATACTGTGAAGTGTGATATGATACTGTAAATTGTTATATAATAATATTAATTGAATATTACTGTGCCGTGCTGTACGCAATCTGCGTAATGCATGATTTGAGTGAACCATCGATGATGGTTTCTCACTGAGTTCGTAAACTTACCCAAAATTGCAACCTATTTTTCGGATCGATAGAGTAGACCCTAGCTCCCGAGATAGTCTTTTCCCGTGCGCAGCTGCGTCGGGCAAGAGAAGCGATGGCACACGTGTCGATCAATTGGGTTGGACTTTTGAGGATGACTTAGATAGATGCTTGTACGCTTTCCTTTTGGTTTTATTTAGGGACCGATAGACTTATCTATTCTGCCATCGGATGATCAGATTAAGACTCTTTGGATTTTAAAAGTTTATTGATTTCATATTTGGTTTTAATTATTGCGATGCCATGTGGATTATTAGTGGGAATGTTCTGGTAGTGCACCTTTATCGTGGGATACGTGTCGGAGCGACCTTCGGGCGTCCCGATGTGTACCCTACGGTGAGGGGGCGCTACATTAAGTGGTATCAGAGCATGGTTTGACATCTTTTGGGCATAATGCATTTTAGGCTTGAATCATTGTAAGAATAGCAGAACTGATCATAATTTTTTGTCTGTTCTAGGTCATCCGTCCTTGGAGATCGAGTTGAGCTACCAGCTGACTTGGAATCGGTAGGAGCTAGTAGGGAGTCCCCGATGCCTCATTTAGAGGAGTTGCCTCCTCGAGTTCCTGTGAGACGGGAACGGAGATATGATCAACTGCGTGAGCAGGGGCCGGTTGACTTCTATGGTAGCACCGACCCTGCGGAGGCTGAGGGATGGCTAGAGAGGACTGAGAGAGTCCTCGACCAGATGGACTGTGACCCGGATGAGCGTTTTGACTACGCAATTTCTCTGCTTTAGGGTCCTGCATATCAGTGGTGGAAGACTGTCCCGGGCAGTACCACCAGGCCCTGTACACTGATATGGGATGATTTTCTGAGGGCCTTCAAGGACAATTTCATGCCCAAGATCTATCTAGAAATGAAGTTCAGCAGAGTTCTTAGAGTCGAGAAAGGGCAGCTTGACCGTGGCCATTATGAAAGCGGTTCAACGAGTTAGTGGTCTATGCTTCTTCATTGGTAGCTACCGAGGTCGACAGTGTCGGCGTTTTGAGGGCGGACTCAATCTGAGATCCGCACCTATTGGCTAGATCCGATATGGGCGCTTTATTGAAATGAGGGGCGCAGCAGAAGTGAGGATAAAGCAGCCATCGAGACAACAGATGACCGAGACTGATCGAGGACCCAGATAAGAGGTCCAAGGATGCCTGTGGCAAGGCTTGGCAGGGGTACTTTAAGCATCGAGTAGGCCCTTCAGTCCACAGGAGGGGCTAGACAGACTGGTCATGGGCAGAGAGGCAGATTTGTGCAGACTGTTAGTGGTGGCGGCAGTGCTAGAGTTTCAGGGCAGTCTGCTCCTTTATGTGAGCATTGTGGCAAGAGACACGATGAGAGTGTCGATGGTCGCCTGAGCTCGCTGAGGTGTGGTTCGATGGACCACCTAGTGAGGAACCGCCTGAGACTTTGGGAGCCCAATCTACTATGATCGAAGATCAGCAAAGAATACCACGGTACAGCAGAGCCATGGTGGTGGATTGGGATGGAGAGGCCGAGGCTGAGGCCGAGCAGCGGGGTCCACAGTGAGGTCAGAGGGACCGAGTGGCAGACAGCAGTCACAAGCTAGGGTCTATGCCATGACTTGGCAGGAGGCCCAGGATTCCCCGGATGTTGTTGCGGGTATGCTTCTGATTTCTGGTTTTGAAGCATGTGCATTGTTGGATCCTGGATCCACTCATTCTTTCATTGCATCGCATTTAGCATGTAGACTGCATGGGGATAGGCAGAGGTTACAGTTTGGGTTAGAGGTGAGTACACCTCTAGGTAGTACGACTGTATTGGGAGAGATCAGATGGGTGTCGAGTTCAGATCGATCGGCGATTTTGAGTGCCGATCGACTCGTTTTGCCTCGAGGAGATTGATGTATATCGGGATGGAATGGTTAATCGCAAGATAGGGCTATTATGGATTGTTATACCAAGGAGGTTATATTGAGTCTCCCGGTCACCCAGTAGTGTTTCAAAGAGTTAGTCGTAGTGCCGAGGATGATATCCTTCGAAAGTGCCCCGAGATTGATGCAGGGAGGCTGTGAGGCCTATTTGGCTCACGTAGTGGATTCCAGAGTCGATTAGAGATTACAGGATGTTCCCATAGTCAGGGATTTCCCAGATGTGTTTCCCGAGGAGTTACCGGGATTGCCGCCAGAGCGAGAGACAGAGTTTGAGATTGATCTCGCTCCCTGACAGCCCTATATCGATCCTCCGTATAGGATGGTACCGTGGGCGAGAGAGCTTAAGGCCCGCCATTCAGAGGAGCTACTGGATAAGGGATTCATTAGACCGAGTGTTTCGCCATGGGGAGCTCCGGTACTGTTTGTGAAGAAGAAGGACGGGACGTTGAGACTGTGTATCGATTATAGACAGTTGAATCGGGTGACAGTGAAGAATAAGTATTCACTGCCTAGAATTGATGATTTATTTGATCAGTTGCAGGGAGCTCAGGTGTTCACTAAATTGGATATGAGATCAGGTTATTACCAGTTGAGGATTGCAAAGGCCGATGTGCCTAAGAGTGCTTTCAGGAGCAGGTATGGGCATTTCGAGTTCCTAGTGATGCCGTTTGGGTTGACTAATGCCTCGACAACCTTCATGGCTTTGATGAATAGAGTTTTTCAGCCCTACCTGGATCAGTTTGTGATTGTATTTATTGACGATATTCTGGTCTATTCGAGGAGTAGACCGGAGCATGCTGAGCACCTAAGGATTGTTCTGCAGGTCATGAGAGAGAGACAGCTGTTCGCCAAATTCACTAAGTGTGAATTCTGGCTTGATGAGATTGTATTTCTGGGGCACGTGGTGTCCGGTGAGGGTATCCAGGTGGATCCTCACAAGATAGAGGCAGTTATGAGTTGGGAGATTCCGAGGAGTGTGCCAGAGTTGCAGAGTTTCCTAGGATTGTCCGGATATTACCGGAGGTTCGTCGAGGGGTATTCGTTGATCTCCGCCCCTTTAACGAAGCTATTGAGGAAGAATGTGCCGTTCAGATGGTCCGAGGAGTGCCAGAAGAGCTTTGAGGAACTGAAACATCGGTTGACGACTGCACCGGTATTAGGCATTCCATCTGGGACGGGAGGCTTTGTGGTTTACAGTGATGCCTTGCATCAGAGATTGGGTTGTGTTTTGATGCAGCATGGGAGAGTGATAGCGTATGCCTCGAGACAGTTGAGGTCTCACGAGGTGAATTATCCAGTGCATGACTTAGAGTTAGCGGCAGAGTGTTTGCTCAAGATCCGAGACATTATCGTATGGTGAGACGCTCCATCTTCATTGATCATAAGAGTTTGAGGTATCTGCTGAGTCGGAGAGCTCAACTGAGCAGAGAGGAGATGGATAGAGTTATCAAGGACTATGACTACACGATTGAGTATCATCCAGGAAGGCCAATGTGGTGGCGATGCCTCGAGTAGGAGATCGCATGGTAGTGCAAAGTTCGGTTCAGTTTCGAGGTTACAGGTCCGATTCAATTGAGAGCTCTTAATGTGCGAGATGGATTTGGGTCGATGGAGTTCTGATTGCTACTCTGAGGCTGAGGCCAATGTTGCATGATAGGATCCGAAGAGTTTAGGATCAAGACCCAGTGTTAGTGAGACTGATTGAGAGAGTCCAGGCTGGTACTGATTCGGAGTTTGAGTTAAAAGATGGGACTTTATAGATGGGACGTAGACCGTGTGCGGATGTTGATGATTCGAGACGGAGATCCTAGAGGAGGCACATGTAGTGCTTATGCTATGCATCCTGGTACGACCAAGATGTATAATACTCTGAGACAACATTTCTGGTGGCCTGGTATGAAGAGGCAAGTGGCAGAGTATGTGTCTAAGTGTCTGACGTGCCAGCAGGTTAAGGCTGAGCACCAGGCTCCAGTAGGGAAGTTGCATTCGTTACCCATTCCGGAGTGGAAATGGGAGCAAATTACCATGGATTTTGTTATGGGATTGCCTAGGACACCGAGGCAGCATGATGCTATCTGGGTCATAGTGGACCGATTGACTAAATCGGCTCACTTCTTGCCACATGAGGGAGAGCAATACTCTCGATCGGTTGGCCCGTAAGTATGTAGCGAGATTGTACGGTTGCGTGGGGTTCCGTTGTTCGATAGTCCTCGAGCGAGGATCCCGTGTTCACTTCGAGGTTCGGAAGAGCCTACAGATGCTATGGGTACGAGGTTGAACGTCAAGATCGCATTTCATCCTCGGGCATGTATGGACAGAGCGAGAGGACTATTAAGACTGCTGAGGACATGCTTCAGGCGGTGTATTGGAGTTCGAGAGGATCATGGGATCGATGATTTCGCGACCGATCGAAGTTTGCATACAATAACCAAAGATGTCGAGCAAGATTGGGATGGCACCGATGAGGCCTTGTATGGGAGGCGTGTCGATCGCCAATGTATTGGGATGAAGAGGGTATGATATTGATTGAGGTCCCGAGTCGATTCAAGATCGATGGATAAGGCATGCTTGATTCGAGTCGCATCAGGTGGCTCGGGGCAGATGCATGTAAGAGCTATGTGGATCAAGATCGGCGAGAGATGGAGTACGAGTAGGTGATGAGTGTTTCTCCGAGTGTCTCCTTGGAAAGGAGTACGAGGTTTGGCCGTAGCGGCAAGTTGAGCCCTCGATATATTGGTCCATATGAGATCCTTAAGAGGATAGGACCGCTTCTGATTAGGCGTTCTACTGAGTGAGATGTCCCAATTGCATAGCGTGTTTCATGTTAGTATGCTCCGACGGTACCGCTCAGACTGGACGATGTGATTCCTACTCGGGACATTGAGATAGCCGGTGATTTGAGTTATGTTGAGGAGCCGTATAGATTATTGGATCACGGGTCAAGCGGTGAGGAAGTGGTGATTCCATTGGTGAAAGTCCTTTGGAAGAACCACTCTTCTAAGGAAGCTACATGGGAGGCGAGGAGCATATGAGGAGTCAAGATCCTCATTTATTCGATCGACGGTATTAAATTTCGAGGATGAAATTTTATTAGGAGGTGAATTGTAACATCCTGCTATCAAGTAGCAAGGGCATTATAGTCATATTGGGTTGATGATAGGTTTCATTGCATTCATCGATTAAGCATGTTCTTGGCCTCTAATTATAGAGGAACAGGTTTCGTGCATATGCATTTATTCATAGGTACATGCATTCATGATTTTTCGGCATTTTAATTGTGAGTAGGAATTGATCGGATTGTAAATTGGAAAATGACTGAACTGACCGGATTATGATTGATTGAGAAATTTGGAGTAAGTGGGCTCGAATGACTGATTTAGAATAGTCTAAGAGTGATTGGCTATTGATAGTGGCTTATAGGAAAATTTCGAGAAATTCAGGAGAAAATGCCCGGACCAGAAATTTTGGAGTGACAGACCGATTGACTGTATAGTACTGAAAGAATTGTCCAATGGCAATGGAAAAAATTAGACTTATACTGTTAGGAAATAAAAATGTTGAGCCATTGAAATTTAGAGACTGAAATTTGAACTGGTTTGGAGACCTATGTCTATAAATAGCTTAGGTTTGAATTTGGGGATTTTATCCTAAGGCAAAAAGCATTTCTTCTCTTCCTCCTCCCACGGCAATCTTCGACTCCTACCACCGGTGAGGATTCTTTGATCTTTCCTTATGGTTTTCTTCTCATTATGCTAGCCTAACTGGTTTATTGCGATTGATGAAGGTTGAGAATGATTGAGAGTGGGTTATCGTTGATTTCGAAGGATTTTAGGGTTTACGGTGATTTATGGTTTTGATCTTCGATTGGTAAGTTTTATGGCTTTAATGTTGTTATTACTGGTTGTTTGAGCATTTTTGGCATTTATTGGGTTAGATTGAGCAGTTAGGGTGTTAAATGTTGAGCTTAAAGAGCATTAAAGGTGGAAATCGATCGGAGAAGACGATCGGGCTTTTACGTCGCTGACGAGCGAGCGTGAGGCGTCGTCATGACGAATAATAATTAATTTATCGTCGCGAGCTCGGCTGCTGCACGTCGCGACGAGCGTATGTTTATTCGTCGAGACGAGTGGTCTCCACGTCGCGACGAACGAGCCGGCGATCTTCTGTACGTCGCGACGAGGGATGAAATTCTGATTGGATTGATTTTAGTTTATTGGGCATAACTTATGGTATAGACCTCCGATTGAGGTGATTCTCGATTCATTATGAACTAGGGAAAGAGATCTACTGTTAAGGTTAATTTAGAGGATTGGAATTTAATTTAAATGGTATTGATTCATAGAGAATGAGGCCAATTAAGGTTCATAGTGTGACCTAAGTATTGAATAGAGACAATTGGAATTTTTAACTGGGATTTTCAATAGAGGTTTTGACCGAATGGTTATGGAATTGCTATAGGGAGTATGAATTGAGGAAATTGAACTGGATTCTAGGATTGGATCAATTATTGTCGATCAATTGAACGACGAGTTAGAATGGGGCATAAGAGTTATAATTGGGTTTTAGCGCCGGGAAAATCGTGAGCATGCATTGTACATAATTTCACTGAGACATATACATCACTGAATGGTTTAATTGAGCATCTAGTAATGGGACTGTATTTTACTGTTATAGAGGTGTCATTGGATCGTCATTCCACGGACATTGCTGGAACTTCCAGGCAGTAGTTCGGAAGTTATAGGTGAGTAACCTAGTTGGTTTCTCAAATTCCTAACTGTTTAAATGCTCAATGTGAATTACTTGCCACTGTGAAATTGCATGATTACTGAAATATACATGATCGACTGGCATGCTTCTATTGTATTGGATTGGATTACTGCATGAAACTGGGAATTGTAATCTCGGGCTTTTATAGCCGTACTATCAGATTATCGAACACCAATTATCAACCATCGCATTGCATGCATAAATGCATGATCAGATAATGGATATGTGACCTAAGTGCTATTATCACCGAAAAGAGCCTCGAGCTCGAACACTTTGTCGACCGGCCTTGAGTCCGAGGGGAGAAATTGACGCCCCCCCCCATCGAATCTTGATGAGCACTTGGGCACAACATTTGAATAATCGAAAAGAGTCTCATATGCATTGTATACACATGACCGATTGAATTGCAAATTCTTCAATTGTGCGATGACATGAGTGATAACTGTTGCATAATACTGTGAAGTGTGATATGATACTGTAAATTGTTATATAATACTGTTAATTGAATATTACTGTGCCGTGCTGTACGCAATCTGCATAATGCATGATTTGAGTGAACCATCGATGATGGTTTCTCACTGAGTTCGCAAACTCACCCAAAATTGCAACCTATTTTTCAGGATCGATAGAGTAGACCCTAGCTCCGGAGATAGTCTTTTCTGCGCGTCTGCGTCTTGGCAAGAGAAGCGATAGCACACAGCTCGGTCACCGGGTTGGACTTTGAGGATGACTTAGATAGATGTCAGACGCTTTCTTTTTGGTTTTGTTTAGGGACTGATAGACTTGTCTATTCTGCTACTAGATGACTGTATTAAGACTCTTTTGGATTTTAAAAGTTTATTGATTTCTGATATTTGGTTTTAATTATTGCGATGCCATGTGGATTATTAGTGGGAATGTTCTGGTGGTGCACCTTTATCGTGGGATACGTGTTGGAGCGATCTTCGGGCATCCCGATGTGTACCCTACGGTGAGGGGGCGCTACATAATCCTACTGGTTTGGTCTCTCCCCCACACTTAATCAAGATACTCATGCAACACAAAAGTTCACACCACTTCCAAGCAGGGTGCATGAATATATTGAGAATGCAGGTAGAGAAATAACCTGGTCTCACGGTGGGTCCTGAAGCTCGGGATGGTCATCCGTCTGATATCCAAGCTTCATCCCAGTAGCTTGGCTCTTGGGTAGCTCTATGTCTAATCCCCTACTCGAAGGCTCTCCTACAAAATCATCAGTGAAAAATTTTCTCGAGGAGATTGTCGATGAAGCGATGTTAAGGTTTGTGCAAAATCACTACATGCATCGTCAATAACCGTATCAAGCATATTTACTCCAAGTAGAGAATAATCCTCATGGGGGTGTTTCATTGCTTTATACATGTTGAAGCTGACCTGCTGATCACCTACCTCCATGGTTATCTTACCTTCCTTCATACTGATCATGGTGCTTGCAGTCCGCAAAAAGGGTCGCCGAAATTAAGGAAGTATCTGCACAACTTGTAAGACATATCAAGCACATAAAATCACCAGAAATACTAAGCCTTTAACCTGGACCAAGATGTCCTCAATGATACCCACTGGATGCCTAAAGGATCTATCAGCCAACTGGAGGACAACAGATGTAGGTTTTATACTTTTCACTCCTAGGGCCTCGTAGATTGACTTAGGCATCACATTTATGGAAGCCCCCAGATCTAACAAAGCTCTTCCTATAGTCACTTTCCCTAAGATGCAAGGAATGGTGAAAGATCCAGGGTCTTGACACTTGACAGGTATTTGCGGTTTGAACAAAGCTAACACATTGGAGCTCACTTGCACTCTCTCATTTGGCCTAAACTTTCTCTTGTTAGTGCATAAGTCCTTCAAATATTTAGCATAGGCCGGAACTCTCTTCACCAAATCAAGCAAGGGAACATTCACCTCTACTTTCCCAAACAAATCAATGATTTCCTTTTCATGTTTAATCTCATTCTTGCGCTTGCTCATCAAATATGAGTTTAGAAAAGGAAGGTCTTGAATACTTACCTCCTTACCTTTGCCGGCTTGCTTGCTTGATTCTCCATTTTCAGCTTGATCATTGGAACTCTCTGAAGTAGTTCCCTTATTTCTTGAAGCATTCTTTTTCTCTTTCAATAGCTCTTCTTCCCTCACACTTTCTGATTTCTTAATCTTTTCCTTGGGTAGGGGCACTTCTGCACTCTCAACATCCTCATCACATGCCTCTTCATCTACTTGAGGATTAAACCTCACTTGCTTCCCACTCGGAGGGCAATTGCATTGAGACTCTTGGTTCATCACAAGATTTGAAGGAATAGTCCCATCGCTTTTAACGATTCTCACTCATGTTGTTAGACAACCGAGTGACATATGAATTAATGTTCTCCGCCTTGGTCTCCCATTGTTCCATTCTCTTCTCCAAGGCATTGAACCTAGCAGCAGTTTTTGAGGAATCCTGTTGAATAAGAGAAGCAATGTCATTAAACTGGTTGGCATTAGAATCCCTCTCTTCCTTCATCAGAGTCATCATACTATGAAGCAACTAGTTGGTGTCTTCCTTTGGGGGAACTATTAGGGCTTGCTGTTGATTTGGGAACTGGCTAGTGGAAGTACCAGCTCCTCCCCCTTGTGAAAATCTGTTTTGAGCCTGTTTTCTTCATTCCTCCAACCAAATCTTAGATTGGACTTTCATCCCTCATTGTATGTGTTGGAGTAGGGATCCCACTTCTGATTTGCTCTCCCTGGATACACTGCTGACACCTCTTCATATCTTCCAGGGCATACACTTGATATATGCATCACCGACCCACAAGTGTCACAACTGGGTGCAATAATATCCGTTGAAGATGATGGGCGATGCACATTCAAGTTCTTCAACTCTGCAGTAATACAAGACAGCTGTGATGTTATCCTGTTCTCCAATGAATCTACCTTTGTTTCCAGACTTTCCATTCTCTTGGCTTGAGCTGTTAAAGCTCCCAATTCATTCAATCCTCTGGAATCTCTCACACTGTATTGTTGATGGTTTAAGGCCATCTTCTTGAATAAGTCCCATGCTTCCAATGATGTAAGGTCAATCAGAGATCCTCCAGATGCAACATCTAACATACCTTTCTCTTGACTCTTCAACCCATAATAGAAATACTGCACCAATTGTTCATCAGGAATTTGGTGATGGGGGCATCTGGACAGAAGATCTTAGAAGCGGTTCCAATAGTCATACAGTGATTCATCATACTCCTGGTGGGCTGAATAAATTTCCTTCCTCATTGAAGATGTCCTGGAAGCTGGAAAATATTTCTCCAAAAAGGCCTTCCTCAGGTTGGCCCAGCTATGATAAGCATTGGCCACATGCCTCAAAAGACTCATGTACCACTCTCGCGCCTTTCCTTCCAAGGACAAATGAAATACCTTCTATAGCACTTGGTCCAAAGTAGCTCCTACTGGCTTCATACTCTGACAGATCATCGTCAAAGCTTGTAGGTGCATGTACGGATCTTCTCCTGCCAAGCCATGAAATTTAGGAAGGGAGTTAATCAACAAACCTTTAATCTCAAAATTAACATCAAAATTAGGGCAAGCAGCAGTAAATGGATCATAATGCACATCAGAGGTTGTTGCTTCCCTAATAGTCCTACGTCTCTGGTTGTCATTGTTCTCTCCTACTCTCTCATGCTCACCATTTCCTCCATTAGTTCCATTTCTAGGTTGGTGTACAGGAAAGTCAGGATTTGGGAAAATGTGAGGATTCCCAGCCATAATTTCTCTTTCTCGCTCAACTACTCTACTCCTCTCTTGTTCTTTCCTTTCTTTTCTAAGTCTCCTCAAATGTCTCTCAACTTCAGGTTGGAATTGAACAAGTCTACCTCTTCTGGGCATGCACAAAAATCAATCCTCAAATAAAAGAAATGGTAACAAAAATTCTCACAGTCACACAAAATCGGATAAAAGTGAAATGCGATGAATACGAGAGTATGAGTGTATGGATGTATGTATGAGTGTGTATGTGTGAAAATTTGCTAAGTAAAAGGAAAACTAAAGTATGGAGTATGCTTGTGTAAAGGGAAATCAAAATCTATGCTATGAACAAGTGTGAAAATCAAACTATACTAAATGCATTGCAAAAACAAAGATTCCGATTATCAACGACAATTGAAATGAATGACAATGGCTATCCTATGGCAAACCAAATTCTTGGTTCCCCGGCAACGACGCCAATTTAATCGCGGCTCTGTCGATTCAACCTTATGATCGATCCTTGAAAATCGGTCAAAAATAATAAATTCCAAGATTGCGGTATAGGTAGCAACCTCGGGTCGTCTCACTTAATTGGAACCAAATGAAAAAGGTCTAAGCTAGCCTAATTACCAAAAATTGCAATCAATGTTGATAAAATGGGGGGTTTTTGTCATTGAAAGAACTAAAGGAATTTAACAAAATTGAAGATGAAGTGTAAAAGTATATTTTTGGATTTTATGAAATTAAATGAAATTAACAAAACTCGATAGAAATCAAATTGATAAAATCCTCTTGAAAATGGGCGCAGGCTATCACGGTTCCAAATGATTTTTCGAGGATAGAATCCACTAAGTTGCAAAAGATCAACCCTAAAGGACTCTTTAGGTCCAAAGATTTAATTAATGAACTCCATCATTTAAATCTTTGTTAAAAGCCTTAGTGTGAAAATTGGACAAGTAAATACAATCGGTCAATCGAATAAAGCACAACCATCTAAATCAAACACAACTAGGTAGATTATGAGAGTCAATGCATCGAAATTCTACAAATAACTATGTCCAAATCGCAACAAAGTGTTCAGCACATGGATAAACTATAACCATGCTAATCTAGTTATACAGATGCAATCTCTAACTCAGAGTTTACACATATATAACTAAACTTCAGACACTATATGATTACTCCCCTTTTAAGCTTTCGGTGAACTCAAACCATCGCTAAATCTTCAAGAGGAAATGTGGTTTAGCTGTGCATGTTTCCGGAATCTCTCACGACTTGTGAAGATTGGATGCCTCCGTGGTGACGTAAGATGTCAAGTGGAATAATGGTGATGATCGACGATGATGGAAATGGAGAATGGTGATGGAGTAGAATGTCGTCTCTTTGCTGCCTCCAGACGTCTTCAAGTATATTCTGACCTAAAAATAGCAAAGTTTTTATATAATGGATGCGGGTTGGGTCAGAACAGTGAGGCGAACTTTCCATTTAAGGTCGGATATCTGCTCGTACGTCACGGCGTGTGAATAAATATTCGTCGAGACGTGCAGAATTGCCTGCTTGTCGCGACGTATGAATTAACATGTGTCGACACGTGTGGAAGTGATTTGCTCGTCGCGACGTGCGGATTAACATGTGTCGCGACTTGCGGATAGGACCTCATGGCCTGTTGACTTCGTGATGGGTTGAATCCTTTGCTCCTGCAATAAAATAACAATTTGCAGTATCAATTGTCCTCAGAAATTAATATCAAATCATGACAATTTATTGACAAATTGCGAATTAAAAGAGCTCGTTATGAGGAACCAATTTAAGCACAAAAATCATCAATTAGGAGTCAACGAATGCATAAACAGCTATGAAAATGCAGCCAATTTATAATGTAAACTTGGCTCAATCAGGGGTTTATTCTCATCTCTAGCATTTTCATTTATCAATTCCTCTAACACTCTTTCTCTTTTCAAAATCATTTCTAGTCTAATTTGTCTCCAATTTCCAATGGCTCGACATATGAATTTCTAAAATCATAAATCTAATTTCCCATGGCCATTGGACCGTTATTTCAGTACTATACAATCAATCAGTCAGTCACTCGAAAAATTTTTAGTCCGGACATTTCCTCCCAATTATCCAGAAAATTTCTAAGGGTCACTAACAAATGACAATCACTCTAAAACAGTTCCAATTCTAATTCTCAAATACAATTATCTCAGAATTCACAGAACACATCATATTCACGATTAAATACTGGGAATTGTCATGAATGCATGTACATATAAGTGCATGTGCCAAATGACTTAGTCCTCTACAATTAGAGGCCAAATGAATGCTCAAATCACATATGCAATGTAACAACCTAGCCTGTCCCAATTTACCAATTGACCCTCCCATCGGTGATGGGATGTTACAATTCTCCCCTAAAAAAAAAAAATTTCGTCCTCGAAATTTCATATATGATTGATCAGGAAAGCAGGGGAATCATTTCGTTTATGCGTATTCTGCTTTCCACTAGTTTCATTACATGACCAATTTCTGCCAATTAATTGAAATCAATACTATCAATCACCCCTTTTTCCTTCTCAAACTCTATATTGTCTTAACTGTTTCCTCAAGATTATTACTTGCAATTCTTCACTTTCGGTATCAACAACTCATATATCAGATCATAGCAATATTTCCTAATTCTGTCCATGTAACACTTTATAAATCGGAATCATCTTTTAGGTTTTAGACTGACTTACCAAACCATAGTTCTATTCACATCGTAGTCACATAAAGGCCACTTTATAACAAATTTAGTTTCCCTCAATACATCTATATCTCATCAAGGTGTATCTTGGCCGAGGCGACACACTTCGAAGCATTTCATTTATCGCTCATCAGATTACATCTCTTTAGAGTTAAAACACTAATCTCATAAGATTCTAGTAACCTCGATAATAATAAACTCGACTCAATGTCATAAACGTGGATTACTAAACCCTTATTACAGTTTCATTTCACTTATCAACACTTACTCCACCCAACCATGGCCTTCAACTATTTTTAGGCCCAGTTCACTTTAATAGAGGGGTGAACGACTCCTTTTTTTTTTGGGCTGCAAGACCCCTTATACACTATTCAAATGGTGTCATCAATATAACGATTGTTACGCCCACAATCAATCTGAACTCTACAGCAATCTCATGTCCCAACGAACTCCCAAAAACATCAGTTTTACATTTGTCTATAGCAGTCAAGTCTATAGGTCATTCACACATATAATCATTTGATCCTACATTCTAACCCATCAATTACTCTTTTAATGCACTCTTACTAGAACATAAAACTTCGATTGTTCCTTGATTTCTCTAACAGTTTCTTAGGTGGGATTTACACATACTTCTAAATTCAGTCAGAGATATCATTATCTTAAAAGCTAAATTCATTTCAATTCCTCAATAATGTCCACATTTTCTAAATCCTCCATTTAAGCTTTGCCAATCCCTTTTTATACACACCTGATTTGGAAATCCAATAGCCAATAATAATCTCTTTTTGCCCCTTGTTAGCTCGACAGTTTGCACTCAGCATTACACTAGGTTTTACAACCTGATCATCCAATTTGATCTTCATCCATTGCATTTCTATTCAATACTTTAAATTGCGTCACTAGCTTAATTTTGAAATACTCAAACACATAATTCTTTTCAATTCTTTCAAATTCCCTAAATATCGTAACCGTTATCGATTTGCATATCCATAGACATATCCAGAAACGTTTCTGTACGAGTATTGTCTCCAAACTTTCAAGCAATACCCAGTACAACAATTTCAAATAATCAATCACAATGCAGCCCATGATGTTATACTTGTCTCCATGTACATAAAACCACTCTACACTATATCAACAGATTGCATCAAAACCTTTACTGGGACACTTCATTAGATATTGTAAAATCTCCAAAACTAAAGTGACACGATCAATACTCGAGTTGAATTTTTATCAGTCATACGATTCACACGTTTTTCCTCAAACATTTTTGTCAAATAGCTAAGACCAGAAAATCTATAACAACTTCTGGACGTATCCACCATACAACTAGTTCTCAATAACTCCAAATCCCGAATACATATGTCCCTTGCAATTTCGCATTTTATCAACACCTCTATCATCATTAAGTCTCCCAATGTGCCATGTTCGAATACTAATTCATCCACAATTTAATTAATCAATCAAAGGTTCACTCTTATGAATCTTTCATGATATAAAAGATTTCCTCATCTATGCCAACTATTCTTCTTCACTTTTCATGCGCATCAAATATATCATTAATGATCAAAATCACTATCCAATCTAAACACAATTGAAACACTTTATTCTCCAGTAGTATCATACAGTCGGGGCATTGTTATCTCTGACAATAACAACCCAAAACTCCTTATACCCTTGATCGATTTTCATAACTCTTTAAGCATTTGATCTCCCAAATGAAGAAAAATTCTCTTATGATTTTCTCAATTTCATAATGACTTGTTTTGACATATGTTCCTTTATACTAGTTTTGCCACATAATTCAATTTAGTTCCATCATTTCAAACTGGGTTGATAACACATTCATCAAGTCCACTTTATGCTTCACGAATATATTTACATAAAATATCCATGAACCGATATTCTCCTCAAATTCATGACTAATGTCTCCTTACTGTTCAATAATCCTATTACACAGTCGGATTCTTTACATTAACATAATGCATGCCTTCCCAGTAGCAGATTCTATCACAACGCTTGAGTCTCCGCTAGGATTAGGACTCCCACAATGACTTTTCGTTCATTTCAAATTTATCTCCAATTTGTGCTTTCAGTGCTAAATTTTTTCAATTGTAATCATCTAATCGACTTAACCCAATTCAAGGAAATTATTCTTTGAAAGAAAATTTCTTACTACTTTCATCGATGCTGTTCACGGAATTTCTATGCATCAACAGTCATCACATTTCTTGTTAGTCATTCTCAATGCCTTAAGAAATAAATTTTAGCTGTAATTCATAATATCCCCTGAAAATCGATTTATGCCATAACTCATATAATCAAAACATCCCCATCATTACATCTTATCGAGAGTCAGATGTAGAACAACTCACCAATTAGTCACTTACTCTAAGGATACTTCGATCTCATTTGATTCTTGACAATACTTTCCCTTTTTTCACCTGTCCTTGCTCGTGAGGATTATACCATGATCATGTCCTTAACATAGAACAATTTCAATTTATTCCTAATTGATCACTATAAGCACTTTCACTTCTTATGCTAACTCAAATTAAGTTTTAAACGATAAGAACTATGACTAGCAATTATCCACCAACTCACCGATTGATTCCGATATCATCTCTATCCATGCTATACATATAAGCTTCATATTTTCACTTACTATGGTGCTCCCACTATCAGGTGTGCGTTCACAGAGGCAAATCAACTGAACCTAGACAACTTTTTCATCTACTATGTTTATACACTTTCAATTTTGCCATTTCTAACATTTCTCTATTTTCCTCTATCAGTCCACAACTATAAATTCATATCAATCCCACATTCAAGGATATACTCAGTATAACTCTAAGGTTGCATTTCATAATATAACCACCAATACTAATACACTAAATCTTCATTTATCAAATCAGACCATACACTTTTTCTTATTCCAAGGTTTTCACAACTCCCATTTATCACCTTCTAACATATCATCATTTTCCTCACTATTCCTAACCACTTAAATAATTGATACATGCTCATGCATGTGACTCATATGCTAGACTGGGGATCAGTTGTCACTGTCTGCCGTGACATGACTTAAATGCATGTAACTTGACCCATAATTCGAAAACAGCCCATATAAGATTGTACTTTTCAACTCTGATACCACAAATGTAGCATCCCACTCCTGCAAGACCCAAACTCGACATCGAGGGTGATATCCGAGCCCGTGCCTCACGAGGGTGGTATGCTAGAGCAATCAAACGGTATAAAAACTCAGTATGACATTTTTCTTTTGAAAACATTTGCATATGCGGAATTTGTAAACGATCTAGAAGGGGGGTTGAATAGATCTTTAAGCTTTTGTAATTTTCTACAATAAAATCGAAGTTAATTCACACAAAACAATTTAATCAAAATTAAATGTAAAGAGTAGGGAAGAAGATCAAACACTGTTTTTAAAGAGGTTCGGTGCTAAGACCTACGTCCTCTACCTAAACTCCCACTTAGGATTTTGCAAACCACTTTATTGCAAACTTTTTAGTTGAGTGTGAACTTTTTACAGTACCACTTGATTTTCGGCTCAAGCTACCTTTACACTCGATTTGTTTTCCGGCACAAATCCTACCTCACACGTGACCTTTCACTCGTCACTCAAATTGTAAGAGAAATAAGATAAAGATTGAAGAACAAGTTCTCAATACAATTGTGTAACAAAATAAAAACAATAATGAGCAATTTTGGAGCAATGGAAGAGTATTTTAGCTTATAGAACCTTGGTAATCTCTTCATCAATCATCCACCCTTTATACTAGAAGAAAATAGCTGTTGGAACTCATTATAGCCGTTGCATGATTGTTATAGCCGTTCTTAACAATCTCCTTTCCATTTCAGGCTAATTGAATTGTTGGAATTAATTTGTTGCACCCATAAATCGACTTGTCGTCTTGTATAAGTCGACTTGTGACAACATTTTACGTAAAATTTTATCTCCGCTCTTCTATAAGTGGGCTTGTGCTATGTAAGTTGACTTGTCATCCTCGATAAGTCGACTTAGGTATGATTAGTGGACTTATGTTGACATGTCTTCATCATTAGTGGAACTTATGGTGTTTTAGTGACTTACGCTGCTCGATCTTTATGTGTATGTCGACTTATCTTTGCAAGTCGACTTATATGTTGCCTTCAACGGTAACATCCAACCAAATCTTCAATAATCCTCATTATTAATGTCTCTTTTACTTATAAGGAAACTCCCATCTTGATTCTTTAATGATTTTTCACTTGCCCATCTTGATTTGCACAATTCTTTCATTTGATAATACCTGAAATAATTTCTTAACTAATTCTAGATATTTTATTATTATCAAAACATAAAGGGATTTAATTTGTCAACCACCATTGGTCCAACAATCTCCCCCTTTTTGATAATGACAAATATTTAGAAATTGAAAAGAAATTTGAAAGACATAAAACTTGATCAAGGTTTTTAATCCCTTGTCTTGATGGTTAGTTTGTCTCCCCCTTAATTAATAAACCAATGATTTAATTAAAAATCAATATAGCTGCAAATCAAACAATTTTCACTCCCCCTTAATCAAATGACTGTGACCAGATATCAATTTCCAATTTTACTCCCCCTTTTTGTCATAATCAAAAATCAATAAGAGAAAAAGAAAAATAATGCAAAATGAAGTTTATAAACAAACACAAAGATCAAACACAAATAAGAGCACCAAATATATCAATCCAACAATTAACGCAAAAAGCACCAAATACACAAAGTAGAAACAGAAGATTAAATTTCGGTCAAGGCAAAAATCAATACACATCATGAAGAAGAATCATCATGCCTACAGCCTAATTTCTTATAAATCTTCTTAAGCATCTGATGTTGTGCATCCATTTTCTTTGCAAACCTATGAAGCACAGACTGGATACCATCGATGCGATCATGTATATCATCCAATTGTTCGTTAATTTCAGCAATTTCCTCATGAGATACCTCACTTCTTCAGACATTGCTAGGCCGAGAGCTACTTGGACGATCCACGCCCTCTTAGATCGTTGCCTCTGAGGTACTGCTCATCTTCTAAAGTCGGACCAAGCTTCTCGACATGATAAGAGTAGACCCAGCCTTTTTCAACTGTTTTTACCAGCTTCATACTTCTCAAGTTATAAGGTGTGAATCTCCAACTCTGAGGATAAGGAAGATGAGCATAGGATTTCAGATCACACCTTTTTACCTGAGCAAGAGAGGAAATCAAAGCAGCATAAGGCATTCCTTTATGCCGGACTGGTTTTCCTTTCAGCTATCCTCTTAATAAGCTAGCATTTTTCCTCATCATTTGAATAATCAAGCTCGGAAAATTAATTTTCCTCCCTTCTTCCAAGTGCCAAAGAATCTCCTTATCTAAGGAGGTAATCTGATTGTTACTAGCCTTCTTTGGGTAAACTACCCTGTTGATTGCATAATGTAATAGCCGATAGTTTAAAGGCAGATCCATAGCCTCAAAGGGAGGGGAATGATCTGAGCATAATCGACTGAGCAGATCAACCCCTTTTTCTTCAGAATAGCCAAAATTCTCGTCGGCTTCCTCATCAGTATCACCGGCCTCATTCCGTAAAATATCAAAGTCAGTAAAGGATGCTCTGGTCTTACTCCTCCTCTAGGCAAATGAAACAGAGTATACAAATTTGATTCACATAGATAAATTTCTTTCCCGTTAATTTTGGATGTCAGATTAGCTCCATCCTCAACGTTACTACCAGTCACAACTAGATTCGCATAGAACTCCCTTACTACATCTTCATAAATATCATTCTGAAACCCTAAAAAATCTCTTAGTCCAAGATTTGTAATTTCAGCAAACACATCAGTAAACTCACTATGGTCTAGCTCACCCCAGTCAAATCTCATTGAAGGAATCAATACCTCATTTTGGAGTACCTTGTAATATAGAGTTTGTGCGTCCCTTGACACAAACCTAGGTTCAACCACATCGTCTTCCCTAGTAGCATCTCCCGTCGAAGAAGACCCACGAGCCCTTAGTCCAAAGTGAAAACGAGGACCTTGTGGAGGAGCGGTTTCTTTCCCTTTCCTTGAAGATTTTCGAGGAGCCATGGATTTTTAGAGAGAAGGGAGAAAAATCGCAGGTTAGGGTTTGAGAAAGGGGTTTTTGAAGAGGAAGGTTGATTTGAAGATAAAATGAGTGGGTTTTGTGATAATGGAGGTCGAAAATTGATGGGTAAGGAAGATTTGAGGAGATTGAAGAGATAAGTGGAGTTGTATGAGAGAAATTTCAGAGAATTAGAGAGAATATGTCTGCGGAGAAGACAGGGAAGAAAAGGTTTTAAAGTCTCCGAGTAAACATAAGTCGACTTGTTTCCCTCATAAGTCGACTTATCGACCTTCATACGTCGACTTGTCGATCTATATAAGTCGACTTATGCTCAAATTTCTGCATTCCCCAAACGCTGTGAAAAATCATAAGTCGACTGATTCCCAGATAAGTCGACTTGCTAATGGACAAGTCATAAAATGTGTCCAAACTTCAAATAAGTTACTTTTCAGCTCAAGTATGCAACATGATGAATGTATCTTCAGATGTGATTGCACATTTGCCTCATAATTTGACCATTTGATATATGAATGTAGCCAAAAATAAATTCAACCAAAGGAATTTAAATCACACATGCCTAGTCTCAATTTAATATTCACAAACACATCTTCCTTAAGAGGTTTAGTAAAAATGTCAGCTAATTGGTCACTAGATGATACATGCTTCAAGCAAATGTCACCTTTTAAACAATGATCATGGATGAAATGATGTCTAATTTCTATATGCTTTGTTCTACTATGCAAAATTGGATTTTTACTTAAACAAATTGTACTGGTATTATCACAATAAATAGGAATATTTTTAACCACAATACCATAATCAAGCAATTGATGTTTAATCCAAAGAACTTGGGCACATGCACTCCCAGCTGCTACATATTCAGATTCAACAGTAGAAATGGCTACACTAACTTGCTTTTAACTAGCCCAAGAAATTAAGGATGAGCCTAGGAAATGACACAAGCCACTAGTGTTTTTCCTATCTATCCTACAGCCACCATGATCAGCATCACTATATGCATACAAATCAAATGATTCACAACTAGGATACCATAAACCATGATTAACAGTTCTACTCAAATATCTAAATATTCTTTTGCAAGCACTCAAATGAGAAATCTTAGGGCAAGATTGAAATCTAGCATAAAGACACGTGGCAAACATAATATCGGTCTAGAGCGATTAAATACAAGAGAGCCGATCATACCTCTATAGAGTTTTTGATCAACATCTTCTTCATGTTCATGTTTCTCAAGACCACATTTGTTACCATTGGTGTTCTTTGCCACTTTGCATCCTTCCATTTTAAACTTCTTAAGAAGTTCCTTGGTATACTTAGATTGATGGATAAAAATGCCATTTTTGTGTTGCTTGATTTGCAATCCATGAAAGAACTTGAGTTCCCCCATCATGCTCATTTCAAATTTGCCTTGCATTAAATCACTAAATTCTTTGCACAAAAATTCATTAGTAGCACCAAACACAATATCATCAACATAAATTTGACAAATAAGCATATCCTTATCAACATGTTTAATGAATAATGTATTATCAATCTTAGCACGAACATACCCATGTTGAGTTAGAAAAGTACTTAACCTTTCATACCATGCTCTAGGTGCTTGCTTTAATCCATAGAGTGCCTTCTTGAGTTTGTAAACATAATCCAGATGCTCATGATCTTCAAATCCCGGTGGTTGTTTGACATAGACTTCCTCTTGAATGTATCCATTAAGAAATGCGCTCTTAACATCCATTTGATTTAATTTGATCCTTTTATGAGACGCAAAAGCACATAATAGGCTAATTGCCTCCAACCGAGCCACAGGAGCATATGTCTCATTGTAATTAAGACCTTCTTCTTGATAAAATCCTTGAGCCACTAACCTTGATTTATTTTTAATCGCTTCACCATTCTCATCATATTTTATTCGATTTACCCACTTGACTCCAATAATAGTCTTGTCCTTTGGTGAAGTTACCAAATCCCATACATCATTCCGCTTGAATTGATTAAGCTCTTCTTGCGTAGCTAATAGCCAGTTTTCATCTTTAAGAGCTTCTTCTATATTCTTGGGTTCTACTAATGAGATGAAGGTTGAATTGCTCATATTCTCATAGATATTTCTCCTGGTTCTCAAACCATCATTTAAATCGCCAATCACTTGCTCTATAGGATGGTTCTTTGCTTTTGCCCACGCTTTAATATTGGGTACATGATTTTCTTCATCTAACTTCAATTACTCAATCTTGGACTCAATTTCTTCAACTTTATTATCTGAACTACCTGCATCATCATCAAAACAAACCTTTCTTGGGGGTGAAATCATATCATCGAATTTAACATGAATACTTTCTTCAACACATTTAGTCCTATTATTATAAACTCTAAAAGCCTTACTAGTTTGAGAATAGCCAATAAACACACCATCATCAGATTTAGAATCAAATTTCCCTAAATTATTCTTTACATTATTATGAATAAAGACTTTACAACCAAAAGGATGAAAATAAGAAATATTGGGTTTCTTACCTTTCCAAAGCTTGTACGGTGTCTTATTTTTGTCTCTCCGTAAATGCACCCTATTGATGACATAGCACGTTGTATTGACTGCTTCCGCCCAAAATGTTTTTGGAAGATTGTACTCATTTAACGTAGTTCTGCTCATTTCTTCAAGAGATCGATTCTTCCTTTCTACTACACCATTTTGTTGCGGAGTCCTTGGTGTTGAGAAATTGTGTTCCATTCCGTATTTGTCGCAAAGACTTTCGAATGGTTCACATTCAAAATCACCTCCATGATCGGTTCTAATTGCAACAATTGACAAATTTTTCTCATTTTGAACCAACCTACACCACTTGGTAAATTCGTTAAAAGCATCACTTTTATTCGCAAGAAATCTCACCTAAGTAAATCTAGAAAAATCATCCACAATCATAAGGACATATAATTTACCACTAAGACTAGCATGTCTAGATGGTCCAATCAAATCCATATGAACAAGTTCAAGAATTCTAGATGTGCAAATTTCTTTCTTTGGTTTGAAAGATTCTCTAACATGTTTGCCTTTTAAACAAGATTCACACAAGTGATCTTTAACAAATTTTATTTTAGGCAATCCTCTCACAATGTCATTTTTTGAAAGTTTAGAAATTAAAGGCAAAGGAGCATGTCCTAATTTTCTATGCCATAAAAATGCATTTTCTTCTAATGTCACTAAACACTTTTCATTAAAAGAACTATCATCATGTAAGTCAACAATGTATGTATTACCATGTCTCAAACCAATGAAAGCAACATGACCATCCTTCTTAACCATGCAAGGTGATGATTCAAACACAACATTAAAATTCATATCACATAGTTGAGAAACACTTAACAAGTTATGTTTCAACCCATCAACAAGCAAGACATTTTCAATGGTTGGCAAAGGTTCCTTACCCACTTTACCAATACCAATGACCTTACCTCTGTTGTTGTCTCCAAAAGTGACATATCCTTGATTCTTTGGCTTAATTTCCGCAAACAGATTCTTGTCTCCACTCATGTGCCTTGAGCATCCACTATCTATGTACCAAGTGCTTGATGATTTTTCATCTCGTGCTTGTACCTACAATATCAATGTTCTTTCTTCTTATAGGTACCCAAGCCATTTTGGGTCCATTTTGGTTAGCCATATAAACCATATTAGGAGGTGTTGTGCCTTTTAACACCCAAATTTTCTTAACCTTAACACATCTCCTAGTACTTTTACATACAAGTTCTATATGACCATCTTTCAAACATCTAGCACATTGAGCAATTTTTCCATCCTTAGTAAATTTTGAAATTAAAGAACAATCTCTATAAAAAGGATCATATCCTAATCCATGTTTAGAAATTGAATATCTTTGCAAAGATAACAATTTTTCAAACTTTTCGTTTCCATTTGCAAATTTTCCAACCACATAAGAAAATTCTTTTCTAAGTCTATCAAGCTCACAAACAAGATTTTCCTTTTCAATAAGGCATGCAGAATGATCTTCTTTTGGACTATCTAAGTCATCAATAGTCTCATGTAAGGCATTATTTTCAGCAACCAATTCACGTATTTTCTTTCTCAACTTTTTTGTTAATCTCAATAGCTTCTTCAAAATCAGCTTGTAAAGCATCAAAAGAATCTCTTAGATCTTGGTCGTTGAAAGTTACCTCATTTTCATCATCACTAGATGAGCTATTTGCCATAAGCACCAAGTTGTTTTCATCATTGCTTAGGTATGCTTCCTCATCATCACTCCAAGTAGCTACTAGGCTAGTTTTTTTTTTCCCTTTGTCGTATTTGTCACTTTTCTGGAAATTTGATGTGGAAGATGTGCTCTTGCATTCTCTTGCATGGTGTCCTCTCTTTCCACATTTCTTACATTCTTCATTGCTTTTCTTTTCATCATACCCCTTTGATTTTCTTTCCAAGGCAAACCTCTTTCTTTCTCCATGTCTTCCACCATTTAATTCTTTCCTCCGATTCTTGAGAAGTCCTTTGAATTTTCTCAAATTTCTGGCGTACATTGCCATTTCTTCATCATCCTCTTCTTCATCTATTTCTTCATCACTTTCATCAAGAGAAGAAGTGTTAGCCTTTAAAGCAATTGATTTTTGTGACTTACCTCTACCTCCTTTGGATTTGAGAATGATCTCATAGTTGATAAGTGATCCCACCAAGGAGTTGAATTCTAAGTGATTGAGATCCTTGGATTCCATAATGGCGGTGACTTGTGAGTCCCATTCCTTCGGTAGTGACCGAAGAATTTTCTTCACCTTCTCGCTATCCGTCATATGCTTTCCAAGGTTGCCTAATCCATTAATGATTTTTGCAAAACGATCAAGCATAGTGGAAATAGACTCACCTTCCTTCATGACAAACATTTCATAGTGATGGAGAAGCATGTTGATCTTTGTTTCCCGGACTTGGTTGGTTCCTTCATGGGTGATGCAAAGTCTTTCCCACATTTCTTTAGCACTGGTGCAAGAATTAACTCGGTTTCTTTCCTCAACCGTGAGAGCACAATAAATTAGCTTCATCGTTTTCGCGTTGATGTAGGCTTGCCTCCAGTCGTTGTCGTCGTATTCCAGCTCCATTTTGAACTCACCATTTTCTTTCAAAGGAGCTTGTGGACCAAAAATGATAATCTTCCAGTATTCCTGTAGCACCCCACTCCCGACGAGACCCGAACCCGATATCCATGGTGATATCCGAGCCCATGACCCGCGAGGGTGGCGTACTAGAACATTCATTACCTTATTAACAAAAATCGTATGACATTTTCTTTTTCTTTCAAAAACATTAGAGTGCGCAAAACAATCATTGACTTGGCCCAATTATAACAAAACACTTTCAAATATAAAACCATTTCACTGATAAAACAATTTCAATCATTATTAGCACTCATTAGTGCTCGGTCACTCTATACAATTACATGTAAACAATTGGGCCTACAAAATACTAAATTAATACACTAATGCGAATCACGGACGACACCGATCCCGACCCGATACTTTGTCTTGCTAGCGAGAGACGTACTCCCGTGTGTCCAACGGGGTACTCTCCATTTCCTGAAAAATAGATGCAATGTTGGGTGAGTTTGCGAACTCAGTGAGAAACCATCATCGATGGTTCACCCAACTCATGCATATCCACACAATCACACAATATTGTATATATATCATAAACAAGAAATCACAGGCACTCAATTTCACATTTGATAAGGCAATAAACCTTTCACACAATTCACATTAAACATTCATTTATGCAGTGTGCATGTGACTCTTCCATTTTCTTTCGTTGTTGTGACCGTGCGCCTGAGCTCATATACGTTGAGCCATTGGCTCTGAAACATTGGGCTTAAAGCCCCGAAATGTTGGGCATAGCCCTGATCATCGAGTCGAGGCTCGGAATACGTTGGGCACGAGGCCCTGTGCGTTGAGCTTAAAGCTCTGAAATCGGTGGCGACACGGTCTACAACCGCCATTATCTGATCATTTACTATGCATGAATGCACATGTCATTTTCCAATTTCCAATTATCGCATTTCTATTTCCAATTCCAATTAATTACTATTTCCGATTATTTTCCAATGTCCTCGGACTTTTAGTCCGGTATTTCATTCCCATGCATTTACCTTTCGTTTCACTACCACATTTACAATCCAATTTACTAATGCATTCTCACGCACTTATTCTCATTTGCACTTCAATATCACAATCCAATATTTCGAACACCCATGGTCCGAAATCAATCAAATCAATCAATCACATATATCCATCCTTGCTTCCTCATGGCAATCAATGCATATAATTAATAAACACATAAGGTTGAGAAACCAACTAGGTTACTCACCTATTACTTCGAGCTAATGCCAGAAGTTTCCGCCCGTCGATCGGACGACGCTCCACTGGGCCTCTATAAAGCAGAGAGAGAACAAGTCACTACGGATGCAATTTGTGCACATGTAGGTGAAATATGCATATTCATGAATTTTCCACCTAAATCCAAATTTTCCTATAATAAAATCCGTCTAAAATTAGAAACCTATTGGCGGCGGTGGTGCGCAATTAGGACCTCTATAGGTCCCCGATTAAACAAAATAAAGGATTAAAGGCTCAGTTACAGGGCCACGTCAATTCCGTCCAAAATTCCCAATTTCTCACAAAATGAAATTAAATGTTCTATGAATCCGATGCCTCAAGAATCAGGTCAATCGGACGACAGACGGAAAAGAAATTGACAAAAGAAGCATGAAATCACAAATTACCAATTAACAAATAATAATAATAATAATAAAATACTAAAAAAATAACCAGCCTCATTTGAGGCGGCGTCTACGCCCAAGTGGGCTGACTCATCCGACCTCGTCGCTAGGGCGAGGAATTGCACAAAGAAATAAATAAATTCAATTGCAGAAAAATCAAAAGTTGGGCAATAAAGTTATCAAATCTGGTGTATTATTGAGTATTAATAGTCGAACTGACAAAAAGGGGAAAAAGAAAATGTCATACGATTTTTGTTAATAAGGTAATGAATGTTCTAGTACGCCACCCTCGCGGGTCATGGGCTCGGATATCACCATGGATATCGGGTTCGGGTCTCGTCGGGAGTGGGGTGCTACATTTGTGGTATCAGAGATGGGATGTTACAATTCCACTCCCTCGCTTATAATGTGATACTTCATAGGATTTTTTCAAGAAGAATAATTAGTACCATTAAATAAAGGAGGGCGATTGTTTGTGTTACCTTCTTCCGCTAGGTTATTGTGTGCCATCCCTGGATACTTCTGCTTTGATACCAATTGTAAACGATTTAGAAGGGGGGTTGAATAGATCTTTAAGCTTTTTGTAATTTTCTACAATAAAATCAGAAGTTAATTCACACAAAAACAATTTAATCAAAATTAAATGTAAAGAGTAGGGAAGAAGATCAAACACTGTTTTTAAAGAGGTTCGGTGCTAAGACCTACGTCCTCTACCTAAACTCCCACTTAGGATTTTGCAAACCACTTCATTGCACACTTTTTAGTTGAGTGTGAACTTTTTATAGTACCACTTGATTTCTGGCTCAAGCTACCTTTACACTCGATTTGTTTTTCGGAACAAATCCTACCTCACACATGACCTTTCACTCGTCACTCAAATTGTAAGAGAAATAAGATAAAGATTGAAGAACAAGTGCTCAATACAATTGTGTAACAAAATAAAAACAATAATGAGCAATTTTGGAGCAATGGAAGAGTATTTTAGCTTATAGAACCTTGGTAATCTCTTCATCAATCATCCACCCTTTATACTAGAAGAAAAATAGCTGTTGGAACTCATTATAGCCGTTGCATGATTGTTATAGCCGTTCCTTAACAATCTCCTTTCCATTTCTGGCTAATTGGACCGTTAGAATTAATTTGCTGTACCCATAAGTCAACTTGTCGTCTTGTATAAGTCAACTTGTAACAACATTTTACGTAAAATTTCATCTCCGCTCTTCTATAAGTCGACTTGTGCTATGTAAGTCGACTTGTCATCCTCGATAAGTCGACTTATGTATGATTAGTCGACTTGTGTTGACATGTCTTCATCTGTTAGTTGACTTATGGTGTTCTAGTCGACTTATGCTGTTCAGATCTTTATGTTTAAGTCGACTTATGCTGTGCAAGTCGACTTATGTTGCCTTCAACGGTAACATCCAACAAAATCTTCAATAATCCTCATTATTAATGTCTCTTTTACTTATAAGGAAACTCCCATCTTGATTCTTCAATGATTTTTCACTTGCCCATCTTGATTTGCACAATTCTTTCATTTGATAATACCTGAAATAATTTCTTAACTAATTCTAGATATTTTATTATTATCAAAACATAAAGGGATTTAATTTGTCAACCACCATTGGTCCAACAGAATTCAGTAAACTTTTTGGGTCCGATTTAACACGAAAACATTTTCGATCATACACAATTTTAGTAATCACATTACAATTACAACATTTGTCATTTGGGACCCACAGAAATAAAAATCAATAATCTGCGAAAATTTCAGAAATACAATTTACATATGAATCAGAATGACACTAATCTAGACGTGAACTGATCCCGACTTCAAACTCTGATTTGCTTGCAGTAGACATACTCCCGTTTGTCTAACGGGGTACTCTTCAATTTCTGAAAAATAGTTGCAATTTTGGGAGAGTTTGCGAACTCAGTGAGAAACCATCATCGATGGTTCACTCAACTCATGCATATACCACCCATTCACAGATTATCACATAATAACACATTCAGAAATATCACATGCGTTATCATTTACAAATATAAGGCGTTTCGCCTTTCACACAGTCCACATTCAATCATTCATATATGCAATGCACATGTGACACTTTCCATTTTGTTATATTGTTGTGACTGTGCATCAATCGTCGATGGCGGGCACATTGCGTTGAGCCTGTGGCTCTTAATACATTGGGCCTGAATGCCCTGATACGTTGAGCCAATGGCTCTAAAATACGTTGGGCACGAAGCACTGTGCGTTGAAATTAAAGCTCTGAAATACATTGGCTGCTCCGGTCACAACTGTCATTATCTGATCATACTTTTATGCATGAATGCATATGTCCAAATTTACATTCACAACCAGTTTAAATTTCTCTATCCAATTCCCATTCCTTCGGACCTTCAGTTCGGTATTTCAATCATAACAGTTTTCACAATTTATTTCATTGAAGCATTCACGAACAGTACACACAAATAGCACTTCGATATCAAGTTCAGATATTTCGGACACCTATGGCCAGAAATCAATGAAAAACAAACACACATAACCCTCCATTATCTCCACATGGCATAAGTGCATAATATTAAACACATAAATGTTGAGGAACCAACTAGGTTACTCACCTGCACTTCCGAGCTACTGCTTGAAAGTCTCAGCACTGTCCGTGGAGTGACGATCCAACGGTACCTCTATAACAGTCAAATAATTTCTCATTACTAAATGCACAATCAAAATTTTCAATGATGTACATGTCGTAAATAAAAGATGTATAATGCCTATTCATGACCTTCTCGGCGCAAATCCCAAATTCCTATTTTCTTTGTCCAATTTTAGTTTTCCACTCAATTGATCAATAATGATCCATTTCATTTCAATAACATGCCCTGGAACTCCACAAATTCATTTCTCAAATTCAGTTCAATTCACCAAATCATACACACTAAAATAGTCTCAAGGAAACCTTAAAGTCAATGTGACTACTCAATTGGTCAAATTCACCCAATTATACTCAATCTCTAAAATCCCAATAGCAATTCCTTAAATTCAGAAATCTCACAATTATATCCCAATTATCATGAAACAACCCTTAGGTTGTAATAGCAATCTAAACCCAACTTTCATTCACAAATTGAGATCTTAAAAACCTAAATTCAAACTTTCTTTCTTTACCTCCATTTTAGACTTCTTTCTCTAGATCACAATGAATCAAGAATCACCTCAATTGGAGGTCTACATAATTAGTTATGACTCAAAAACTAAACCATCTCAGTTCAGAAAAACCATTCTCGCCGCGACGTAAGGACACTCACCGCGACTTCCCATCATTCCAGAGTTGCTCGCTGTGGCGCACGAGAAGACTCGCCGTGGCATGATTTTCACGCTCGCCACGACGTCCAACTATGCTCGTCCCCGCTCGTCGGGGCGAACAGTTCGTCGCGGCGTACGCTCGTCGCGGCATCTACGCTCGTCGCGACTTGCAATCATGCTCTCGTAGCGACGTGCGGTCGTCTTCTCCGATTCTCTTTTTCATTTCTCTCTCTAAAACCAGTCACAACTCACTCCTAACTACCCCAATCTTTCACAATTAAACCCATGTATGCATTTAACTAATAAATAACCAACATACAATCAATTTTCTTACGAAATCAAGCTCAAATCTTCAACTCTCGAAAATTCCTCCAACTCCTTCATCACTCATGTCTCTCTCTCAAAACTTCCCAACTTCCATCATCTCAAAGGTTTAAGCTAGGCTTTGCACAAGGAGAAGAAGCAAGCAAGAAAACCACAAGAAATCACACAAGGAGGAAGAAGGAGAATCGATCGATGGAGAAGGAAAATATGCCCTAGGATGGGGGAAATCAATTTTACAGCCCAAGAGACTTTCGAAGTCTTCAAAGGAACAATTTAAACTTAAGGCATTTTAAAGGGGGGGTTTATTCTCATCTCTAGCATTTTCATTTATCAATTCCTCTAACACTCTTTCTCTTTTCAAAATCATTTCTAGTCTAATTTGTCTCCAATTTCCAATGGCTCAACATATGAATTTCTAAAATCATAAATCTAATTTCCCATGGCCATTGGACCGTTATTTCAGTACTATACAATCAATCAGTCCGTCACTCGAAAAATTTCTGGTCCGGACATTTCCTCCCAATTACCAGAAAATTTCTAAGGGTCACTAACAAATGACAATCACTCTAAAACAGTTCCAATTGCAATTCTCAAATACAATTATCTCAGAATTCACAGAACACATCATATTCACGATTAAATACCGGGAATTGTCATGAATGCATGTACATATAAGTGCATGTGTCAAATGACTCAGTCCTCTACAATTAGAGGCCAAATGAATGCTCAAATCACATATGCAATGTAACAACCTAGCCTATCCCAATTTACCAATTTACCCTCCCATCGGTGATGGGATGTTACAATTTGTCCATTTGAAATCTTTCTAATATTTTCTCGATATATCCTTTCTAAGACAATCCTAACAATCCTTGTGATCTATCCCGGAATATTTCTATTTCTATCACATAGGATGCCTCACCCATATCTTTCATTTCGAAATTATTAGAAAGAAAATTCTTTACATCATATAACAAAAAAACATTATTCGCAGCAAGAAGAATATTGTCAACATATAAGACTAATATAATAAACTTGCTCCCACTAACCTTCATATAGATACACCGATCAACGATATTTTCTATAAAACCATAAGACGTAATGATAATATTAAACTTAAGATACCATTGTCGAGAAGCTTGTTTCAGTTCATATATTGACTTCTTTAATTTACACACTAATTGTTCCTTTCCTGTGGTCACAAAACCTTTCGGTTCGTCTATATATACTTCTTCTTCCAAGTCACCGTTAAGAAAGGAGGTCTTTACGTCCATTTGGTGAAGCTTTAAATCATAATGAGCTACTAGTGCCATAACAATTCTTTAAGAGTCCTTCTTTGAAACTGGAGAGAAGGTTTCTTTATAGTCAATACCATCCTTCTGAGTGTAACCTTTGGCAACAAGTCTGGCTTTATACCTTTCAATGTTGCCTTGTGAGTCTTGTTTGGTCTTAAAGACCCATTTACAACCCACTTGCTTTGTACCTTCTGGCAACTTAGTTAATTCCTAGACATTGTTGTCATCCATTGATTTCAACTCTTCTTTCATAGCATTGAACCATTTTTCAGAATTGTTACATTCCATGGCTTGTTTGAACGAGCCTGGATCTTTATCAATGCTCAAGTCACATTCATGTTCAAGTGAGTAAATTTCGTAGTTACTTGAGATAGCTTGTCTTCTTTACCTTACAGACCTTCGTAATGCTACGTCTTGTGACATTACTTGATCATTTGTAACTTGATCATTATTAGCTGGTTCGTCATTAATATGTTCAATTTGTAGAATTGGAACATTAATTTGTTGTTCCGGTATGTTGCATATTTGTGATGCAACAACAAGAATAACAACCGGTGGAATCACGTCTGATGTAGTAGATTCTATTCGACTTTGAGTAGTTTCTACTCGATTCTCATGAATATCCACTTTTCGTGTTTCTCCACTCCCACTGATTTGACCTTTCTCAATGAACCGAGCATTTCCAGACTCAACTATTCTCGTACTATGATTAGGACAATAAAATCTATACCCCTTTGACTTTTAGAGATAGCCGATGAAATAACCACTAACGGTTCTCGCATCGAGCTTCTTTTCATGTGGATTATACACCTTACTTCTGCCGGACAACCCCAAACATGGAGGTGTCGTAAACTAGGTTTCCTTCCCGTTCACAGTTCATAAGGTGTCTTAGGAACTGCCTTACTAGGAATCCTATTTAGCAGATACGCAGTGGTCTTTAATGCATGCATCCACAATGATAAAGGTATAGTACTATTACTTAACATGCTTCTAACCATTTCCATAAGAGTACGATTCTGCCTTTCAGCTACACCATTTTGTTGTGGTGTACTAGGCATTATGTATTGTGCACATATGCCTCGAATAGCAAGAAACTTTGCAAATGGACCTGGACATTGTCCAATTTCATCAAATTTTCCGTAATATTGACCATCTCTATCAGACCTCACTATTTTTACTTTTCTATCTAACTGCCTTTCTATCTTATTAATGAACATCTCTAGGATGTCCACTGACTGAGACTTCTCATATAGCAGATAAACATATCCATATCGTGAGAAGTCATCAATAAAGGTAATGAAATATTTTTCGCCGCCCCAAGAAGGAACGTCGAAAAGACCACATATGTCAGTGTTTATTAATTCAAGTAATGTGTTACTTCTTGTGGCTGCATGTTTTGATATATGTTTGGTTTGCTTGCCTTTAATGCAATCCATACATATATCCCAGTCAACAAAATCCAATGGAGGTAAGATTTCATTTTTCACTAACCTCTGTACCCTTTCTTTGGATATATGACCTAATCTTTTATGCCACAAAAAAGCAGAACATTCATTATGTGCACTACGTTTATTTCCTATAATGTGGTCAACATGAAAAAGCAAAATCAACATCAAGATTGAAATGATATAAACAATCAATTAATGTACCAGAACCATAATAGTACTTATGTTTATACAATGAAAAGACATTATTTCCAATCTTGAATTGAAATCCTACATCATCCAATTTTGCAACAGAAACTAAATTTATAGCACATTCAGGAACATAAAGACACTTTTCTAGATCTAGGTAACATCCAGTGTCCAAGATCAATCTGTACGTCCCAATGCCCTCTATCCGTGCCTTCATTCTGTTCCCTATATACAAGAACTTTTCAGTTCCGTTTATGGTCTGGATTGTAAGGAATCCCTGTTTAACATTTGACACATGAGTAGTTGAACCAGAATCTAACCACCAAGTATTTTTAGGCACATCAATAAGATTTGATTCAAAACATACTGAGACATAGTATGTACCTTTCTTTTAGAACCAAGCCTTTCTTTTCGGACATTCTTTCTAAAAGTGGTTAGGCTTCTTACAGAAGTGGCACCTCTTATCTTTCTTGATTTAACCCTCATTAACTTTGCTGAGAGCTTTGTCCTTCTCTTTGCCTTTCTTTCGTTGTTTATTCTTGCTGCTACTAGCACCTTGATGAAATGAGAGATGAATGGAGTGGTCCTTTATTTTCTTCAATCTCCCTTCCTCCTCAACTAACATGTCCTTAATTTTCTTGAAGGTTCCATTTTTCCTTAATAGTGTTATAATTCACTTGGAACTGGCCAAACTCTAGAGGAAGTGAATTGATTATGAATTGAACTAAAAAGGACTCACTCACATCCATACCCATAGATTTCAACTTTGCAGCTAGGTTTGACATGTGAGTTATATGATCATGAATGGGCTATGACCATTCAAACTTCTTGGTCGTTAGCTCACTCATTAAAGTCCCTACTATGGACTTGTCAGCTATATCAGATTGGGAGTGTTCTTTCAGCTTCAACATGAACTCCTTTGCATTGTCCGTTTTAGGCATTGATGGCTTGACATTTTCTGCGATCGTCATTCACATTAAATTCAAGCTCAACCTATTAGACCGTTCCCAAGCGTCATTATAAGACTTGTCAGCTTCAGAACTGGCCTCAGTTATGGCTTCAGGCCTTACGTCTGAAACTATGGCTAAGTCCAAATCCATTACACCCAGTTGAAACTGGATTTGTTCGGACCAATCCCCATAATTCAGACCATTGAATTTAATCAAGCCACTGCCTAAGGCGAACAAACTAGTAGATGCTGCACATACAACATATAGTTCACATTAATGCTTTGAGTAAACCTAAATGGATTCAAACTAACTAATAAACATTAATTATGCATTTAAATCCTCCTTTGGGTGAAATTTAAATACAAAAATAACCTAGTATGATGCTTATATATAATACTATAATGGACAATCAAGCATATTACGATCAATATGTATGTTATCTTTGGATATACAATCATATTAACTTAATATGTTGATAAAATTCCTTTAATGTCATTAATTATAAGCAATGGTCCACCTTTAGGTGACCTCTAGCGTTATAATTAATAATCTTAATTGTTCAATTCAATCGTTATGTCATTTTAGCATCATATTATATTGAACAATTGAAATAAATCACAATTAAATGATTAAAATTTTCAAGCTAGGCCACTTTGGTGACTAACAAGCTTTCTATGCAATAAACATTTAATTGGACAATTATCATACATGACAAAATTTAATTTAACTAGTTTGGTCACTTTGGTGACAAACAAACTATTTTAAATGTCCATAATGTCATGTATTATATTCTACATATATTAGGAACATTTAATTCCAATTATTACATAATATAAAATATTCCAAGTACCAAAGAAAAATATAACATGGCACAAAAATTTTCAAACTTATATTATGTATAAATCAATTATGAATTAAATTATCCATTATAATTGGGCCATACATATCTATAAACTTAATATAACCTTTGGGGCCCAAAAAATCAGTCCAGAAGCTCCTTATTGGGCTTGGAAGCCCGTCTGGTTTCGTGCAGAGCACACGCCAGTTTCTGATGATGCAGACGCAGCGCCACGCCTTTGCCTGCACTGTGACGTTGCATAACCATGCGGTAATGGGCGCGTCTGAAGGCACGCGACATTCATCGTCTTCTTCAAAGTTTTTGGATTTTTTTTTAAATTCCTAATCTTTACTTTTATGGATTCTTCTTCGACCTTTCTAGAATCCTCTCTCGCATGAACCAACAAATGTAATCCACCATTGTATTCTTCGGGAGTCATTACATGATATAAAACCCATTGATTTTTTCACTAAAAAAAACATAAGTATCGTTTCTTTTCCTTTCCACCATTAAAACCAAAAACTAAAGTCCAGAAATGCAATGAATATATTCATAAACTTGAAACAAACCTTTAGTTTCAAGAACCATACATTCATGACCATTATGTTTCAGTGAAACAGTGAGAATGCAATCAACATCCATTTCTTTTCGTACGTTCTCTTATGCTTTGTGATAACAACACCGAAGACATACATATCATAATCAACACCTTTCTCTGGTTTCAATTTTTCCTTATAAACATGAAACATCATATTCATCCTTTAATTTCTAGAAGCATACATGACCATTATCTTTCGGTTAAACCGAAAAGCATCAAAACACAATCATACATAATTGATACACGTTGGATCACAAATCATGCAATACCATGAATCATTCCACAGTACCCAAACAATAAAGAAGACATTAATTACAGAAACATATTCGGTAAATCATGCATCATTATGCGGCAGATCCTAATAATGAATAATCAGACTTTGATACCAATTATAAAACAATTATAGGATCGATTAGATTTTGTGTACCTGTATCCATAATTGCTTCTTCGTTAAATGTTGATTTCTTTGAAAGAGTTTATTTCCTCTCGTCTTCTTCCTTTCTAATTTTCTCAATGGTTAAGAATAAATTCATTTCATAAGTTTTGCAACTTATATACCATTACCAAAGGACATGTCCTTTGGAATTAGAAGATAGAGGAAAAGGGTCTGTGACCCATTTGAGACCCAATCGGTAATACCCAATAACCATTATCTTGGGTGCGTTTCATAGGACTCAATACGATAAATTACATGGGACATAAAATAATCTAACATGAGTCTCTAATATAATCTTTAAGATTAAATCTATAATGATCATGCATAAATCTAAAAATTTGATATAAGAGAATAAATTCAACTAAATGATAAAATTCATGCATTAATAATTGAAATATATGACATAAACTATATCCCTAACTAGGATTTATCTACTAAACATAATAAAAACATAAATCAACATTAACATCAAAGAAAGCAAAGAACGGAAAGAAAGAAAAGATAAAACAATATAACCCTAATTGCTTCTATGTTGAGGTGGATCTACTTCAATCTTGCTTCTAAGCCTTCCTTGATGCTAATAATCCCTTCAACAATGAGCTAATAAAAAAGTTGTTGGTAAGAGCCTATCATTGGCTCTCTCTTCCCAAAATTTGCCTCTATTGAACCCTAATAAGCATATTTATAGGACAAGGTTACAAAATAGTGTTATAATATTAGTGAACTTATATTTTTGCATAAAGTGCGTATTACAAGTCTAGTGCTAGACTAGCCTCCAAACTAGTGTCGATTAACTTCTAAATTGTTTATGCGTAAAAATGCTAATAAGTTTAACAACTATCACAAGTATCACTCAGGCGCCAGTTCGCTTCTACTTGTCAAACTTGTTTATCCAACAACATGCCAAAACTTGTTCCATTTGTGATACTGACACTAGTTATATTATATTTCCAAATTCTTCAGTCTTATTATGTTTTTGATATTTTAAAACTTCAATCAATCTTTGATGTCTTCTACTAAGTTTTTTTCTATCTTGTTAGCTTCCTATTGACTTTGATCAAACAAATATAAAGAATAATGTACTCAAATATAAGATTTCTCCTTTAATTATTACATACAAGTTAATAAATCAAACATAAATGAAACATAATATATACAAACTAATTTAATTAATCGATCTACTACCTTCACTAGTTGATGTTTATGTAATTAGATATCGATTTGCTATATATATATATATATATATACATATATATATATATATATATATATATATATATATATATATATATATATATATATATATATATATATATATATATATATATATATATATATATATATATATATATATATATATATATATATATATATATATATATATATATATATATATATATATATATATATATATATATATATATATATATATATATATATATATATATATATATATATATATATATATATATATATATATGTATATATATACATATATAAGCAAAACTTCAAAATATTAGAGAATTGTTAAGAGCCTTAAGATGCTATTGAGACTATATGAGTGAATATGCACATTGCATAAGACATATTGAGCATAGTTTATTACAATGAGCAAAAAATGAAGTTCTTGAGTTATAGATAAGCATTTGTGAGATTAATTGAGTGAGAAAATGATGTTGTAAAGGGATTCCTTTCATATGGCAAAGAAAGATAATTGTAAGGATTCCTTTTCACTTATGAAAAAGTAAGACGATTGTAAGGATTGTTCTTTACTAGTAACAAAAAAGATGTAGTGTAAAATGTTCATCTTCACCCACTAAAGAAGAAGACAGTAAATTCTCAAGTGAAGTTTTGGGAGTCGACATAAGCTAAGGAATGTTTGGCTAAATTGATATAAATTGATTTATCTCTCCTTTCCCAACCCTTTTTTATTATTATTGTGATTGTTTTACGATTATATTACGTGAATTTGCCATAATTATGAACTAGGATAGAAAACTTATTTATTAAGTTTTGCAAAGATATAAAATTTTAAACATACAATTCTACCCTCTTGTATGCCATCTAGGAACCAAATTAACTATATCAAAATAATTGTTTCATTTAAATTATACTTATACTAAAGCTAAGGTGTGTAAGTTCTAATTAAAAAATTCTTCAAAACATTTTGAAAGTACGAAACTTATGTATTTCATTCCACCTCACTCTTCATGAAAACACCAAATCAAACTTTAGCCCGTACAAAACATATTATTTTGAATTTTTTAACTATTCTATACATATAAACTCAAAATATCTATTCACATTTCTATTAGAGTAGTGCTCTAAAGGCAATCACCTTTAGCACTTTTGTACAAACTTTATTTTGATTAATAAAGTGAAAGGAAATTTTTCATTAATTTGATACAAATTAATGAAAACCATGATACAAAACATAGATGAAGGAAATCATGATGAGATCATGATAATGAGATTCTGTTATGTGTAATTAAGTTAGTATCTAAATTATCCATAGTCATAGGATTAATAAGATAAGATGTTGGCCCCTGAATTTTTTTTATATTTAGTTAAGTATGTCTAAATTATTTTGAAGTATTGTCCAAATTATTTTGAGGTTTTAGCTCTTAAGAAATGAAAGTTAAATGATGGATTAAGTGTAAATTAGAGTTGAATTAGTTGTTAGCAATTGAAAGGAATAAGATGGCTTGAGGGCAATTTGGGTAATTCACTTATGTGTGCCAATGTAAAAGGTTAAGAGAGAGGGGTCTTGTAGTCTTTTAATGCCATTAAATGAAAAAGGAGGGACTGGATTGTGTAGTAACCGTATGAATTGAAGAGGAAGCTAGGAAAAGATTAAGTTTTAAGAGGATGGCCAAAACTACGTAGTTTTGGAGAGTTTAGCTTAGGTTTTTAAATATAAAAGACAAGAGTTAAGGCTAATGAAAGGGGAGTTACGAAAATTCTAGAAGGAAGAAAGGAGAGAGGGAGTCATCGTGGAGAAGAAGAAGAAGAAGAAGAAGAAGAAGAAGGAAAAGAGGTTAGGGCTTGTATTTTTCTTGCTTTAGAGAAGAGATGGAGAGTTCCTTGAGAAGGAAAAGGGAAGAGATGGTTTAAACTTCCATCAAAAGCCAAGAGGAGAGAGATTTTCGTGGGTCTCTTTTCCAAGGTAAGAAATTGTGAATCCTTTTGGAATTATGGATAGGTTTTAGTGAAAATAGCTTAAGTTAGGTATGGGTAAAGTAAGATAGGCTTTTCTCCATACTTTCCTCTCCTAGAAATGTTTAATTTGGGTTATCATCATGTTAATTTGGGTTATTATTGCTTAATGAAGGTGAAGAGAGGTTATTAGAGCTAGAAGCAAGGTCAATTGACTAATTGCAAGGCTAAAGGATTAAGGTGGGTAATATTTTTAATGATTGAGATAATAGGCTACTTAATTGTTTTGAATTAAATGTCATTGAAGGTTTTTTATTTTTGCCTATGATCTTTCATTTGTAAATAAGTTGCTTTTTATGATGGTTTAATCATGTATATGATAATTTTGATGTAAATGCCTTATGGAAATGTTTGTTACTTTGTTTTATCAAGTGAAAGAGATTTTTAAATGTGTTATTTTAACGATCATGTGAACATTTAAGGCTAATGATCAAGATTTGTTGTGATATACATGTTTGTTGGGGTTTGTGGTGGTCCCTCATGTGTGATAGGTGCACCTGTCAAAATTATAGCCTTCTCCCGGCTGCCCGCTAGTGGCAATGGAGCTCCTCACGGACTCCTTCATTTGTTCACGGCTACACATGACCGCTCTGCGGAAATGTGTAGTACATCCTGTTTGGATCCACCCAAACCATCTTGTATGTGAATATGTGATATGCTTGTTTGTGTTGTTTTTATATGTTATGTTGTTTGATAAATCGATAAACCACTTTATCTATGCTTATGTGAGAGCTTGATGTGTGAAAAGTTTTAAATAAAATTGTAAAGGTTTTCATCAATGTGATATTGGCTTTGAAATCAAGAAGTTTTGATGAAGTGAAAGCATTTTGAGCAATGTAAATTGGCCTTAATAAGTTTGAAACATTTTTATCAATCTGAAAGTTGCTTTGAAAATAAAGGAATTTAAGAACGTTTTTGCTTATTTCTTAATTATTAAGCTGTTACCCACTGAGCCGTCGAGCTCACACCCCTTTTCCCCCTCCACAGGTAACGAGCGGGAACACGAGTTACAGTATTGGGAGTGAGACACCGCTTCAATGTTCTAAGTTGAGAAGTCCTTTGTGTTAGAAATGAAGCATTAGGTTGCATTTGGAGATTTGCTTCACTTTGTACTTTGATTTTGATCTTTTGGATTGTAATCGGGCTAAACGTCCTATAAAGTGTTGTAATAACTCAAATTGTTCATGTAAATGCAAGAATGTTGGGTTTAAATGTAATCTATGAAATTTGCATACGTCTTATTCAAATGCACCATTGTATGGTTTAAATTAGCAAAAGAAGAAGGATTGAGATTGTATTGTTTTATAATTTGGAATGGTATAGATATCTAAGAGTGTGGTTTTTGCCCTTGAATTGTATCTGGAGACACTTTGGAATTGAATTATGTTGTATGAGGTTGGATATTGAGTTTTATGCATATGAGGGTAATTGGAGTGAAGTTTGGCTAGTTAAATATATAGAGTAGGTGCTGTCAAATTTTTACAAAATTTGATAGAACTTTACTTAGGTTTTAGACCATTTTAGTGTCGGAATTGAATTGAGGTGTCTTCTTGAAGAATGTAGCATACGTTTAGAGCTTTCAAATGGTATATGATGTGCCTTATTTGGAGTTAGGAGTAAAAAATTATGGGGGTTAAACCTATATCAGTTACTGTTCATGTGACAATTTCACTGTTTCATTGGTCATTATAAGAGCAATGCATTTGAGTGAGTTTTTACCTCCTTTAACGATAGAATTGAGTTTTGCATCCTTAATGAAACTTGTAGAGCATCTTGTTATCTTTCCATTGAGGTATAATATGTACTTTTTAGGACTCGGAGTAAGAAGTTATGACAATTGGAAGATAACTGTTAAAGTCATTTTTGATGTTCATATTGCTTGTGAGCTTATGAGACCTTGATGACTAAGGAATGAATTCATAGTTTTGATGAACTAATTAAGCCGGAAATTGTGAAGTTGGTGAGTGAACTTGGAATTTGAAGTGTTATGAAGTGTTTATGCTTTAGAATAAGTTAAATTTGTTAAGTTTACAAGTGGATATGCAGTTAGGTTGAAGGTGAGATGTTGAAAGAGGTATTGGAGTTTTGGCACATGGCATGTCCGTTAAACGGACATGGATGTCCATTAAACGGACAGACTCGGGTGCAAAAACACCCTTTATCCTACCCATGTCCATTAGACGGACTTGCATGTCCGTTTAACGGACATTCTCAAAGCATTTGGACCACTTTCACCCGAATGTGTCCGTTAAACGGACATGGATGTCCGCTTAACTGACAGCCACGGGAAAAATGTGAATTTGGACAAAGTGAGAGGCCTAATTTTTTTTTGTGGTCTTCATAAGAGTTGTATATCTAGATGTCTGCTTTCTAATCCGACATCTATATCAAAAGTTATGGGAATCGCGCCAAAAGAGTTTCAATTTGATTTCGGGAGTGAACATAGTCTATTCTTTTGGGCATAACTCCCTCATCCGACCTTCAATTGAGGTGAGGCTTGAACCATTAGATTTATAAGACATATATATTTCTCCCTACAAACATTTGTACCATTTGGAGTTAAATTGAAGAAGTTTACATTAAAATAAGTGAGAGGTCGGTTTGGAGATCATGTTTGGAGCATGAGCTCTTTTAGGATTTTTGAGCATAACTTGAGTTATACAACTCCGTTTGAGGTGATTTTTGTTTCAAATCGAACTTGAGACTTAAGAATACATTTTGTATGAATAAATTAACTCATGATTTTGGTGTTTAAATAGCGTGCGCTCGTCACGAATGTAGAGTTACAGCTAAGGACCCTGTAAGGAAATGAGCGCAAGGCTTTAGGACTTCGAAAATTGGGCTCTGGAAAATGGGCCCAATAGATGTGGAATTAAAGCTAGAGTAAGAGTGTTAAGTTATAAGTAGTTGGGGTCCGGTCTCCAGATCGGTTCCCAACATAAGAAATTATTAATCCAGATAGACTATCACATGTTATACTCATTGATTTGATCAAGTAGTGGATCTCACAAACTGTAAGCATGAGATGTTTAGAGTTAACATGTGAATGCTTATTAAGAGATGTAAGTACATCGAATGACCCACTATGAGATTATCATATGGATGGTCTATCAAATGTCAATGATTAATCTCATTATAGCAACAGTTCAAATATCCTTAAACTTGAGGTCCTCAAAGATATTTTGGATACTGATCTTGTGCTTTGACATCAATCCTTGTTACCTGTTGGACCCGTGTTTTGCATACCGGGGTCATGCATCCCACATACTTCAAGTTTGCACGCGACCACAACCTTAATCAGTATTGTCCTCCTTGGTACTCGAACTCGAGACCTCAAGGTTTTGTTGCTTCTAACTGCTCTTAATCAATGGTAAGAGGCGTGCAGTTAGAAGCAACAAAACCTTGAGGTCTCGAGTTCGAGTACCAAGGAGGAAAATACTGATTAAGGTTGTGGTCGCGTGCAAACTTGAAGTATGTGGGATGCATGACCCCGATACGCAAAACACGGGTCCAACATTAAAAAGCACTTTTTAATTATGTGTGTATATATATATGTATTTGTTGAGTCTTGAAATTAGTTAGTATGTTTGGGAATTGGAAATTTTGAAGTTAAAGTGAAGGGTTAGAATTAATTGGATTAATTGGTAGTAGGCTTGTGATATGTGTAGAGCCATATGAGACAAAATAAGAGCTTGTGAGAAAGAATGGGTTTTAGAGGTTAATGGGATAAGTAGAAGGAGGAGAGCCCAAAAGCCTTGTAAGAGGAAAAGGGAGAGCTTAAAACTACGTAGTTTTGAGGAAAGCTTTAAAATTGAGAATAAGTGAATTAAAGAAGAAGAAGAAGAGATTGTCGTAAACCAAAAGGAAAGGAAAAGAGAAGCAAAAACGTGAGCAAGGAAACAAGGAGAGCTTTCAGCCAAGAGGAAGGAGAACCGTAGGAGGCTTGAAGGGAGGAAGAAAGAAGAGGAAAAAGAAGAGAAATCTACTTGTGAGAGGTAAGTTCCATCTTTGTTTATGATAGGTTCGAAAATGGGAGGAAATGGAAGTTAGGGTTTGTGTAGAGATTGAAGAAGAAAGAAGAGAAGGGTAAGATCTATGGATTTTTGGGACTTCTAAGCTAAGGCTATGGTTATTCTAGCATAGTGTTGGATCGGAAAAGGAAAGCATGCTTAGTTTGGAGAAACGATAGATTTCAAAACTTTTTAAGAAATCATCTTGCAGCGGAAGCAATATATCCAAATCAACATGCTAATCCATACATGATATGGTATAAGGATAATAAAACCAAGAACAAGATAAAAGGAATTATCGACTCCTTCGAGACAGCTTTAAATCCTCGCTGCGCTATCCTCTCCTTCTGGTATCCAAATACTTTGCCTTTGAGTCTTTTCCTTTAGCAATCTATCTCCTTCCTTGTAGTAGTATCCTTTACCAATTAGATTTACCACTTGTTCTTCAAGGACAACTAGGTTAACAAAATCCTTTGGTGGGAAAGGAGAAGAAATATTTGGAGGAGATTTTCTTAGAAGAAGAAGAACCAAAATTGAAACTCTTTCAATTCTTTCACTTAGGAATTTCGGTTCTACCTTGCATGAAAAGAGAGAATGTCTAAAAACCATGCAATAACCCTTTCTTACATCTCAATTTCGAAATATGCATGAATGGAAAGAGTGAGAGACATCCAATGCATCACTTCTTGCATTAATCACTCATCAAATAGCCAATAAATGAGACTTACTTCATTTATCTTTAAAATGGCTATTTGAAAAGACCATAACCTATAATTGAATACCCATTTCGGTTTTGGCAAGAAGAAAGAAGGAAGATGGTCCATCTAATGCACATCTTTCATCTTTAATCTAATGAATGCAAATAGGTTACATGCCAACATTAAAAGCCAACCATTAAACCATTTAATGGTAAGTTCATAACTCCATTTAATAATGATGAACCATAATAAAGACCATCTTTATTTAGTATTTTAATGTCAAATGTGGTTACACATCTAACCTAACACAATTTCGAAATTGCTTCTTCTCCATTTAAAAAATTGTTTTAATATAATTAATCTAATCAATTACATTAAACCAAAACAAGCCCATTTCTAAATGAGCATATGGGCTTCCAATTAACCATCAATTAGTAAAGCCCATCATTCAATTATGGACTTCTAAAGCCTCCAAACTACTTCTTACTTAGCTTGATAACCTTCCTTAAAGCCAAGTGGGGAATCTTATTGGACTTTGATAATTCAAGCTCCAATAAGCCCGAAATAATTCAATCTCATTGGAATTAATTCTAGCTTATTAACTAAATGTCATTCCACTAAAGACAATTAGTTGAACTCTTGAATTATTAAATATTATGAGAATATGTTCAATTGCAAACCCTATTTAGAACCTTATTATAGCCATCCGCATAAAAAGGGTAAAATTATCGTTTTGCCACTTATGTTAGTTTTCATTTCTAGATCTCTCATTTTACTTTATATGGTGATTAACACATAAGATCTCATCTTAGTGTTAAGACTTGATGGGTAGCTAGTCCATCAAACTCATCGCGCCAGCTTAATCACCAAATCTCCTTAAAACATCTAGAAGAGATGATAACACTATAAACTCTTTATTTGAGTGAATGTTCACGATACATGTTTCAATTAATAATTCCAACATGCGAACCTTTGGATTAATACCTGTAAAAATCCATTCCGATCATATCAAAATTATAATGAAACACATATGAGTTCACCACTCATCAAGATTGTGGTTCATAATAAGCGAATGCTTAAGTTGTATGTTTTAAGATTAAAGTAACGACCCACTTTATTCTTGAAAACATACTTGATTCCGTATTCATTTAATAGTGCCATTATCGATAGTCTACTACTATCATGATATGAAACTCATCATTCCCTTTAAGTAAACTCCTTTACTTGTATGGAGATAAATCCCAACACTACGGTCTAAACCATAATCAAACGACCAACTTGATTATTCAACCGTGAATCAATTAATTGATTCTAATAATAAACATGTTTCCATACATCTTTATGTATATGTATATTACTTACAAATGAATCTTGGTACCTTATGACCAGATATATAATGCTCATACAGATAAAACCAAACTCTTTTGTTTTATTAATAATAAATATTTTCATTACAAAGCTCAGAATCAAGAAGATAAAGTTACATGTAAACACACTTGCTTTTTAGGGCACTATATTTACATAACTCCAACAATCTCCCACTTGCCCAAAAGCAAGTTTGACATATCCTTCATTCCCATCCCTTCTAGGTGACCCTCAAAGCTCTTTTGAGTCAATATCTTTGTGAACGGATCAGCAAGGTTTTGCTCAGAGGAATCTTTACCACATCCACTTCTCCACGTTGTATTATCTCCCTTATGAGATGATACTTTACCAATGTGTTTGGCGACTTTGTGGTTCCGAGGTTCTTTAGAATTAGCCACCGCCCCACAATTATCACAATAAAGTGTAATGGCTTTTTCGCCTCTGGAATTACCTCCAAATCATTTGGGAACTTCCGAGCAGATCGCTTCCTTTCTTTGCTTCACAAGCAACATACTCACCTCCATAGTCGAATCAGCAATACAAGATTGCTTGACACTCCTCCAAACTATGGCTCCACCTCCTAAAGTAAATATAGAACCGAAGTTGATTTCCTTGAATCAACATCGATTGGAAATCGAATCCGTATATCCTGCGGAATAAGATTACTTCCAGAGTAAACAAGCATTAAGTTCTTCGTCCTACTAAGATACTTAAGTATACACTTAACCGCATGATCCAATGTTCCATTCTGGATTGGTGAAATCGCTACCAGTCCCCATCGTAATGTATATCCGTCTAGTGCACAGCATTGCATACATCAAACTACCAACCTAGAAGCATATGGAATGTTACGCATGCGTTCAACCTCCTCTTGGGTTTTGGTGCTTGTTCCTTTGAAAGTTTGATTCCATGTCTAGTAGGAGTGAAACCCTCTTGGAATCTTGCATGGCGAACTTATTGAGCATATTCTCAATGTAAGTTAGTTGAGACAAAACTATCTTTTGTTCTACGATCCCTTATAAGTTTGATCCCTAGAACATAGGTAGCCTCTCCCAAATCCTTCATTGAAAACTGCTCATTCAGCCATCCTTAATGCAGATAACATTCCCATCATTCTCAATGAGCGAATGTCATCAACATACGAGATTAGAAAGTAACCTTACCTTCTTGTATTCTTTTGTAAACACAAGGCTCATCTAGGTTTTGTATGAACCCATAGGTTTTGATAGCCTTATCAAACCTAATGTTCCAAGACCTAGATGCTTGCTTAAGTCCATAAATGGACCTTTGCAACTTGCAAACCTTATGCTCATTGTCTAGCTCAATGAATCCTTCCGTTGGGCCATATAAATGGTCTCCTCAAGATCTCCATTCAAATGCGGTCTAGACATCCATTTGCCATATTTCATAATCGAAATAGGCTGCTATGACCAAAAGAATCTGATGGACTTAAGCATGGCAACCGAGAAAAGTCTCCTCGTAGTCTATACCCTCCTTTTGAGTATAGCCTTTAGCTACCAATCTAGCTTTAAAGGTCTCTACCTTTCCATCCGATCCCTTTTCCTTTTGTAGATCCATTTACATCCTATGGTTTTAGACACGGTGGTAGATCTACAAGGACCTGAAATTCATTAGTATACATAGAATCTATTTCCGATTCCATTGCCTTGAGCCATTTTCCTACATCAACATCATTAATAGCCGTGTATACGTAACGGGATCTGTTTCTTCTTAGTCCGAGATGGCAATTAAGCCTTCTCCTAAACCCGAATACCTATCTGGTTGTCGACAACCCTCCCACTCGCCTAGGCACATCTTGATGTTCAGGGTTGCACTTCGATTCAACTCTTGAATCCATTTCGACATCTTGTTCGTCATATCCAAAACAACTCTTGGTTTAGATGAAATTGTTAACTCCTTTAGTACTACTTCACTTCTTCCTTTGTGATTTCTCACAAACTCTTCCTCTAAGAAGTTTGCATTTGTCGACACAAATACCTTCCTATCACGAGGATTTGTAAAAATAGTACCCTCGAGTTCCGTAGGATATCCTACAAACAAACATACTTGACCTTGGTTCCACCTTTGTGGATTCAGGCTTTAGAACATGGGCTGGACAGCCCCAAGTCCTCAAGTGCCTCAATGAAGGCACTCGGCGATCCACAACTCCCAGGTGTTTTAGGCACCGATTTGGATGGAGCAAAGTTAAGAAGATATGTTGCTTGCTTATATGGCATATCCCGTAACGATTTTGGAAGGCTAGCATAGGACATCATTGATCTTACCATTTCCAATAGAGTTCTATTTCTCCTCTACTACACCATTACATTTGAGGTGTACGAGGTCGACAAATTGGAAACAATTCCATTGTCAATTAAATATTCTGAACTCTACAGATAAATACTCACCACCTCGATCCGATCGAAGTTGCTTTTAATGGCTTGCCAAGTTGCTTCTCACTTGACTTTGAATTCTTTGAACTTTTCAAAAGATTCACTCTTTTATGCATTAAATACAAATAGCCATGTCTTGAGTAATCATCTATAAAAGTTATGAAATATTCATAACCTCCTCTAGCTTGTACATTCATGGGCCCACACACATCGGTATGTACCATGTCCAATGTGGATTCAAATCATTTCCTTTAGAAGGAAATGAGGCTTTTGTCATTTTCCTTCAATACAAGATTCACAGGTGGGTAATGGATCACTATCCAAGCCCATAAGGATCCCATCCTTTACTAGCTTTGTCAAGTCTTTTCGATTGATATGACCCATCCTTAGATGCCACAGATACTTTGAATTAATGCTAGAGATATTGGATTGTCTTGGTTTTATCAATTACGTGGTGTTTAGTGAGCCTTTCATAGGTTCTATAAAAACAATCCTGTTTAATTATCGCTTCACAAATAAAATCCTTATTCTCATATATTGAAACAACCTTTTCAAAATATAAGGAATAGCCGATTTTATTAGACAAAAAACAAATCATGTTCCTTACAATCATTGGCATGTAATAAACATCTTCCAAATATAACCTATGACCACTAGGAAAGTCCAAGATAACTACTCCCACCGATTCTGCTGAAACATAGGAACCATCTCGCTATCTTAACTTGAAACCGCCTTTAGGAAGTCTTTTCCTTTCTTTGGAACCCTGCAAAGAATTACAAACATGGTTAGTGGCTCTGAATCTAATATCCAAGAAGTAGATAAATCGCACATTTCTAGTTCCTAACAAACTTAGGAAGCCCATACCTTGTTTGCTTTGAGGGACTCTAGGTAGATCGGATGCTTCTTTTCCATGGCCCATCTCATCACAAAGGAAACACTTTCCTTTGATGTTCTCTTTGGCCTTCTTTTTCATGGGTTTGGCCTTGACCCTATTTGGGCCTTCTTTTTATTGGACCCTTCTTCTTTCCTTGCCCTTGCCCTTGGGCTTAGAAGAAGAAGCTACATTAGCTTCGGCCCATGAGCCTAATATTCAATATTTCCTCCGTGCTCTGGAGGTATTCATCAACTCACTCAAGGTGTAATCCTTGTTTGTTGAGCTCATAGTCCAACTTAAACCGCTGAAAAGAAGAGTTTAAGCTATTGATGATCATAATCATCTGCGTGTCCGCATCCATATCCGCCTAAGCATCTCACCTCAAAGTGACCGCAGAGATTACCTTCATTATGTAATCCCGCACTGGTTCACTGTGTTTCATGCGAGATTATGAAAGGTTTGGATAGCTTTCACTCTTGCAGACCTAGTCCTCACACCAAACATCTCATGTAGGTGATGGACCATTGCACTAGCAGTTTTCATACAAGCAATTTGCTTTTGCAACATGCCGCTGACAGAAGCCAGAATATAACACTTAGTAGTCTTGTCAGCATTCTGCCAACGCTCATGTTGTTGGACTTGCTCAGGAGTTGCATCTCCACTTAGAGGTGTAGGCTCATTTTCGCTTAACACCATGAAATACGTTCATATTGAAGAACAATGTCAAGGTTACGTCTCCATTCATTAAACTTGTCTCCATTTTCCAATTTGTTATTAGTCAAGAGCAGGGTGAGTGGATTCATTTTGTGGTTGATTATGTCTGAAAATATAAATTATTAAAACATGAGCATACTAGTCAACAATTTATGGAACTTTGTATAAAATCATGATGCATGTATGCATGATGATAGATTTAACAAAACTTAAAAATTAAAACATTATCTGACGGTTATTTTTCTTATCTGTAATGCAGACTAAGTGACGGTAGGCCATCTTATCTATTAAAAGAAAAAGCGGGACCCTCCCACTCAAAAACTACCAAGCATCTCATGCTCAATTTTTTAAGAAGCGTCTTAATTTGGTCCATACTTTTACCAACAGAGCTACGGTGGGCAGTTTATTGATAAAAAATGTTGAGTGTATAACCATTTGATTCATTCACTAAAGATACCTACAAATCATGCCTCGGTGGGAGGTCATATTTGCTATCATTAAGTGGACTTATCCTTAAGGAAACCCAAACCATGCAAGATCTAGGATCCATGCCCTCCGATGGGGAGTAACACTTCACCACATGCAAACGGGCCATCATTTGGAGACCGTGGACTCTCACAGGAGCATCCTCTCCCACTCAATCTTTTTGGGCTTTAAGTTTTAAATACCATCTTGTCTAGATGCAATTTATTATCCATCCTATATTGTTTCATTATATATCTCATACATAATGAATGTATGGCAAGGCCTAAGGTTGGCAATTTTCTAAATGACATGCAATCACATAATATCACATATTACAAGCATTCATTTCTCCATTCATCACATGAACTAATAAAGCCACTTTTGATTGTCCATCCTAGAAACATAAAATAATTACAAGCCTTTTAGGCCCAAAATATGCTTCTTCATCTTGGATCTTCCGCTTCGAACTCTTCGCTAACATGATCCGGCCCATTCGGTAAACAAAATGTAATGGCATTTATGAAATTAGAATTTTGTCATTTGAAAATAAAATTCCAGCACTAGATTTTAGAAAACCAAATCTTTGTTTGACAAAAATTCCAGCACTTGTTTTATTAAAACCAAACTCATTTCATGAAAATTAAACACAGCACTTAGTATTTTAGCAAAACCGAAATTGGATTCTTTGAAACAAAAACCAGCACTTGTTTTCCAATCATAACTGAAATATGATTCATTGAAACAAAATTCCAGCAACTTAGTTTTCACAAAACTTATGCCAAAACACAAAAGGATACACCAAAATTTTACCTTTCCATTTCTTCAATCCATGGCTGCTCCTTCTTCATCATTACATCAAATTGTACATTACAAAATCAAATAAAATAGAAAAAAGAAACCAAGGAGGAAACATGGTGATGATAGACCACCCTCCTTATTACAACCAAAGAAGAAATCTTCAAGATAAAATTTAACTTCTATGGACAACCAAAAGAGCAACATACACCATATATATTTCTATCACATAGAAATATGCAGTATATATAAAAGATTGCCAACCCATGCATCCACCATATAGGAACCAAATCATGCATGAAAAACACGGCTCGATACCAATTGTTGGATCGGAAAAAGCATGCTTAGTTTGGAGAAACGATAGATTTCAAAACTTTTTAAGAAATCATCTTGCAGCGAAAGCAATATATCCAAATCAACATGCTAATCCATACATGATATGGTATAAGGATAATAAAACCAAGAACAAGATAAAAGGAATTACCGACTCCTTCACTACAGCTTTAAATCCTTGCTGCGCTATCCTCTCCTTCTGGTATCCAAATCCTTTGCCTTTGAGTCTTTTCCTTTAGCAATCTATCTTCTTCCTTGTAGTAGTATCCTCTACCAATTAGATTTACCACTTGTTCTTCAAGGACAACTAGGTTAACAAAATCCTTTGGTGGGAAAGGAGAAGAAATATTTGGAGGAGATTTTCTTAGAAGAAGAAGAACCAAAATTGAAACTCTTTCAATTCTTTCACTTAGGAATTTCGGTTCTACCTTGCATGAAAAGAGAGAATGTCTAAAAACCATGCAAGAACCCTTTCTTACATCTCAATTTCGAAATATGCATGAATGGAAAGAGTGAGAGGCATCCTATGCATCACTTCTTACATTAATCACTCATCAAATAGCCAATAAATGAGACTTACTTCATTTATCTTTAAAATGGCTATTTGAAAAGACCATAACCTATAATTGAATACCCATTTCGGTTTTGGCAAGAAGAAAGAAGGAAGAAGGTCCATCTAATGCACATCTTTCATCTTTAATCTAATGAGCATAAATAGGTTACATGCCAACATTAAAAGCCAACCATTAAACTATTTAATGGTAAGTTCATAACTCCATTTAATAATGATGAACCATAATAAAGACCATCTTTATTTAGTATTTTAATGTCAAATGTGTGGTTACACATCTAACCTAACACAATTTCGAAATTGCTTCTTCTCCATTTAAAAAATTGTTTTAATATAATTAATCTAATCAATTACATTAAACCAAAACAAGCCCATTTCTAAATGAACATATGGGCTTCCAATTAACCATTAATTAGTATAAGCCCATCATTAATTATGAACTTCTAAAGCCTCCAAACTACTTCTTACTTAGCTTTATAACCTTCCTTAAAGCCAAGTGGGGAATCTTATTGGACTTTGATAATTCAAGCTCGATAAGCCCGAAATAATTCAATCTCATTGGAATTAATTCTAGCTTATTAACTAAATGTCATTCCACTAAAGACAATTAGTTGAACTCTTGAATTATTAAATATTATGAGAATATGTCCAATTGCAAACCCTATTTAGAACCTTATTATTGCCATCCGCACAACAAAGGGTAAAATTACGTTTTGCCCTTATGTTGGTTTTCCTTCTAGATCTCTCATTTTACTTTATATGGTGATTAACACATAAGATCTCATCTTAGTGTTAAGACTTGATGGGTAGCTAGTCCATCAAACTACTGCGCCGATTTAATCACCAAATCTCCTTAAAACATCTAGAAGAGATGATAACACTATAAACTCTTTATTTGAGTGAATGTTCCACGATACATGTTTCAATTAATAATTCCAACATGCGAAATCGGATTAATACCTGTAAAATCCATTCCGATCATATCAAGAATTATAATGAAACACATATGAGTTCACCACTCATCAAGATTGTGGTTCATAATAAGCGAATGCTTAAGTTGTATGTTTTAAGATTAAAGTAATGGCCCACTTTATTCTTGAAAATATACTTGATTCCAGATTCATTTAATAGTGCCATTATCGATAGTCTACTACTATCATGATATGAAACTCATCATTCCCTTTAAGTAAACTCCTTTACTTGTATGGAGATAAATCGCAACACTACAGTCTAAACCATAATCAAATGACCAACTTGATTATTCAACTGTGAATCAATTAATTCAGATTCTAATAATATACATGTTTCTCATACATCTCTATGTATATGTATATTACTTACAAATGAATCTTGGTACCTTATGACCAGATATATAATGCTCATATAGATAAAACCAAACTCTTTTGTTTTATTAATAATAAATATTTTCATTATAAAGCAGAATCAAGAAGATAAAGTTACATGTAAACACACTTGCTTTCCAGGGCACTATATTTACATAACTCCAACACATAGATGGTTTATGGGTAGGTTAGGTTTAAAGTTTATTTTACCTTTGTTTGATTTTATGAATGCTATGACTTTCCTTTGGAATGTATTTAGTGAATGGAGTATGTTTTGATTGAAGGAAATCAAGAGAATCCCACTCAAGACAAGGAGGAAGGGCAATCTTGAATTCGGATTCCGACGTTAGGTGGGTAACATTTTTATAGTTGTTGTGTAATGGGTAAATGCCCTATGTGTGCTATCTTTGTTAAATTGTGTGTATATTGAAAGTGTATTCCTTTGATTTGAAAGAAAAGAATGAAACTATGAGGATTCGATGCAATGAAAGAAGCATAAAATGCTATTCTTGTGTTTGAATTTGTGAGCATAAATTGGTTGTGATTGGGCGAGAGAGAACCTATTTCGTTAAGTCACGTGCACGTTGACCCCCTAGCCTTCTCCCGGCAGCCCGCTTGTGGCCCACGAGATCTGAAAATGGACTTGTTGTGTTTACGATAAACTTCGGTTTATTCGTTGTGTTTAAGGAACTCTTGAGCCACTTGTGTGCATTCCATCCTTTAATTGTGTTTATGATACATAATATGTGCTTAATTGATATAAACTCTCATGTTATGCCTTATGAGATGATTTTGGGTTATTGGTGTTTCTTATGACAAATTGCTATTGTTTCGGATTCTTAATTGTGTGTTGTGTGACTCATTACTCAATGGCTATAAGCATATTAGCCACTGAGCCGTGTTTGCTCACCCCATTCTCCCTCCTCAGGTGCAAAGTCAAGTTGAACGCTAAACCTTGCAAGCCATCGGGCATAACTCCAAGAATTCTAGAAATTTTTGTATTAAGTTAGTAACTAGCTTTTGGATGGCTTTATAAGCATATCGATCATTGAGCATCTCATATTTGTATTTTGTACTTGATTTTGATGAATATGCTGATGTGTAATTAAAGCCATGCTTTAACTCTTTTATGATTTGAAAAGAGAATGAGAGCTCTAGTACTCTCTTCATCATGTGTTTATGTTGATTTGCGAGCTGTGTGTGACCTTGAAAAAGGTATGTGTGTGAGCCTTTTTAATCGTTGAGTTGCTGTTGAGTTTTGCTTGGGAGAGCTCGCTGGAAAGTTTGCTAAGGTTTATGAGTTGTTGAAGGTTGCAAATTTTGGACTGATGAGGTCAATTTGAGTATATTGTGTTGTGCTGCAAATTTCTGGGTTGTTATAGGATGCTTGGGAACAATTAGACTTCTTGAGGGTGTTAGGCGAGCTATAGAGCTTTTCCATGTTGTGTTATGAACAAATTTTGATGTGTTGATTGATAGATATGAGTTGTTAGAATTAAATGTAGGTACTGACTAAGATGGCAGATTCTTAGCAGAAGCTTTGAGACCATTTTGGACCCTTTTAGAGTTGGAAGTTGGGTCAGTGGTCTTCATGAAAGTTGTAGGGCGTTCTTTTAGCTTTCCATAGGCACCAAGTTTGCTAAATTTGGAGTTTTCGATCAAAAGTTATGGTAATTGCAAGTTCTGGTACTGTTCGTGGAGAGCTAGTCGATCAGTCTTAGAGTAAACTTTTGATTTCTTTAGTGTCCGGGCTTGCCATAGAGTCCTTCTTAAAGATGGTAGAACTGTCTCTTAGCTTTCCAACGAATCAAACCGTGTCTAATTCGGAGCTCGGAGTCAAAAGATATGGAGGTTTGAAGTTTGGAGGTCGGATCGCGTGGCCGATCGCTCGCTTTGTCTTGCGTCGCCCAAGCTCTCACGGCAGCCCTTGCAGATGAGCTCTCGCTTCGCTTCAGCAGACGGGCTCTCGCGTCTGCGAAGCGACCTTTGGGGCCGACTTGCGGCGCACCGACCTCCTACCTTCATTTGGCCATAACTTTTGCATAGACCTCGATTAAGCTGATTTTGAGCGATAGATTCCTAAGAAAATTTTCTATCTTTTTATACCTGATTGGTCAGTATTGTTTTTAAATTGTAAAAAGTAGTTTGAAACAAAGTGTGATGGTCAGTAGTTAAAGTCTTAATATACTTCACTTATTCTGAAATATCTTGAGCTATAGAGTTCCGATTGAGGCGATTCTTGTTTTAAATTAAACTAGAGACCTAAACCTACAAGTTATATGATGTGCCGAGCTTTTATTTTACCTCTAAGATTTTCTATTTCAGTCATGAAGTCGGTAGAGTGTCAATTTTGATTGTTTTCTTTAGATAGTATTTTGAGCATAACTTTTTCATTTCTAATTCAAATTGAGCGATTTCAGTGGCGTTAGAATCGTTAGATCATGAGGAACAAATTTTCTTATAAATCCGATCCAAATCCTTCTTTTTGAGGTTTCCCAATTTGTGGCCAGTATGTTGTCGGTTTTGAGTCTTCTATACTTGTGTGCTTCCGAATGTTGGGTCTCGGAGACGGGGTCCAACATTGTTTGGTATCTGAGCTTAGGTTCACTCCTAGGCTTAGGATGCATAGTAGGGAAATTGTTTTGCTATGTGATTAAATTTTTCATTATGAATTGATTATTTGTATTAAGTGACATGCATGTCATGCATACTTATAGAAACTAAGATTAAAACGAATTGTAGCTAATCATAAATATTTTCATTGAATGAGTAAGATGCCACCTCATAGAAGGACACAAGGAGTTCTGCAAGGTTCAATTGCACCTGACTCTCCATTGAGAGAGGAGAGAACGGATGAGTTCGTGGCAGGAGTGGCCCGGTGAGGCTTCTCTAGGCGAGTAGTGAGCCCTCCGATCTCTGACTCGGCCGTCGCTAGTCGATCGAGAAAATGCACTTTGGACCGAGATTGTTCGAGGCATTTACCCAAGCCTTTGTTCAGGCTATGGGTCAAATGCCACAGGCTTCTGGTTCGGCCCCAGTTAAGAAGGGGAGACTGTTTGACAAATTGAGAAAGTACGAAGCGGTGGACTTCTACGGGACCACAGATCCTGAGGAAGCCGAGACCTGGTTGAGAAAGACCGAGAGGGTCTTGGATCAGATGGAGTGCGAGGATGATGAGAGGGTGGTCTATGTTGCCAGTTTACTCCAGGGAGATGCCTTGCATTGGTGGGAGTGTGTACTGGGGAGTCAGCTGAAGCTGATAGGGTTGACTTGGGGAGACTTCCTGGCTGTTTACAGGAAGAAGTATCTATCTGAGGTGTACATTCAGCAAAAGCAAAGAGAGTTTCTGAGTCTCACCCAGAGGGAGATGACAGTGGCTGAATATGAGCGTCGGTTTACTCAGTTGTCAAGATATGCTTCGGAGATGATGTTCAGTGAAGCTACTAAGTGCCGTCGGTTTGAGTCGGGCCTACACCTAGCTATCAGAGAGAAGGTGGTAGTGCAGAACTTTGGCGACTTTCAACAGCTAGTTGAAGCAGCGTTGAGAGTTGAGAACATTGAAAACATCAAGAGCACAGTTAACAGGAAAAGGAAGGGAAGAGAGCAGTTCAAGAGGGGAGGTGATACTTCTATACCTGAGAGAAGTGCTAGAACCTTTCCTGTGCATTCTGAGGAGAGGAGCACCGGTGGGAGCCGGCCTAGACTGATGAGAACTTCTACTGTTTCTCACCAAGCCTCAACGGTGGGCGGCAATAGAAGAGGAGATGGGGAGAGGCCACCTCTTCCAAAGTGTGAGCACTGTGGGAGGCATGATAGAGGAGAGTGTTACAAAGTAACAAGAGCATGCTTCAATTGTGGAAAGAAGGGACACTTGGCAAAGAGTGTCTAGCCGACAGAGAGAGGGATCACGGATGCAAGCTTCAGAAGCGAGAGCAGTGGGACGGAAGGTGTGGTGAAGTGGGTAGCTCTGGGGCACCTAAGAGAGCTTATCCTCCAGACAGATCCGGGAGGCAAGCACCAACTAGAGTGTTTGCAATGAATCGAGAGGAGGCAGTTGAGCAGCATCAGAGGTTTCTTTCTTTCGACTAACCTCCTCAGCAGTTGACACAGTCTTCTTCCAACTAATCTTCTTAGTCTTGTCTTCTGCTTCAGTCAGTCTTAAAGATTTATGTACTTGAGATTTTTCTCTTCTTTTCAGTCTCTTTGGCTTTTCTGGCTGTATCCTCTTCCAGAATAGAAACTAAAGACTTTGTTGCTTTAGGTGCACGAGATTTAGGAGTTTGTTCCTGACTCTGTTCTCTGGCATTCTTCTCTTCTTGTTGCCTTAGAGTCCGAATCCTCGGTGATCTCTTCGCCTTCTTCGTAACTTCACTTAAAAGACTTTCTCCTTGTCTTTTTGGCGCACCTTCTTCTTGTAGGAAAATCCCGGTGTGAGCATCACATGCCCACGGTGCGGAAAACAAAAATTTTTATTCCGGGACCTTCCCGAAAGCCAGGATCCATGTGACTATATAACAAAGTCAAACCATAACGACCAAAAGAGACCGTCTCTAACGGTATCCACGCAGAGATCGGAGAACCTAACCAGGACAAACCCTTTGACCCGGGAATAGCTAGAACAAAGTAAAGAGTGCTAGCTCCTACCTTTGTCCTGGAGAGCTTGGAAAATGATGAAGAAGGAAGGAGGATGAAGCTTGTAGAAGATGGAGAACTTGATGATCGATGAAGAGAGATCAAAATCTCTTAGGTTTTTACAAAACTTCTCTTCTTTTTGTCTAAACCAACGACCATCTTTCATCTCTCCATGAAGTTTGTCTTCTAGCCATTAAATATACTTAATGACTAAGCAAAATGGAACCTTCCTCCATCCATCCACGTTAGCTTCATTATATATATATAAATAAAGTTAAAGCTTCCTCTCCTCCTTTTCCCATTATAACATATATATATATATATATATAATTAATTCTTTAATTATATATATATATATATAAATAAATCTTGAAGTGGTCCAACACATTAAATTGGTCTATCGGCCTATCGGGTCCCGGATGGGAAAAACCCCCGAAAATGTTTTTCAGCAATATCGATGCCGCGATCTCATCGGGACATATCTCGATCTCATCGGGATCCATTTAATCCGATTGCTCTCCATTTATTGGATCTCGGTCCAAAATTATTTCTGAGTTCTCCGAGACACTCTTATCGTGTGACCCATTAGGTTCCGGTTATGTTGGCCACTTAGATCAACACTTAATCTAAGCAAGTCATGGCGGTATCTAGCAACACATCATGACCTCAATTGACCGGAAAGTAATTGGTTTGACGAATAAACATATATTCATCATGGACCATATCACGAACCTTTCCATAGAAAATTACCGTGCAATTCGTCCTTTCACCATGCTATATCCCACTTGGTTATGAGTATGGGCAATGTGTCAACTCTCACTAGATTGACTACGTCAAATCTAGTCCAAGTGATTTCAGTTCTTGTCCTGGGACTCATTACTTAATATGTTAATGAAGACACTCTTCACAACATATGTACTCTGATCAGAGATTTCCAAGTAATGACCGACAAGAGGCCATGGGTATCATCTTCGCTATCATGTGGTGAATTCTCTATTGGCTACTCAATTACCTTCGAATACCTCAAGCTGTACCCAAGCACCACCCTATGAGCGACCTCTGAAAGGCAACAAGGAATGGAGTCAAAGCACAGAATCAGTATCCAAGATATCCTTGAGTACCTCAAGTCTAAGGATACTTGCACCATTGCTATGATGAGATTGTCACTGACATTAGAATAGTACATCCATGTGATGATCTCATAGTAGGTCATCCAATGTACTTACTACCTCTAGTAAGCATTCACATCTCAACCCTAAATATCCCATATGTACAGTTTCTGAGATCCACTGCTTGATCAAATCAAGGAGCTTGAGATGTGCTAGTCTATCCGGATTCTGATGTCGGTTTCGGTAATCCTATGACTAGGATAATTTGAATCTTGACATAATTGCACATGATAAGAATCTCAGTAGTATGATCACATCATAATTTCCTTCATGCTATGTCATATATCATGGACTTCATTAATTTGCTTATAGATCAATATCGGTTCATAAATAACGAATGACAAGTTAATGAAATATGCCTTTCTTTATTTATTCATAAAGATCGTACAAAATTTGTACAAAATGCGCTAAAGGCAATTGCCTTGAGGCACTACTCTAACAATCTCCCACTTGACCTAAAGCCAATCGCCTTGATATCTAATACCATAAAGAGTACATGAGAATCAAAACTCTTACGTGATAATGGCTTTGTCAGCGGATCAACAATATTCTGCTCTGTGGGAATTCTCTCTATCTGCACATCACCTCGACCAATGATCTCCCTGATCAGATGATATCTGCGGAGTACGTGTTTGAATCGTTGAGGAGACCTTGGTTCCTTCGCTGCGTAATAGCCCCATTGTTGTCCAATACAATCAGTATGGGTCCATCAACGCTAGGAACCACACCAAGTTCGATAATGAACTTCTTGATCCAAACGACTTCCTTTGCTGCGTCTGAAGCGGCAATGTACTCTGCCTCGGTTGTTGAATCAGCAGTCGTCTCTTGTTTAGAACTCTTCCCACTGACTGCCCCGACGTTCAGTGTGAATATGTAACCTGATTGGGATCTTGAATCATCCTTATCAGATTAGAAATGGCATCTGATACCCGCTCACTGAGATCTCCATCCCCATATATCAAGAAAACATCCTTAGTCCTTCGCAAGTACTTGAGGATATTCTTGATACCACCCAAAGACCCTCACCAGATCCGATTGGTATCCGCTCGTAACACTTAGAGCATATGATACATCGGGTCTCGTACATAACATTGTGTACATGATAGATCCTCTCGCAGATGCATACGGGATCATATCCATCGCATCCTCTCATCTTGTGTCTTAGGACACATAGATTTGAGTGTTATCCCATGAGTGATGGGAAGGTACCCTCTCTTGGATTGCTCCATGCTAAACCTCTTTAGCATCTTGTCTATGTCGTTGATTGTGAAAGACCAAGCAATCTTTTTGATCTATCTCTATAGATCCTTATCCCAAGGATATAAGTTGCTTCACCAAGGTCTTTCATGGAAAATTATTTGGAGAACCAAATCTTGACTGATTGTAGCATCAAGACATCATTTCCTAGCAATAATATGTCATCTACATACAGCACAAGGAATACGATTGCAGTCCCATTAACCTTCTTATACACACAGTATTCATCCAGATTTTGTGAGAAACCAAACTCTTTGATTACCTCATCAAAACGGATATTCCAACTCCTGGATGCTTGCTTCAATCCATAAATGGATTTTTGAAGCTTGCATACCTTTTTGCCATCATAGGAGATGAAGCCCTCAGGTTGTGTCATATACACATGTTGGATCGGAAAAAGAAAGCATGCTTAGTTTGGAGAAACGATAGATTTTAAAACTTTTTAAGAAATCATCTTGCAGCGGAAGCAATATATCCAAATCAATATGCTAATCCATACATGATATGGTATAAGGATAATAAAACCAAGAACAAGATAAAAGGAATTACCGACTCTTCGCTACGACTTTAAATCCTCATTTGCTTATCCTCTCCTTCTTATATCCAAATCCTTTGCCTTTGAGTCTTTTCCTTTAGCAATCTATCTTCTTCCTTGTAGTAGTATCCTCTACCAATTAGATTTACCACTTTTCTTCAAGGACAACTAGGTTAACAAAATCCTTTGGTGGGAAAGGAGAAGAAATATTTGGAGGAGATTTTCTTAGAAGAAGAAGAACCAAAATTGAAACTCTTTCAATTCTTTCACTTAGGAATTTCGGTTCTCTCTTGCATGAAAAGAGAGAATGTCTAAAAAACATGCAAGAACCCTTTCTTACCTCTCAATTTCAAAATATGCATAAATGGAAAGAGTGATAGGCATCCAATGCATCACTTCTTACTTTAATCACTCATCAAATAGCCAATAAATGAGACTTACTTCATTTATCTTTAAAATGGCTATTTGAAAAGACCATAACCTATAATTGAATACCCATTTCGGTTTTGGCAAGAAGAAAGAAGGAAGATGGTCCATCTAATGCACATCTTTCATCTTTAATCTAATGAATGCAAATAGGTTACATGCCAACATTAAAAGCCAACCATTAAACCATTTAATGGTAAGTTCATAACTCCATTTAATAATGATGAACCATAATAAAGACCATCTTTATTTAGTATTTTAATGTCAAATGTGTGGTTACACATCTAACCTAACACAATTTCGAAATTGCTTCTTCTCCATTTAAAAAATTGTTTTAATATAATTAATCTAATCAATTACATTAAACCAAAACAAGCCCATTTCTAAATGAACATATGGGCTTCCAATTAACCATTAATTAGTATAAGCCCATCATTCAATTATGGACTTCTAAAGCCTCCAAACTACTTCTTACTTAGCTTGTAACCTTCCTTAAAGCCAAGTGGGGAATCTTATTGGACTTTGATAATTCAAGCTCCAATAAGCCCAGAAATAATTCAATCTCATTGGAATTAATTCTAGCTTATTAACTAAATGTCATTCCACGAAAGACAATTAGTTGAACTCTTGAATTATTAAATATTATGAGAATATGTTCAATTGCAAACCCTATTTAGAACCTTATTATAGCCATCCGCACAACAAAGGATAAAATTACCATTTTGCCCTTATGTTGGTTTTTCCTTCTAGGTCTCTCATTTTACTTTATATGGTGATTAACACATAAGATCTCATCTTAGTGTTAAGACTTGATGGGTAGCTAGTCCATCAAACTACTGGCGCCAGTTTAATCACCAAATCTCCTTAAAACATCTAGAAGAGATGATAACACTATAAACTCTTTATTTGAGTGAATGTTCCACGATACATGTTTCAATTAATAATTCCAACATGCGCATACCTGGATTAATACCTGTAAAAATCCATTCGATCATATCAAGAATTATAATGAAACACATATGAGTTCACCACTCATCAAGATTATGGTTCATAATAGCGAATGCTTAAGTTGTATGTTTTAAGATTAAAGTAACGACCCACTTTATTCTTGAAAACATACTTGATTCCAATTCATTTAATAGTGCCATTATCGATAGTCTACTACTATCATGATATAAAATTCTTCATTACCTTTAAGTAAACTACTTTACTTATATGGAGATAAATCGCAACACTACTGATCTAAACCATAATCAAACGACCAACTTGATTATTCAACGTGAATCAATTAATTTAGATTCTAATAATATACATGTTTCCCATACATCTCTATGTATATGTATATTACTTACAAATGAATCTTGGTACCTTATGACCGGATATATAATGCTCATACAGATAAAACCAAACTCTTTTATTTTATTAATAATAAATATTTTCATTACAAAGCTATGGCGAAGAAGAAAGTTACATGTAAATACACTTGCTTTCGGGGCACTATATTTACATAACTCAACAATCTCCCACTTGCCCTAAAAGCAAGTTTGACATATCCTTCATTCCCATCCCTCTAGGTGACCCTCAAAGCTCTTTTGGTCAATGTCTTTGTGAGCGGATCGTGAGGTTTTGCTCTGTAGGAATCTTTACCACATCCACTTCTCCGTTGTATTATCTCCTTATGAGATGATACTTTCGCTTCAATGTGTTTGGCGACTTTGTGGTTCCGAGGTTCTTTAGAATTAGCCATTACCCACTATTATCACAATAAAGTGTAATGGCTTTTACGCCTCTGGAACTACCTCCAAATCATTTAGGAACTTCCGAACCAGGCGCTTCCTTTGCTGCTTCACAACAGACACATACTCGACCTCCATAGTCGAATCAAGAATACAAGATTGCTTGACACTCGTCCCAACTATGGCTCCACCTCCTAAAGTAAATATAGAACCGAAGTTGATTTCCTTGAATCAATATCGATTGGAAATCGAAATCCGTATATCCCTGTCGAATAAGATTACTTCGAGTAAACAAGCATTAAGTTCTTCATCTTATGAAGATACTTAAGTATACACTTAACCGCATGATCTAATGTTCCATTCTGGATTGGGTGAAATACGCTACAGTCCCACTACGTAATGAGATATCCGATCTAGTGCACATCATTGCATACATCAAACTACCAACTGCGAAGCATATGGAATGTTACGCATCGTTCAACCTCCTCTTGGGTTTTAGGTGCTTGTTCCTTTGAAAGTTTGATTCCATGTCTAGTAGGAGTGAAACCCCTCTTGGAATCTTGCATGGAGAACTTATTGAGCATATTCTCGATGTAAGTTAGGCGAGACAAAACTATCTTCTTGTTCTACGATCCCTTATAAGTTTGATCCCTAAAACATGGGTAGCCTCTCCCAAATCCTTCATTGAAAGCTGTTCATTCAGCCATCCTTAACCGCAGATAACATTCCCACATCATTCCCAATGAGCGTAATGTCATCAACATAAAGGATTAGAAAGTAACCTTACTTTCTTGTATTCTTTTAAAAACACAAGGCTCATCTAGGTTTTGTATGAACCCATAGGTTTTGATAGCCTTATCAAACCTAATGTTCCAAGACCTAGATGCTTGCTTAAGTCCATAAATGGACCTTTGCAACTTGCAAACCTTATGCTCATTACCTAGCTCAATGAATCCTACGGTTGGGCCATATAAATGGTCTCCTCAAGATCTCCATTCAGAAATCGGTCTAGACATCCATTTGCCATATTTCATAATCGAAATAAATGCTATGACCAAAAGAATCTGATGGACTTAAGCATGGCAACCGGAGAAAAAGTCTCCTCGTAGTCTATACCCTCCTTTGAGTATAGCCTTTAGCTACCAATCTAGCTTTAAAGGTCTCTACCTTTCCATCCGATCCCTTTTCCTTTTGTAGATCCATTTACACCCTATGGTTTTAGACACGGTGGTAGATCTACAAGGACCGAAATTCATTAGTATACATAGAATCTATTTCCGATTCCATTGCCTTGAGCCATTTTCTGCATCAACATCATTAATAGCACATGTATACGTAGCAGGATCTGTTTCTTCTTAGATGCGAGATGGCAATTAAGCCTTCTCTAAACCGAATACCTATCTCGGTTGTCGACAACCCTCCCACTACGTCTAGGCACATCTTGATGTTCAGGTTGCACTTGATTCAACTCTTGAATCCATTTCGACATCTTGTTACGTCATATCCAAAACAACTCTTGGTTTGGATGAAATTGTTAACTCCTTTAGTACTACTTCACTTCTTCCTTTGTGATTTCTCACAAACTCTTCCTCTAAGAAGTTTGCATTTGTCGACACAAATACCTTCCTATCATGAGGACTTGTAAAATAGTACCCTCGAGTTCCGTAGGATATCCTACAAACAAACATACTTCGACCTTGGTTCCACCTTTGTGGATTAGGGCTTTAGAACATGGGCTGGACAGCCCCAAGTCCTCAAGTGCCTCAATGAAGGCACTCGGCGATCCATAACTCCCTAGGTGTTTTAGGCACCGATTTGGATGGAGCAAAGTTAAGAAGATATGTTGTCGCTTGTATGGCATATCCCGAACGATTCTCGAAGGCTAGCATAGGACATCATTGATCTTACCATTTCCAATAGAGTTCTATTTCTCTCTGCTACACCATTACATTTGAGGTGTACGAGGAGGCGACAAATTGGAAACAATTACATTGTCAATTAAATATTCTGGAACTCTCCGGATAAATACTCACCACCTCGATCGATCGAAGTTTGTTTTAATGGCTTGCCAAGTTGCTTCTCACCTTGACTTTGAATTCTTTGAACTTTTCAAAGATTCACTCTTTTTATGCATCAAATACAAATAGCCATGTCTTGAGTAATCATCTATAAAATTATGAAATATTCATAACCTCCTACAGCTTGTACATTTATGGGCCCATACACATCAAGATGTACCATGTCTAATGTGGATTCAAATCTGTTTCCTTTAGAGGAAATGAGGCTTTGTCATTTTCCTTCAATACAAGATTCACAGTGGGTAATGGATCACTATCCAAGCCCATAAGGATCCCATCCTTTACTAGCCTCATCAAGTCTTTTCGATTGATATGACCCATCCTTAGATGCCACAGATACTTTGAATTAATGCTAGAGATATTGGATTGTCTTGGTTTTATCAATTACTGTGGTGTTTAGTGAGCCTTTCATAGGTTCTATAAAAACAATCCTGTTTAATTATCGCTTCACAAATAAAATCCTTATTCTCATATATTGAAACAACCTTTTCAAAATATAAGGAATAGCCATTTTATTAGACAAAAACAAATCATGTTCCTTACAATCATTGGCATGTAATAAACATCTTCCAAATATAACCTATGACCACTAGGAAAGTCCAAGATAACTACTCCCACCGATTACTGCTGAAACATAGGAACCATCTGCTATCTTAACTTGAAACGGCCTTTAGGAAGTCTTTTCCTTTCTTTGGAACCCTGCAAAGAATTACAAACATGGTTAGTGGCTCCTGAATCTAATATCCAAGAAGTAGATAAATCTGCCACATTTCTAGTTCCTAACAAACTTAGGAAGCCCATACCTTGTTTGCTTTTGAGGAACTCTAGGTAGACCGGACGGTTTCTTTCCAGTGGCCCATCTCATCACAAAGGGAAACACTTTCCTTTGATGTTCTCTTTGGCCTTCTTTTCATGGGTTTGGCCTTGACCCTATTTGGGCCTTCTTTTCATTGGACCCTTCTTCTTTTCCTTGCCCTTACCTTGGGCTTAGAAGAAGAAGCTTACATTAACCGGCCCGTGAGCCTTAATATTCAATATTTCCTCCGTGCTCGGAGGTATTCATCAACTCACTCAAGGTGTAATCCTTGCTGTTGAGCTCGTAGTCAACTTAAACGCTGAAAAGAAGAGTTTAAGCTATTGATGATCATAATCATCTGCGTGTCCGCATCCATATCCGCCCCAAGCATCTCAGCCTCGGTGGACCGCAGAGATTACCTTCATCATGTAATCCCGCACCGGTTCACGGGTTTACATGCGAGATTATGAAAGGTTTGGATAGCTTTCACTCTTGCAGACCTAGTCCTCACACCAAACATCTCATGTGGGTGATGGACCATTACCTTAGCAGTTTTCATACAAGCAATTTGCTTTTGCAACATCTGCGATGTGAAGCGAATATAACACTTAGTAGTCTTGTCGAAGATTCGCCAGCGCTCATGTTGTTAGACTTGCTCGAGCGTTGCATCTCCACTTAGAGGTGTAGGCTCATTTCGAGTTAACACCCATGAAATACGTTCATATTGAAGAACAATGTCAAGGTTACGTCTCCATTCATTAAACTTGTCTCCATTTTCCAATTTGTTATTAGTCGAAGCGGGTGAGTGGATTCATTTTGTGGTTGATTATGTCCAAAATATAAATTATTAAAACATGAGCATACTAGTCAACAATTTATGGAACTTTGTATAAAATCATGATGCATGTATGCATGATGATAGATTTAACAAAACTTAAAAATTAAAACATTATCGATGGTTATTTTCTTATCTATAACAGATAAAGTAACGGTGGGCCATCTTATCTATTAAAAGAAAAGCGGGACCCTCCCACTCAAAAAACTACCAAGCATCTCATGCTCAATTTTTTAAGCGTCTTAATTTGGTCCATACTTTTACCAATGAGCTACGGTGGGCGGTTTATTGATAAAAATGTTGAGTGTATAACCATTTGATTCATTCACTAAAGATACCTACAAATCATGCCTCGGTGGGAGGTCACATTTGCTATCATTAAGTGGACTTATCCTTAAGGAGACCCAAACCATGCAAGATCTAGGATACATGCCCTCCGATGGGGAGTAACACTTCACCACATGCAAGCGGGCCATCATTTGGAGACCGTGGACTCTCAGAGCATCCTCTCCCACTCAATCTTTTGGGCTTTAAGTTTTAAATACCATCTTGTCTAGATGCAATTTATTATCCATCCTATATTGTTTCATTATATATCTCATACATAATGAATGCATGGCAAGGCCTAGGGTTGGCAATTTTCTAAATGACATGCAATCACATAATATCACATATTACAAGCATTCATTTCTCCATTCATCACATGAACTAATAAAGCCAATTTTGATTGTCCATCCTAGAAACATAAAATAATTACAAGCCTTTTAGGCCCAAAATATGCTTCTTCATCTTGGATCTTCCGCTTCGAACTCTTCGCTAACATGATCCGGCTCATTCGGTAAACAAAATGTAATGACATTTATGAAATTAGAATTTTGTCATTGTGAACATAAAATTCCAGCACTAGATTTTAGAAAACCAAATCTTTGTTTTGACAAAAAATTCCAGCACTTGTTTTATTAAAACCAAAACTCATTTCATGAAAATTAAACACAACACTTAGTATTTTAGCAAAACCGAAATTGGATTCTTTGAAACAAAAAACCAGCACTTGTTTTCCAATCATAACTGAAATATGATTCATTAAAACAAAAATTCCAGCAACTTAGTTTTCACAAAACTTATGCCAAAACACAAAAGGATACACCGAAAATTTTACCTTTCCATTTCTTCAATCCATGGCTGCTCCTTCTTCATCATTACATCAATTTGTACATTACAAAATCAAATAAAATAGAAAAAAGAAACCAAGGAGGAAACATGGTGATGATAGACCACCTCCTTGTTACTGACTAAATGAAGAAATCTTACAAGATAAAATTTAACTTCTATGGACAACCAAAAGAGCAACATACACCATATATATTTCTATCACATAAAAATATGCAGTATACATAAAAGATTGCCAACCCATGCATCCACTATATAGGAACCAAATCATGCATGAAAACCGTCTCTCGATACCAATTGTTGGATCGGTAAAAGAAAGCATGCTTAGTTTGGAGAAAGCGATAGATTTCAAAACTTTTAAGAAATCATCTTGCAGCGGAAGCAATATATCCAAATCAATATGCTAATCCATACATGATATGGTATAAGGATAATAAAACCAAGAACAAGATAAAAGGAATTACCGACTCCTTCGCCATGACTTTAAATCCTTCTTTAGCTATCCTCTCCTTCTTATATCCAAATCCTTTTGCCTTTGAGTCTTTTCCTTAGCAATCTATCTTCTTCCTTGTAGTGGTATCCTCTACCAATTAGATTTACCACTTGTTCTTCAAGGACAACTAGGTTAACAAAATCCTTTGGTGGGAAAGGAAAGAAATATTTGGAGGAGATTTTCTTAGAAGAAGAAGAACCAAAATTGAAACTCTTTCAATTCTTTTACTTAGGAATTTCGGTTCTCTCTTGCATGAAAAGAGAGAATGTCTAAAAACATGCAAGAACCCTTTCTTACCTCTCAATTTCGAAATATGCATAAATGGAAAGAGTGAGAGGCATCCAATGCATCACTTACATTAATCACTCATCAAATAGCCAATAAATGAGACTTACTTCATTTATCTTTAAAATGGCTATTTGAAAGACCATAACCTATAATTGAATACCCATTTCGGTTTTGGCAAGAAGGAAGAAGGAAGATTGTCCATCTAATGCACATCTTTCATCTTTAATTTAATGAATGCAAATAGGTTACATGCCAACATTAAAGCCAACCATTAAACCATTTAATGGTAAGTTCATAACTCCATTTAATAATGATGAACCATAATAAAGACCATCTTTATTTAGTATTTTAATGTCAAATGTGTGGTTACACATCTAACCTAACACAATTTCGAAATTGCTTCTTCTCCATTTAAAAAAATTGTTTTAATATAATTAATCTAATCAATTACATTAAACCAAAACAAGCCCATTTCTAAATAAACATATGGGCTTCCAATTAACCATTAATTAGTATAAGCCCATCATTCAATTATGGACTTCTAAAGCCTCCAAACTACTTCTTACTTAGCTTGTAACCTTCCTTAAAGCCAAGGGGAATCTTATTGGACTTTGATAATTCAAGCTCCAATAAGCCCGTAAATAATTCAATCTCATTGAATTAATTCTAACTTATTAACTAAATGTCATTCCACTAAAGACAATTAGTTGAACTCTTGAATTATTAAATATTATGAGAATATGTTCAATTGCAAACCCTATTTAGAACCTTATTATAGCTATCCGCACAACAAAGGATAAAATTACCATTTTGCCCTTATGTTGGTTTTTCCTTCTAGATCTCTCATTTTACTTTATATGGTGATTAACACATAAGATCTCATCTTAGTGTTAAGACTTGATGGGTAGCTAGTCCATCAAACTCATCGGCGCCAGCTTAATCACCAAATCTCCTTAAAACATCTGAAGAGATGATAACACTATAAACTCTTTATTCGAGTGAATGTTCTCGATACATGTTTCAATTAATAATTCCAACATGCATAATCGGATTAATACCTGTAAAATCCATTCTCGATCATATCAAGAATTATAATGAAACACGTATGAGTTCACCACTCATCAAGATTGTGGTTCATAATAAGCGAATGCTTAAGTTGTATGTTTTAAGATTAAAGTAACGCCCACTTTATTCTTGAAAACATACTTGATTCCAGATTCATTTAATAGTGCCATTATCGATAGTCTACTACTATCATGATATGAAACTCATCATTCCTTTAAGTAAACTCCTTAACTTATATGGAGATAAATCGCAACACTACGGTCAAAACCATAATCAAACCACCAACTTGATTATTCAACCTGTGAATCAATTAATTGATTCTAATAATATACATGTTTCCCATACATCTCTATGTATATGTATATTACTTACAAATGAATCTTGGTACCTTATGACCAGATATATAATGCTCATACAGATAAAACCAAACTCTTTTGTTTTATTAATAATAAATATTTTCATTACAAAATCAGAATCAAGAAGATAGTTACATGTAAATACACTTGCTTTCCAGTGGCACTATATTTACATAACTCCAACAACACATCCTCGCCTAGATTCTCATTTAAGAAAGTCGTTTTCACATCCATTTGCCATATCTCATAATCATAATGAGTGGCAATGGCTGTGAAGTATCCTAATGGATTTAAGATTGCTATCGGGTCAAGGTCTCGTCGTAGTCAACTCCTTGTCTTTGACGAAAACCTTTAGCCACAAGCTCTGCTTTATAGGTAATTACATTACCATCCATGTCGCTTTTCTTCTTGAAAACCCATTTAGACCCTATGGGTTTTATTCCTTCAGTGCCTCAACCAAAGTCCATACTTGGTTTTCATACATGGAATCCATTTCGCCTTCATGGCTTGAAGCCATTGCTCGCATCAACTCTTCGTAACCTCTTCATAGTGGTAGGCTCATCATCTTCTATGAGCAATACGTCATTCTGCTCATTCACGAGAAATCCATATCTCTCTGAATAGAGCGATCCCACGTGACCTACTTAACTTCGTGTGTTGTAGAAGGTTGAACTATTACTTCATCTGTATGAGTCACAGCTTGAGTTCAGCAATGATCTCAAGGCTCGTCGAGCATCTTGAACTTCTTCAAGTTCAATTTTGCTCCCACCGCCTTCTTGTAAAAGAAACTCTTTCTCTAAAGACAGATGCTTTGAAACAAACACCTTTGTTCCTCAGATGGTAGAATTGATATCCCATTGTTTCTTTAGGATATCCTATTTAATAAACACTTGTCGATTTCGTGCATCAAGTTTATCTCGACCGTGTCCGCTTCACATAAGGGACAACCCCAAACTTTCAAATGAGTAAGATAGGGTCTTTTGTTAGTCCACATCTCATATGGAGTAACATCAATCGTCTTTGATAGAACTGCTTAGCAAGTAAACAGTATCTCGATTAGATACCCCAAAAGGATTTTGGTAACTTTGCAAGCCCATCATTGATCGTACTATGTCTAACAAGGTTCGATTTCTCCTTTCTGCCACACCATTATGCTGTGGTGTGTAAGGAGGAGTCCATTGAGATAAAATCCCATTATCTCTGAGATAATCCAAAAACTCTTGGTCTAAGTATTCCCCACCACGATCAGATCGCAATGTCTTGATACTTTTCCCAAGTTGGTTTTCTACTTCATTTCTGAATTGTTTGAACTTTTCAAACGCTTCAGATTTGTATCTCATCAGATAAAGGTACCCATATCGAGAATAATCATCGATAAAGATAATGAAGTAAAGAGAACCACTTCTAGCATGGATGGACATCGGACCACGTACATCTGAATGTATTAGGTCTAATACTCGCCGCTCACCCTTTCCTTAAAGGGTAATTTAGTCATCTTGCCTAATAAACAAGATTCACATGTGTCATATGATTTATAATCAAATGACCCTAAACTTCCACTCTTATGGAGCTTAGCTATGCATCTCTCATTTATATGGCCTAGGCGACAATGCCATAAGTAAGTTGATTTTAAATTATCTCGTTTATGTCTTTTCGTTATTGACATTCATAATTGGATGTGACATATCTAATATGTAAATTCCATTGCATAAAGTACCAGTACTATAAAGCATTCCATTCAAACTAATAGAACAACCATTGTTACTAAAAGTCAAATGGAAACCAAACTTATTTAAACAAGAAATGCATAATATGTTCTTTGTTAATACAAGTACAAATAACAATCATCCAATTTAATTACAAGCCCAGCTGGGAGTGAAAAAGTAAGTGCTACTTGCTAATGCAAAGAACTCTTGCTCCATTTCCCACACGCAGTCTAGTTCTCCTTCACGAGTCGCCCATCGTCCCACGAGGCCTGCGTATCATTGCATATGTGAGCCACAACTGGTATCTAATACCCATATGTTATGATCGAAAAAGATAACCTCAATGACAAACATACTGAAGAAGTCGAGGCATCCGATGCCTTCTTCGCTTCAATTCATCCAGATAGACTTTACGCCTCTTCCAGCGGCGGCCTTGCCACAATGGAAGCAAGTTCCTTTAGTGCGCCTCTTTGGTTTTCTTCGCTATACTTCCTTTCGGTTTAGACCTCTTCTTCGCAGCTTTTTTCTTGGAACCGTAAGAAGAGTCCACCATAAGACCTTGCTATCCTTCTTGATAGCTTGCTTTCATGCTGTCTTGAAGCAGATTGATCAACTCGGGGATTATCGTGGATATTTGATTCATCCGATAGTTTAACACAAACCGTGAATAACTATCGACATCCAACTAGAATTAAGTCAACACTTAATTCATAATCCATGACAAAACCTAAGACAACCAACCTCTCAATATACCCATTCATCTTCATTGGCATAATGCCGATATGAACTCGAGTCATCTTAGTAGTGAAGAGTAACCTCGAGGTCTCGAACCTTTCGCATCGAGCTTGCTCATCAAACAAATTCCCTAAGATGAAACACTATGGTATGAGCATCCATAGACTCACGCCGCTTCGTAGCTCTGGTGACATCGAGGCAAGCATAATACAGTTGCTATGTCACTTATCTTTGAGATGCTTTTCGATATACTTTCGATCCTCATCAAGTATCGCAGCAGTGGATCGTGAAGTGGAACATCTAGACATATCCCAGCCTCGGACATTCGAGAACAATTCTCGATTTCTCGACCAATCAAGAAAATTTGGTCCAGCTTAATTTGTTTGAGTCCATAAGTGAGCGCAAGTTCACACTTGAAGTCATCTTCAATCAACCTAAAGAGAAAGAGAGAAAGAATGTTAGAATAGGATTAAATGCATGATCATAAGGACTTCCATGTCATGCATATGGCTCCACTAGTTTCAAAGAATCCATAACCCCGCAAATGCGAATCCAAGAAACATTATGACAAAATATCCTAGTGGGTCGATATCTGATATTACTAACAATGACCTTGGGTTTACCCAACAAGTCACCTTAGGTCAATCGGTAGGTATCGGTCATACCAATTGCATCTTAGATATCCGACATTACTAAAATGACCTTGGGTTTACCCAACAAGCCACCTTAGATCTATCGGTAGGTATCGGTCATACCACTGATTCATAGATGCAACTATCAACTAGTGCTATCAACTCGTGATGTATGCACACTCATTGGGTTATCAACTCTTGATGCGTGTACATCCGATGTACACTACCCAATTCGCCTCATCCACGTTGACCTTGAGTTTACTTAACAAATCAACGCTTCTATTGAAAACCCACCCATTAATCCGAAAATCTTATTATCATGGTTCAACATATCCGTATAGAGCTTGAGCTTGGGTTTACCCAACAACCCAACTCTATAAGAACTCGGTTCTCCCATATTAATGGAAGGCGAAGCTTTCATATGATGTGGAGGGTTTTCGTGTCTCATCTTCTTCTTCTCCAAGTCGTAGGATTATAGTCACCATGACTATATGGAATGATTTAGGTATTTCATCAATCACATCAGTCTATACCTAAAATCATCCATCATCCCACCTTCAGATGTTGTAGTAGTCGATCGGTGCATGTTCTAGTCGATCGGTGCATGCCTGATCACCGAACTTATGCTAGTCGACTACTATAGATTATCGTAGACTGCCCAATGATCGGTACATGTTCCAATGATCATTGGATGGATCTTAGGCACTTTCCAATGATCTGCATGTTCCAATGATCGATGGACGTGCACAATGATCGAATACGTTAGTCGACCGGTTTTTGCCCTGCTATCTAATCGCTAATTTCTCAATCCGTAGTTCAAATTCACAATACCAAGTGTAATATCCTTTCTTATGATGTAACAATGAAACACTTTCATTGTTGCTTACCATATAGTCAAACTATATATGAAAACTTGAAATTAATGAATACACTCTTATTCATTTAGATTTCCAAATAATTTGAGAATATCAAATTATCATCCTAAGTATCTCTAGGTAGTCTACACTTTATCAAGACTATTTCGCACCTTTGTCACAAAATTTGTGACGCCAAACAATCAAGATAAGGGAATATACTAACGAGACGCTAATTAGACACATTTGACATCCTAAATTGTTTGGAAACCCGATTTCAAGAAATTCATTTAGGCAAGCATACAACATAAATATAACACATTTTAATCACATTAAAATGATCCAAGGCATTGAATTGAGAATACATAATTTTCATTTCAAACAAAACAGCTCCAGCAATTTTCTCAAAACTGCCAAGCTTTGTCTTTTGCTTGAAAAACTCATTGAAACAATTTCAATAAATTATGAGAATATTACAGAGGTTACAACATGTTCACAACATGTTCCATGAATTTTTTCAGGATTTATTTCCAACAAAAACTCATCCAACCTCAGCAACCAAGCTAATGTAGAATCTGTGTTCCTCAACACAGCTATTCCCAGCAGCACACCATAAATTCTCAAATAAATAGTAAATCACCTTGAAAATTTTTTTCCATTCTCATAGACATTAATAAACATCTTAGAGACATTTCGGTGAAAGAAAATCTGAATTTTTTTTTTTACAATTTATTCTCGAATTTATAAGCATGCCTGTTCAAGGAATGTGCACAAAGATAGCAACCAGAACATTAGGGAATAAATTAGCAAAACCATTTCAACTCAAATTGATAAATCCCGAGCTTCCACAGACATATGCAACAACACCTTGTGAACATATCTCGCAAGAAAATTTCAAAACACTATCTCTATACTGAATTCAAATTCACATATATAACATGCATCATCATCACAAGCATTAGGCAACTCCGACTAGTCATGGTTTCTTCATTATATACGACACAAGTGGCTCTGATACCATTGTAGGAAAATCCCTGTGAGCATCACATGCCCACGTGCAGAAAACAAAATTTTTGTTCCGGACCTTCCCGAAAGCCGATCCATGTGACTATATAACAAAGTCAAACCATAACGACTAAAAGAGACCGCCTCTAATCGGATCCACTCGTAAATCGGAGAACCTAACCGGGACAAACCCTTTGACCCGGGAATAGCTAGAACAAAGTAAAGAGTGCTAGCTCCTACCTTTGTCCTGGAGAGCTTGGAAAATGATGAAGAAGGAAGGAGGATGAAGCTTGTAGAAGATGGAGAACTTGATGATCGATGAAGAGAGATCAAAATCTCTTAGGTTTTTACAAAACTTCTCTTCTTTTTGTCTAAACCAACGACCATCTTTCATCTCTCCATCAAGTTTGTCTTCTAGCCATTAAATATACTTAATGACTAAGTAAAATGGAACCTTCCTCCATCCATCCACGTTAGCTTCATTATATATATATAAATAAAGTTAAAGCTTCCTCTCCTCCTTTTCCCACGTATAACATATATATATATATATATATTAATTAATTATTTAATTATATATATATATATATATAAATAAATGCTGAAGTGGTCCAAATACACTGGGTCGGTCCTACCGCCACCGGTCCCAGATGGGAAAACCCCGAAATGTTTTTCAAGAATATCGATGTCGCGATCTCATCGAGACATATCTCGATCTCATCGGGATCCATTTAATCCGATTGCTCTCCATTTATTGGATCTCAAGTACAAAACTATTTTACGAAGTTCTCCGAGATACTCTTATGCAGTGACCCATTAGGTTCCTTGTTATGTTGGCCACTTAGATCAACACTTAATCTAAGCAAGTCATGAGCGGTATCTAGCAACACATCATGACCCCCAATTGACCGGAAAGTAATTGGTTTGACGAATAAACATATATTCATCATGGACCATATCACGAACCTTTCCATAGACAATTACCGTGCAATTCGTCCTTTCACCATGCTATACCCCACTTGGTTATGAGTATGGGCAATGTGTCAACTCTCACTAGATTGACTACGTCAAATCTAGTCCAAGTAATTTCAGTTCTTGTCCTGGGACTCATTACTTAATATGTTAATGAAGACACTCTTCACAACATATGTACTCTGATCAGAGATTTCCAAGTAATGACCCTGACAAGAGGCCATGGGTATCATCTTCTGCTATCACAGAAGTGGTGAATTCTCTATTGGCTACTCAATTACCTTTGAATACCTCAAGCTGTACCCAAGCACCACCCTATGAGCGACCTCTAAAAGGCAACAAGGAGTGGAGTCAAAGCACGTAATCAAGATTCAAGATATCCTCGAGTACCTCAAGTCTAAGGATACTTACACCATTGCTATGATGAGATTGTCACTGACATTAGAATAGTACATCCATGTGATGATCTCATAGCAGTCATCCAATGTACTTACTACCTCTAGTAAGCATTCACATCTCAACCCTAAATATCTCATATGTACAGCTTACGAGATCCATCGCTTGATCAAATCAAGGAGCTTGAGATGTGCTAGTCTATCCAATTACCGATGTCCACCTCAAGAATCCTATGACTAGGATAATTTAGATACTTGACATAATTGCACATGATAAGAATCTCGAGTATGATCACATCATAATTTCCTTCATGCTATGTCATATATCATGGACTTCATTAATTTGCTTATAGATCAATATCATTTCATAAATAATGAACAAGCAAGTTAATGAAATATGCCTTTCTTTATTTATTCATAAAGACTGCACACAAATTTGTACAAAATGCGCTTAAAGGCTTATTGCCTTCGTGGCACTACTCTAACACTTCGTCTTCGAGGTAGACTTACTTTGACATTCGAGGACTTGCCCGCTTTATCGCCGGTCTTCCCGTAAGTCTTCTTATTTCTTCGCAGCGATCTTATACTCAATTGAGTTTGAGACTTGAAGCGGAGACTTCTTCGATACACGCCCCCTCGCTTCTTGTTCTCCTCAAGAGTCTGCTTTTCTTTGATCACCGCCCTCGCACCCATTCGCCGTATAGTGATCGAGTCAATCTTACTTTTCACCGGTATAATACTTCTATTTCCTTTATGTAGAAGGATTCCGATTCCTTAAAATCGCTGTAAGAAGCATCGCCGTAAGGATAGTCGTTTGTATCCTTCATCCCTTAATCATATAATGAAAGATTAAAAGGGTAAATCGACAGATTGCGATTCAGCAGTGTAATCAGCATTGTTCATCCAGGGTAGTCACCAAATGTCTGGAACCTACTCTGGGTAGAATGCAATTAAACATAATAGTATGAAGAACCCTAGCTTTTGGGATCAGATTCGAAGTCTTCCTCTCCGAAGGGTCATTGGCTCCATATAATTGTCTTCTGACATGTTCTCTCACACCAACCTGAGACATCCAACCGACCTTGGTAGATAGAGTCTCACCAACCGATGGACAATCGGTCACCTTCTTTATCAGCTCCTTAGTCACAACAACAGATATACCATCTACTGAAGATACCACAGTGTTGTTGTACATGTCGAGCATTCTTCCAAAATCGAAAACCTCATTTGTATACCGGTTCTCGCACTGGAAGAAATTCCTCCAACCAGCTCTTTTAATCTCAGGTTCTATGTCCATACCATCCTTTCTCAATGACTCGAAATCCACATGCCTTCCGAATATCATAGCTGCTTCCATTGTTTCAGAACGAAAAATTGTCTCTAGTAAGCTTTTCTTCTAGGGTAGGATGATTGAGAGAATTTGGAAAGCAAGATGAACCGTCTGGTGATGAGAGTAACCGCAATGATATCAACTTCAGGCAACTTGAAGGGTCTTATCTCGTATTCTAGAATCATAGGGATTTCAAGATCGTGAGGCATTTCCTCCAAAACTTCCTTGTGTAGAAGTTACCACCGTAACTCACTATTCCCCGATGCTAATTTTGACGCCCCTTTAGCTCGACTGCTCGCTTAACATGACCATGTTAAGGTCAGATCCGATCTTCGAAACGTTCTTCACTTAATGTTTTGGTGAAGATGTCGCCATCGAGACTCTATTTTGATGAACTGTAGGCACACTACCTTCCTCTGAACAAAGTCTCTCAGAAAGTAGTGTCGAACTTCGATGTGTTTCACCTTGAATGTCAATCGATTCTTTGACAGGTTGATTGCACTGGTGTTGTCGCAGAGATTGGAATCTCTCTTCGAATCGAATAGTCTTCAATTTGATATTTGATCCACAACGTTTATGAACAACAACTTGGTGACATATATATACTCGCCGGGTTGATAGAGCTATCGAGCTTTGTCTCGCTGACCGAGAAACTAGGTTTGCGCCAAGAAAGTGACATCCTCCACTTCAGCTCTTCCTTTCAATTCTATCTCCCATAGTCCAAGTCCGCAATATCCGATTAACTGAAATCTCTACTTTTCTCAAACATTAAGAAAAGATCAAGAGTACTGCAAGATATCTCATAATTCTTTTAACAAAGAATAAAATGAGACTCTCTAGAACGGCTCGAACTCTTGCACACAAGCAAACACCAATAAAATATCAGTCTACTCATTGTGAAGATACAAAGAAAGAACCGATCATCCCTCTATATGTGGTTTGATCCACCTTCTTACCAAGTTCATCTTTCACAAAAGGTTTGAAGGATGCATCGAGTAATCATTGACTTCACATTCTCATATCAAATTTGAGCAATAATTCTTTCACGTACTTTTGTTGATGAATAAAGATCTTCTTCAGCTTTGTAACTTGCAACCCAAGAAAGAACTTTAATTCACCCATCATGCTCATTTCAAACTCTTTCTTCATTAGACTCTCAAACTTCATGCATAGCTTGTTTGAAGTAGCACCAAAAATAATATCATCAACATAAATCTGAACTAAAATAAAATCATTCTGAAAATTCTTCCTAAAGAGCTTCTTATCAACTTGACCTTTACTAAAACCATTCTCTAAGAGAAAAGTACTCAGACGATCATACCAAGCTCTAGGAGCTTGCTTCAGGTCGTATAAGGCTTTATGAAGTCTATAGACATGGTCTGGACTCTTAACATCCTCAAAACCAGGTGGTTGCTTAATATACACCTCTTCGCCTATAAACCCATTCGTAAAGGCACTTTACATCCATCTAAAATAGCTTTATATTATGACAAACCGCATATGCCAAAGAATATCCTAATGGCTTCAAGTCTTTTACATCGGAGCATACGCCTCATTGTAGTTCTATTCCTTCTTTGATTATAGCCTTGTGCTACTAATCTAGCCTTATTTCGACTTACTCTTCCCGATTCTGCCTAACTTATTCTTAAAGACCCATCTGGTTCCTATGATGGATTTCTTAGGGGTTTTGGAACCAAGGACCACACATTATTCCTAATAAATTGATTCAGCTCCTCTTGCATGGCTAACACCCAAGCTTCGCCTCAAGAGCTTCCTCAACCTTCTTAGGTTCTATTTCGTAGATAAAGCCACATTAGCTTCTCTTCCTAACTGGACCTTGTTTCTAACTCCTTCGAGGTCTCTCCGATAATCAACTCTTCCGATGAGAGCTTTTATATTTCCAGTCTCTTTTCAGTTCGATAGTTTCTGGAATATCTTCAACTTTGTCTACTTGAGTTCCTGATGAAGAAGTTTCTGTTCTATCATATAAGTTCTTTGAAGGACCTTCACTCTCCATGTCATCTTCCTTATGGGGTTGGGAATTGTAACATCCCATCTCCCATAGGAAGGGTTTATTGGTAATTTGGGATGGGTTAGGAGAATTGGATTATATCTCGGCATGCTCATACAACATATAGCCTCTATAACTAATGATTGTTTTGCACATACACATGGTATACACGCATTCATGACATTTCCGGCATAAGTGTCTAATTGAGATTTTTTATGAAATCTATAGGATAATTGTATTTGAAAAATTATTTGGAGTGCGCCATAAATTGTTTGATATTTTTAGGGATTTATGAGAATTTTTCTGGAATTTTTCGGGGTTCTTGCCCAGATCGGAAAATTCCAATCGATCGATCGAGTGAGTGTTTTGTACCAAAGGATTGCCTAATGGCATAAGATTAGTGGATAAATGAGGTTAGATAATATTCTAGTGCTATGATTAGAGATTAATTGGAATTAGTACTAAATTAATTTGGATTAGGATAAATTATATTTTATTACACTTAAAGCCAAGTGTCCCATTTCATTAATTAGTTTTGTCTTATTTCTCCTCCCATACGACCTTCTCCTTGTTTCTTTTAACATTTGAATCACTTAAAAAAAGCCAATTCTCCTCTTGCATCATCCGAAACTTGCTTCTTCTCCTTGGTGTGCTTCTCCTCCATTGAATTTCCCTTATTCTCATTCCATACAAGACAAGAAGGATCTCCTTGGTTCCTTGCTTGCTTCTCTCCACACATAGACCAAGCTCAATCCTTGCCTTAAAGAGTGGTAACCATAGGTGTGAAGAGAGGTTGAGAGGTTTGAGTGAAGCTTGGAGAAGTGAAGAGTTTACAACTTGTTTGGTGAGTATTGATGGTTGTTTTTATGCTTTTGGTAGTTAGAAGCATTCATGGGAAGTACTTGTGCATTTATTTCATGATGATAAGGGTAGTTTTGAATGGGTTTAATGCATGCTTGTGTGAGGGAATTGGTTATGGTAGTTAAAGAATGTGAAAAAGATGTTTTAATGATATTTATGATGTTTAATGAATGGAAATAAATTATGGAAATTGTGTATATGTGTGCTGCCAACTTTTGTGTAAGTATACAAATAATTGTTGTGTTGAGTTTGTGGCTGAATTGGAGGTGTAAATGAATGTATATTAATGTAGGTAAAGTGATAGAATGGAAGAGGATGAGGTATAGATGAAATATGGAAAATTTGTTATTGACCCTATTGCAATGTTTTGATCATAACTAATTGTGTAGGTGAGAAAATGAGGTAAGGTTTGTGCTCAATGAAACTTTGAGATGTTGGCTACAACTTTGTGTGAAATAGGTGTTGTTAGATTGTAATGCTAGAAGGGTGAATTTTTGCACGGTAAGTTACTATTTTATTGTCTGTGAACAGTAACCGCAACTATGACTAATATGTTTTGTTGATTTTTCTAAATTAATTGACATGGAATTAGGGAACACGGTCTTCATAAAAGTTGAAGCATATTAAGTTAGCTTTCCATTGCCCCTGATATTGCAATTTTTCGATATGTATATTGGGAGTTATGCATTGTGGCATGTTGACTGATTTTCTGTCATTTGTGGAAAGCTAGCCTCATTGTCGATTTTGTGAACTTTCTGATTGGAGGCAATTTTAGCAATTTATGTGGACTGAATTGGTGTGAGTGATCTTCTGAAAAGTTGTAGAGGAAGAAATTATCTTGAAAATGATATATGGAATGTAATTTTTGAAGGTCATATTTGGGAGTTATGATTTTGCAAAAACTGAACCTAAACTAGGTTGTGAATGGCTGATCATGATAGTAGCTTCCATAACAGTTTTGAAATTGTTAGAAATCGAATTGGAGTTTGAGTTCTTCATGAAAATTGAAGTTTGAGATCTTATCTTTTCAGGGATATAAGTTAGTGAATTTTGTGACTTTTGTGCTAAGAGAATTACTGTTTGGAAAATTACTGTCCATATTGGTTGATTTCAGTAGGCAGATTCTTTGTGGAATTATTTGACCTTGTTAGCAAGTGAATTTGATTTTGAGTTGTCATGAAAGTTGTAGATAACATTGTGATCTTACTGCCTTAATTATTGTGTAATTGTTGACTGAATAATCAGAGAGTTATTGAATTTGCAATGTACTGCCCTGTGTTGATAGGTTTTGAGAGGGCAGTAGGTTAGATTGGATTTTTGACACCCTTAGGGGTGAAATTGATTTTTATGGTCTTCTTGAGAATTGTAGAGGATTTCATGATCTTTCCAATGAGATATAGTTGGTAATTTTCTGAATTGTGCGCAATGAGTTATTGGTGTTGAAAGTTGGCTTGAAATCAGGAAAATAAAGAAGGGAATAAGGGTTATGTATATATAGGTATTAATTGTTTAATTTGAATTTTGGTTTCTTTTGTCAATTTCTTTTCCGTCCGACGTCCGATTGACCTGATTATTGAGGCATTGGATTTGTGACATATTGAATTTCATTTTGTGAGAAATTGGGAATTTTTAGACGGAAAATTGACGTGGACCCGGGTAATTGTTCTATGATCACTGTTTTATTTATTTTTGGACCGATTGAGGTCCAAATTGGGTGTTGTTAGTGGCTATAGTTTTCTAATTTTAGATGGAATTTTTATTATGGGAAAATTTTGGATTAGGGCCGGGAATGCCATGAACATGCATTATACACGTTTTAATCATCTCATGTGCATTGGTTGATATTTCTAACTATCTAGTCGGTAACGTGTCTTTATTTTAATTATTATAGAGGCACAGTTGGAACGTCATCCCACGGACGTTGCAGAGACTTTTCGGCATTAGCTCGGAAGTTATTATGTGAGTAACCTAGATGGTTCCTCGATTAGTAAGTGTTTGTAATTCTACACTTATAACTCTGTGGAGAATAATGGTGGGACGATTGTGTTTGTTTATGCTTGGATTGCGGATCAGAGGTCCGATGGATTGGGAGATTCTGACATAGAAGTGCTATATGTGATTTTCATATGGTTACTTGTGAGTGACTTGCGTGAATATGTTAAATTGGGATCAGTTATGATGTTGGTTTTGTTTTATTTGGACATATGCATTTCATGCATAATTGCATGATCAGTAATGGGCAGTTGTAACCAGAGCAGCCAACGAGAGCTTAATGCTCAACGTGATTGGGCCTTGAGCCCACAGTGATTCAGAGCCTAAGGCTCACCGTTTAATGCACCCTTAATGGGACAGTTTTAGGCGCTCGGTCACAACAACGTAATAAATTGGAAAAACGTCACATACGTATTTCATGTGCATTTGAATTGGTTCCTTTGAGTGGTATAGTAATCATGTGGTACTTCTGAATGTGTTTTGGTGAAATAACTGTGTGTATCTATGTTATACTGTGTATATGCATGATTTGAGTGAACCATCGATGATGGTTTCTCACCGAGTTCGCAAAACTCACCCAAAATTTGCATCTATTTTCAGGTCTCAAGAATACCCGGTTGACACGGAGTATGTCTCTGAGGCAAGTTAAGGATAGAGGTCGGGATCAGTCCGTGTCTGCAATAGTGTCTTATCAAATTGTGTTATGCAATCACTGTATAACAATGCATTGTATTTCTACTGAGCCCATTGTGGTTTTAATGTTTTACTCATTAACTGATTGTAAATTATTCTTGAATGACTGTAATAACTGAAACTGGTTTATTATGAACATGAGTTTTAGTTACTTACTGTTTTTGCCGCGCAAACGTGGAATCAATGGCTTAAAAAAAAAGTATAATGGGTTTTAATCGACTGATGTAGTACGCCACCCTCGCGGGGCACGGACTCGGATATCACCAACGATATCGAGTTCGGGTCACTCGGGAGTGGGGTGTTACAGGAACTACCATCAAACTTGACATGGATGGTCTCCTCAACTGTCTTTGAAGTAAGGTTGTACACCGAAATGCCTTAGACGATGATGAGTAGCTAGAAAGATTCTCGATAGTCTTTGAATCGAATTTATCCAACGACTCCTTTGTATTCGAATAGAGCAATTGCATCTTAATGGATGAAAGTAAGATATGTTTGGTCTTCTTCCATTCCATAACTCATAAGGAGTCTTCTTTAACATGGGTCGCAACATAATTCTATTCTGAATATAGCATCGTCAGATTCACGCTTACGCCTAAAAGTATTTAGGAAAATTCATCTCACACAGCATGGTCCTTGCCATTTATTGAATCGTCCTGTTCTTCCTTTCAACAACTCCATTTTGTTGTGGAGTCCTGGGAGCAGAGAAATTGTGGAAAATTCCATTCTCCTCACAAAATAACCTAAACTTCTCATTCTCAAATTCTCCACCATGGTCACTCCCGATCATCAAGTATAGACACTCCTTTTCATTCTCAGAACTTTCGGATAAGGTCCTAAAGCACTTAAAAGATTCATCTTTGTGTGATAAAACAATATCCAACAAAATCGAGTAAAGTCATCAGCAATAACAAGTCCATATTTCTTTCCACCAAGACTTATTGTCCTTGTTGGACCAAATAAATCCATATGTAACAATTCTAAAGGTCTAGATGATGTTACAAAATTTTGTAAGAAAAGAGGTTTTAACTTGTTTTCCTTTCAAACTGTTTTCACAGAAAAACTTATTTTTGGCAATCCTCTTACCAAATCATGTTTTGCCAACTTTGAAATATGTTTAAAAGAGACATGACCTAGCTTTTTATGCTAGATTAGTCTTTCTTTTTCGGAAGATAGAAAACATGAAATATTTTGGTTTTGAAAATCTTCTAAATCAATTTTGTAAAGATTGTTTCTTCTCTTGGCAGAGAAAAGTATAGACCCATCTTTGTTTCTGACTTCGCAAAGATTTTGATTGAATGTGACTGTGAAATCAGAATCACACAATTGACTGACGCTAATTAAGTTATGCTTCAGACCATCAACAAGTAGTACATTATTTATGCATGCAAAGGAATCTTTACTAATTTTACCGATTCCAATGATCTTACCCTCCTGGTTGTCTCCGAAAGTTACCGATCCTCCCTTCTTATACTGAAGGTCTAGGAACATAGACCTTTTTCCCGTCATATGTCGCGAGCATCCACTGTCTAAATACCAATGGTGCTTGTCGTATTTTCTAAGGAAGGATATCTGCAGGAGAAACTATTTTATTTTTGGTACCCAAATTTTCTTGGGTCCTTTATGGTTAGTAGTATGCATATGATGAGTTCTTTGATGCATATAACTAGAATGTTGCTTAAAACGAGATTTATTATAGTTTCTCTTTTGAACGAAAGGTTTTTTATGAGACTGAGTCTTGTTACCTGTAAACCCTAATCCGGTTTTATCACTTTGATGTCTACATTTTCCAAGCATCTCATTCATTTTCTTAGTGCTCTCTGTGAAGGTAGCTAAATCAATGATGATTCTTAATTCTTAGTTTAAGGTGATTAATCTCTTCCGATCTGTCTATGACTTTATTTTCTCCTCTAATTGCTTCTTTAGATGACATTTTCTCTCTATTACTTGAAGACGCCTAATATTTTCTGCATACTTTTTTTTAACAGTTTGCTTCGTTGAATAGCATGAGAATCTTCTAACAATTACGAGTAGGCATCATGCAAATTATCGTAGTCAAATTTTACCTCCTCATCACTATCTTCCTCGACTACCGTGCGAGATGTTTGCATGTTCGCACGACTCGGAACTCATGATCTCGATTCGATGAATCTAGGTCCTCCCACGTTGCCATCATGCTTTTCTTGCCTTCTCTACTCTTCTTTGGTTTTTCTTAAGAGTAGGACATTCGGACTTGTAGTGTCCAGGCTGATTGCACTCGTAGTGATGACGGATGACTTCTCCGGCTTAGCTTCATCTTTGACATTCTTCTTGAAAGTCTGGTTTGCTCTGGACTTCTTCTTCCACATGCGTCTTATCTTTCTAGAGATGAAAGATAACTCGTCGTCTTCATCATTTGACTCCGGTTCTGATTGGCTGGAGTCGTCATCCTTTGATTCTTCAATCTTTAATGCTTTTGATAATTTCCTCCATCTTTGAGTCTTTTGATTCTTATGTCCGACCTTCAGTGCTATCGACTTATCCCGTTTGGGCTTGTCTTCAGCATCGAGTTCAACTTCATGAATCTTCAAGGATCCAAGCAACTCGTCAAGTTTTAGCACGCTCAAATCTTTGGCTTCTTGCACCGCAGTAACTTTAGGTCTCCACCTCTTTGGAAGGCTTCTTAAGATCTTTCGATCATGGTCTTGATTGTTGTATGTTCTTCCAAGAGCTTTCAATCCATTGACAATTGTTTGAAATCTTCCAAACATTTGATCAATAGATTCTTCATCTTTCATCCTGAAAAGTTCATACTGGTGCACAGGAATACTTATCTTAGATTCTTTAACTTGGCTTGTGCCTTCGTGAGCGATGGACAATGTGTCCCACATCTCCTTCATGTATCGCATCCATGGACTTTGTCATACTCGCTCCCGCTTAGGGCACACGTCAAGAAGAACTTCGCCTTTGAGTTCAGATTGTATTCTCGCTCCGTCAGTCGGCGTCCATCGACTCGTGGAATGGAATTGCCATCTTCATCTACTGGTGTATAAGGTCCGTTCTCTATTATGCCCCAAAGGTCGACATGAGTAGATTCTATGAATAGCCGCATCCTATCTTTCCAGTAATGATAATCCTCTTCGTTGAATGCTAGAGGTCTAGTGACTGAGGCTCCTTCTGCGATGTATACATGTGATTCCGCAATTATCTTTGATCCACACTTTGTTAAAGTGATCCTTGGATACCAGGCTCTGTTACCAAATAAAGTGAATCACACGTTAATACAATACTTATAAAATGATATAGAATGCACGAGAAGGGGGGGTTGAATTGTGTATTCCCCTTTTGTATAAATCTTTCAAAAAATGTTTGTTAGAAATAAAATTCTTTACACAACTTCCGATAGATTCTAATTAATCAAAACTTTTGAAAAACTTTGTTTACTGATTAAGTAATGATAAAACTTGAATCTAAAATAGAGATAGAGTGAGAATAGTTGACACATCAATTTATCCTGGTTCACCACAAACTGTGGGCTACGTCTAGTCCTTAGAGTTCTTTCTGAGATTTCCACTATCTCTTTCAACGTTACAAGTATTCTTTGCAAGCCTCTTCAGGTCTCTACAATCAGTATTCTTTCACACTTAGCCTCTGCAGGCTATCTGCACTACTTTTTCTCAGAAAAGTGTTTGAACACTTGTTACAGTAAAATAGCTCTCAGCTAAATTGAACAGAATGCTTTTACGATCACGTAGATGTAAATCTGCTAACTCTTTCTGTTTTTTTTTCTAACTTTTCTAACTTTGCAATCTTCCACTTCGACTTGTATTTATAGCCTTCGTCTCCAACTACTTCTTGATTATTGTTTCTTGAATCTTTAAAGAAACGGTTATTCAGTTGAGTTCTGTAACTAACTCGAACTGACTCCTTCCTCTTCTTTTCAAATTTCGCATTTGTTTTTCTTCGTCTATATTTTATCGTCTATGCTTCTGCGTCTGCGTCTATTTTTACTTCGTCTGTGTCTGCTTTTACTATTTCGCGTCTTCGTTTGCTTTACTATTCGAGTCTACGTTTGCTTTGTTTAGCGTCGGCGTCTGTGTTTACGTTTGTTCGTCTGTGTTCCTTCGTCTTTGTGACTTCGTCTATTTGACTTCTTCTGTATGTCTGACTTCGTCTGTATGACTTCGTCTGTATGTCTGACTTCGTCTGCTTTTGTTTTTCTTTTATTTGGCTCTTTTTTTATACACCAAAATCATATCTAAGTAAAGTCATTTGGACTTAACAAGTTTTACCAAGATCAATCCAGTTTTCTTCTTGAATTCAGATTACAAATTCTTACCCTATGAAGAACTTGGAAATTTTCCCATTTTCACTTCCTCTGTGCAACATCATTTTATTACCCTTTAAATTCCAACTTTTCTTCATTCACTCTTAAATCTGAGCTCATTTGACTTATCACATTTAACTACATCTCATCATTCATAATTCTTATGCGTCTTTTCAATAACATCTCACTGATGTGTATATATATATGTATAACAACCATTCATGCTCAACATTCATCATCGTCATCCATATATCATTCATAATTCATTAACATCATAAATTAAAAGTTAACAAAGCTTTATTGTCATCTCATGCCAAAATACATCATTTCATAAAATCCCCAAAATACACAAGATACTTGAATGGTAGTTCCCCAAAATGCAACTACAACCTTGTTTTACATAAATACTCCAAAACAAAACAAAACATGGAAATCCGGAGTAATGTCTTGACTCACTTTCGCCTGATCTCATTCTCTTCACCTGAGGATGGGACGGAAAGTGGGGGTGAGCTTGAAAGCTCGTGGGTAACAACTTATAACGGAAAAATAAGCAAAACCATTCAAAAAGTTCATTGTCATATAAAATTCTTGTTGTAATCCATAAAACACTTGTTTCTCAAATTCTCATCATGTAGTCAAATTTACAAACCACAAAACATGAATGCATTAAACTTGTCCACATGTCATAAGCAGATAACACATCAGAATGGTTTGGGTAGATCCATATTCATGATGCACTACACATTCCCATATAATGGTCCTGTGTAGCTGTAAACTTTAGGGCGTCCTTGAAAGAGCTCTGTGCCACTAGCAGGCAGGTGGGAGAAGCCTATTCTTGGGTCAACGTGCACGTGACATTTCTTGAATGGACTACCAAAACTCACATAACATGTATTTCAAATTTGTTGCCCAAAATGACACTTTTCGAAACTTGATTTTTCGTAAACATGAGGTATTTCGAAAACAAATTCCAAAAACTTGATTTCATAAACATGTAATCCTTTCAAAGAAATCATTTTCATAAATCATCACACAATTCACATATCAAACATGTAGAAATTCCGCAATTCATTTAATACACAATTAATGCAACACTTATGATGCAATTTCAATCATTAAATTTCCTTGATTTAATGAAAACAAAAGTGGCTTATTTACTCTATTATAAACATGGAACCCACCTTAATTTTTCTTGCTTGAAAACCTTGCTAAAAAAGCCTTTACTCTTCATCCTCTTGCCTTTCTTGATTTTCTTCAACATTGACAAAAATCTCCAAATCAATCGACATTCCAATTGAGAAACCCATAAGACATTTTCATAAAATTGATTATTGAATTCTTAAACCCATACATTTCTTAAGCTATATGAACCAAAATCTTCTAAAAAATCCAAAATATTAAACATAAACTTATCTTGAATCTCCACCAAATGAAGAGTTTGTTGGCTCATATGGAAGCTTTCATTTTCTTCCACCATTTTCTCTTCTTGAACAACCATAAATTCCTTCTTGAAAGCCAAGCAAAGTTGAAACCCTAGTTTCTTTCTTCTTCTTTTTCTTCTCTCCTTTCTCTCTCTATCTCTTCTCTTCTCTCAATTTCGTGCTTCCTTCTTCTTTAAAAACCAAAAAAACCTTCTCATTACAACTATGCCATTAATGAGTCTAAATTGACCCTTTTGCCCTTCCTTCAAAGCCTTATATCTTAAATGCTTAAGTGATTTGCCAATTTCGCCCCTCATGAAATCTTACCACCTTAAAACTATAATTCAGTTAACCCATGTCATAAAACCTTACTCACATTAACATGCTAATTAACTCCACAAAAATAACATAATTAATCTATCAATACCCCAAAATTCATTTAAGTCATTGCCTAACTTCTTCCAAAAATCAAGACCTTTTCTGATTAGGAAATTGAAGGAATTTGATAACATTTCCTCCTAGAAAAATGTTCCTTATTGTCTCAATTTTCTAATGACATCAAAATAATTCAATTTGGTCCAAAAATCTGAAAGTTATACCCAAACATTTCCGAACTACTCTTATACTGAAACAATATTCTGTGCTCAACTTCTATACAAAAATTGAAATTCTTAGAGACTAAATTAGATTCGATTTCATCAGATAAGATGTATCCCTATTTCTGTAGTTTAATCCAAATTAAAAATCATCTCATTTGGATAACTAGAGAAAAAGTTATGGCTAAAACATCGAATCATACTCAATGAACATGTTTCATTTATAACTTCCATCATTTCACACATAAACCATCTTGTACATGACTATATTTTCTACTTCATTTCAAATTCAAGAATTCTTCTTTTCTTTACACATGAATAATCGCCAATAATTTCTCATTTCATATTTCTAACTTTCAAGAAAAGTTTGGGGTCCAACACTTCTCCCTTTCTTTCTTACTTCAAGCCCATTTATTTGGTCTTTTCCTATTTTATCCTTCATTTACTTGGTCCTTTCCATTTTACCCTCCTTTGGTCTTTAAAACTAATAACTTATACTTCTAACTTCTTAACTAATGATCATGGAAAAATTGAAGGAATTTGATAATACTTCCTTCTAGAAAAATGTTCCTCATTGTCTTAATTTTCTAATGACACCAAATATCATTCAATTTGGTTTAGAAATATGAAAGTTATATCCCAATCATTTCCAAACTATTCTTAAGTTGAAACAATATTTTGTGTTCAACTTCCATCCAAAAATTGAAATTCTTAGGGACTGAATTAGAACTCTATTCCATTAGATAATTTGTAGCCCTGTTTGTATAGTTTAATCCAAATTAAGAATCACCTCTAATCCAAATTAAGAATCACCTCATTCAGATAACTAGAGAAAACGTTATGGCTAAAACATCAAAGCATACTCAATGACCAAGTTTCAACTTATAACTTCCAACATTTCACATATAATAGTTCTAACTTCCAAGAAAAGTTTGGGGTCCAACACATCATTCATTGTCACCATGTCCTTTGATCCTATTCTTGGTAGGATACAATGGAGAAGAAGTGAATGAAGAACCCTAGCCTTTGGAATGAGGGTTGAGGACTTCTTGACTCCTGGATTACTGCATCCATATAGTTGTCGATTGATGTTAGCTTTATCTATACAACCTTGAGTAATCCATTTTGTATTGTTAAATAGTTTTGATCCAATACTTGGACACCCAATATCCTTCTCGATAGAATCTTGTGTGACTATTATCGACAACCCATCTACCACCGATACCAAGGTGTTGTCCACCATCTTTGCATTCTTCCAGAAATCATATATTTCATTCAAATATACCATCTCGCGGATGTTAAAGAAAAATTTCCAGCCAACTGCTTCAATCTGATTTTTCTTCAAGGAAGTGAAATCGACGTGTCTCCCATAGACAAGAGATTTCAAAATTTTTGATCTGTAAAAAATAAACACTAAACACAGAAATGTATTTTGCTTATCGAAGCAAGGTTAGTATATAAAAAGCTAAAGATATGAAATGAGAAGAATTTGAAGGTTAGAACAGAGTGTTGAATTGTCTTTGTTGAGAGCACTAAACAAGTCGGTTTTGAAGTTTTTCAAAAAAAATTTAGAGTGTAAGGTGTTTTATAATCTTAACAAGATTTCCTTTTTATACATACTCTTGAAAAGTTGCCGTTCGTAACTTACCGTTACTATTTTACTTGAAAACTTACGACTTTCAAGCTTCTTTTGGACAAATCGTTTGGGTCATGAAGTGTCAGATGAATGGTCATTTAACATTACCATATTTAGGTTTCGTCTGATTTCCTTGAATTTGTCTTCACTTAGGGTCTCAGCTTGTCTTTTTGCTGGTTCTTCTTGCTCTTTCCCACTCTTAACTGTGATAGCCTTAAATTGTTGTTTTGAATTAACTTCCATATTGGTCGAAAGGCTCTCCACACTTTTTGTAGACAATGCATTGTGTAGCTAGCCTAATTAAACCTCTAAGTTTTGATTATTAGAAGCATAATTTTTTGTTACTTAATTGAATTGCCCTTCCATCCTCTTCTGAGCCTCTTCCATGTTTATGAGCTTTTCTATTATCTTGTTCAATTTAGAATCTCATGAACTAGACTCATCTTGCTGAAATCCTAATTGGTTTTGATGTTCCTTTTGAGTCCTTGCATTATTAGATCAATAGAAATCTGGGTGGTTATGCCATGTCAGATTGTATGGGTTCAAATAATGATGATGTTAGATAAAAAAAGAAAACATGCAATATTTGGTTAAATGGTTGATTTAAAAACTTTTTTAGGCAAGATAACCAAATCAACATGTCAATCCATACATGATACTGTATAAGGTTAATATTTAACATAAGAATAAGATGGTAGAAATATTATCGACTCCTTCGCTATATCTTTAACTCCTCGCTGCTATATCCTGTTCTCGGCAATGTATCCTCACCAGGGTGATGTATCCTCTTCTTCTTATTAGTGTTTCCTCTTCTCGATATTATATCCTCAAGCAATCTAATATACCACTTGTTCTTCTTGGACAACTAGATTAACAAGATTCTTTGGTGGAAAATGAGAAGAAAACTTTTGAGGAGATTTTTCTTAGAAGAAAGAAGCCAAAGATGAGACATGCAAATTTCGGCTAACACATGCATAAAAGGAGAGAGTGTCAAATAATACAAGAACACCTCTCTCACACCTTGTCAATTTTGGTTATGCATGAAAACAAAGATGAGGAAGAGCATCCAATGCATCACATCTTTCTTTAATCAAACATAAAGAAGCCATTAAATGAGACTCTTCTCTTTTATTTTAAAATGGCTATATGAAAAGACCAATAATCTAAAATGACATGTCAATTTCAGTTTTAGTGATGAAAGAAGGAAGATCATCCATCAAATACTCCTCTTTCGTCTTTAATCAAATGAATGTTAAAAAGGTTACAAAACATGCCATCATTAAATGACAACCATTAAACCATTTAATGCTCCATATCCCTTAGTGGATGCCGACTACATTCACAACTGAGCCTGCGACTCTAATCACAATATGAGCTTTAAGCTCTTTATACTAGTAACTCCAGTCACAACTTCCTTTATCTTACATGCATTCATGTATTGAAATGCTTCACATATCATATTCTTAATCAATCATATGCTTGAACATTCACATTTAAATCACATTTATCATCGAACCCAAGGTTCAACATTCAACATCATTGTTAAGTAACATTTATTCCGTTACATTCACGTACAAGTAACACTTCAATTTTCACAATCATGCATCAAGTCTCGAACCTTCATTGTCCGGCATCAACATAATCAAATCACATTCATATCATCATTCAACACATATTCTAAAGTAAACAGTTAATTGAGCAAAACCATCTAGGTTACTCACAGATTGCTCCTGAAGCTATTGCCTCAAAGTTTAGGCAATGTCTAGATGCTGATGTTCTAGTTGCTCCTTTATATCAAGCAATATACATATATCACACTTTTGCACAATTATAAGTGTTTGTTAATGCACATTTATGTATATGAAATATGCACAATGAATGTTAATGACAATCGCAGGTATTTTTCCATTATTCTCATCACAAAATCAATCCTATATCAAAACTCGCTTAAATATCATTTGTACGTAGGGTTTATACCTCAAATAAACATTTTTAATCTAATTTCATAACCCAATGAATCATTTCAGATTTTTCCAAAAATTGACTTTCTGGTTTACTTTTCTTGATCATTTAGTCAATGCAAATGAAGAAATTTGACAATACCTCTAAACATTTTCAGACTGTTCTTATACTAGAATAGTATTCTATGCTAAAATTCCATCCAGAAATTGAAATTTGTAGAGACTGAATTAAAATTCTATTTCTTTAGACAATTTGTATCCCTATGTCTCTAGTTTACTTCAAATGAACAACCATTCCATTTGGATAACTACAGAACAAGTTATTGCTAAAATACCAAAACATGTTTAAGTTATGTAGGAAAAGTTAGTTGTGGCAAATTTTTCCTGAAAGGAAAATTCTTCGTGAATTCCTACAAGTTGGCCACGGAGAACTTTTCCAGAGAGGAAATCCTTAAAGTTGGCGACGGAGTGCTAAGGAGCTGGCCACGACAAACTTTTCCTTAGAGGAAAATTCCTCGGGAAATCTTGTAAGTTGGCCACGGCGAACCTAAAAGTTGGTCGCGACAAACTTTCACAAAAGTATACGCAATGAACATGTTATTGCATTTTATTCAAATTCTTCTCTTCTTTCTCTCTATCTAACATTCCTAATTTGATTTTACTCTCATTTTTTACTTCCATTTAAACTCCAATCTTTTACAAAAAAAATCCAAAATCTAAGCTTAAATAAAAATCATCAAAAAAGAAAAATCCATCCGTGCATATCACCTTCCCATTTTCTGCGTTTTGTTTTTCTCCATCTCTTCATTTTTCTTCTCCAACTTTCTTTTAAACAATCTTTCTCATCTCCAAACCTCATCATACATGTATCTCTTAACTCCAAATCTCAAAACTCACTTATATGCATATATATACAGTGAAAATAGAGCCTTCACTTCTGTTTTCTTCAAAATGTTTCTGTACCTAGTTATACATGTTTTCTATGATCTTTCAACTCCAAAATCATTTATACAACCTCTTATAACATATTGCTCATCAAAACCGAAAGATCAACAAATCTAAATTTCCATTCTATTTTCACCATGAACATGAAAATGTCGAATATGCACTAATAACTAATTCACCAAATTTAATTCATATATATCAACTCAAAGATTTACACCATACTTACTTGTTAAATCTCCAAGCCCTCTTTATCCCATACTCAAGCCACTGTGTCTTGTATCAATTCTGGGCCTTCAACCATTCTCAAGCCCTCTTTATCCCAATATAGTGGAAACTGACATTTTTTGCCATAGAGTGCCTCATACGATGCGATTCTGATACTATTGTGATAATGGTTATTGTAAGCAAATTCTATTAGTGCTCTACAGATCCTAAGCTCCTTAAAACTCCAATATATAAGCATTAAGCATATCCTCAACAGTTTTAATTTTCCTCGCACTCTATTAGTCTGTTTGAGGATGAAATGTAGTACTGAAGTTCAACTTTATATCCATAGTAGACTGCAAGCTCTTCCAAAATCTCAAAGTACATATAGGATTCCTGTCCGATACAATGGACACTGAAACCTTATGTAGTCTAGCCACTTCTTTCCCATATCTCTAGGCCAATTGATTTAGTGAGTTATTCTCTCTCACTAGAAAAAAATGGATCCCTTTAGTTAATTGATCCATTACAACCTACATAGCATTGTTCTGCCTCGGAGTCTTAGGCAATACCATTATGAAGTCTATGGTAATTTGTTTCCATTTCCACTCTGGAATAGGCAATGAATGTAGCTTCCCTACTAGAGCCTGATGCTTAGCCTTAAGTTTCTAGCATTTCATACACTTAGAAACATACTCCACTACTTGATTCTTCATTCTGGGCCACCAGAAATGCTACTTCTGTGTGTTATACATCTTGGTAGTACTAGGATGCATAGCATAGGCGATCATATGAGCTTCTTGTAGGATTTCCTTCCTCAGATTCTCCACATTAGGAACATATAGCCTCTACTTCAACCACAATGTCCCATCTCTTAACTCAAACTCAAAATCTAGATTCGTCCTAGCTTTCTCAATCAATTTCATCATATTAGGATCTTTATTATGTACTCTTCTAATTCTATCATATAACATCAGTCTCAACTTTAATGTAGCAATCAGTGCCTTGTTTTACTTCAGATTCAACTCTATATTCAGAGCTCTTAAATGAATCAATTTTGGTAACCTCGGTAACTAAATATGAGCTACACTAGTATTCAACTTCCTACTCAAAGCACCGCGATTTATACTGGTTCACTCTTAACTTTTGACTACGTTTAGTCCTTAAAGTTTGCCTGAGATTTCACTATACCCTTCTATGTTACAAGTATTATTTCTACACTTGTAGAGCCTCTTCAGGTCTCTCTTACAAGGTATTCTTTATCTTCTTTCTTAGCCTCGCCAGGCTCTAGCCTTTCTTTCACTGGGAAAGATAATGTTTGAGCTTCACGTTATAGATGTATTTGCTCTCTTTCTTTTGCACTTGAGTATAGAGTTTCTCTAAGTAGGTTACAATCAAATTTTCTCTCTTGTATTATTGTTATTAGTTTATGACTATAACTAGTATTTACAACCTAAATTTTCAACTGTCTTCTTGAGAAATCCGCTTCTTAAATCTTTTAGAAACCGTTATTAGTTGAGTCCTGTAACTAACTCCAACTTACTAATTGATTGACGTTCTAGAATATTTATCATTTGCATCGTCTAGTATTATGCTCCGTTTGGTGTTATGTTTTGTCTAGTGTTATACTTCATCTGGTGTTATGCTTCATCTGGTGTTATATTCAGCTTTTAAGTATCGTTTTGAGTTGCCGTCTTGAGTTGAGCTTGAGTCTTAAGTATCATCTTGAGTTGATGATTTGCGTTACTTACATTTATCTACGCATTTAACAAACTCATAAAAACAATTCATACACTTCTATGATTATTATTATTTGATTTTCATCAAAATTAATAGAAGTGAAGTCTACTTGACTTAACATCTATGGCTCCCTAATAGTGGTATCAGAGCAGGGTTTTGCATGTATTAGATGATGTATTGAACATGTTTAAAGTGTTTGCTAGGTTGTGACTAACATGCAAGTTAATTTGGAAAATTTCGTATAAATCGTAGAAATTGTTTTCTAATTTTCTTTCACAAAAATGTTTATAATGTGTTATATCATGTTTTTGTCAAAGGAAATTGCAATTGAATGTCATTTGCCATTTTATTTCGAATTAATATCCAGTTTGTTCATATGTTAGTTTTGGGAATTTCTGGAAAACTGAATGCATGTGTTGATTTTAAAAATTTTGTAAAAATTTTGTAAATTTTTTTTTTTGATTTTCTTTCTCATAAATGTTTATAAGGTGTTATATCATGTTTTTGTCAAAGGAAAATGCAATTGAATGTCATTTTCTATTTTATTACGAATTTAGTTTGAGCTTGATGCATATATGAAGTTCAAAATTCTGAAATTTGATTAACATGCATGCTTGTAAATTCCATATTAAATTTTACAAAAATTGTTTTTATGAATTTTCTACATGGACATGCAAGATAAGATGTTGCCACTTTTATGAGATACATGATACTTATTGTTAAAGTGATTATCTTATGCATGCATGATGTGAGTATGACTAGTGTTAGAAGTTATATGACAAGTGTCATAAACATGTGATGTGTTGGCTAATTCCATTAACTTAATAAATAATTCCTAGGAATTAATCTCTAGAATTTTTATTAGACACATTTAGAATGTGTATAAGACTCTGAATTTTTCTAGAATTAATTGAATTTGATTCAATTAATAAATCAAGTCAAAGTCAACATTGGTAAACTTTTAGAAAGCTGATGTAGTTGACTTGTTTAATGACTTATGATGTATATGTTTCAGTTATAAGACCTTAATAAAGTTTTTATGAGATAAGAAACGTATTATTTTGATACTAGTAGGATGCTAAGTGCATGTTCTTGAAATTAGGATTCCAGAAATTTTCCAGACATCGAATTGATGTTTTTAGTGTCTAGTAGGTTAACTTATTTATCTTGTTGATTTTAGTTGTCAAGATATTTTTGGCTTATGCTGAAATTGTCTAGATAAATTTGAGATGACCTAGGAATATTATAGATGACTAATTGATGTTCAAGAATTTTGGAAACCCTAGGAATTAATTTAGAATTAATCCAAGTAGAGCATATCATTTCTAGTGTGACTAGAAAAAGACATGTATACTAGAATTAAAGTGTTTAATTTGGACATCAAAATAATTGAATTTTAGGGTTCTTAATCGAGTCACATTCATAATTCGAATTAGCTAAGACTAACACTAGTACACAATTCGATTCAATAGTTGAATCAAATCACAAACTTTTGATGCATAGTCAACTCACAACCTAAGTTAAACTTCCTTTGTATGATACATGCATTAGATGCATTTTAAGGGTGGTTATGGACATAGGCTCAATTTAGTTAAGATGTTTATAATCTATATATATATATATATGATATATACACAATATCATCAAAGTATTGATGAGACCAAAGAACAAATGCCTCAACCGAAATATTAGGATTTATGTCTTTGATTGATATGCCAAGAACCAGAGTTTTTTTAGAGTTGGGTTATTGGGCAAACCCAAGCCAACTCTACACGAATATGTTCAAACCATAGAAAATAGATTTTCAAATTAATAGGTTGGTCCTAACTGGAAGTGTTGATTTGTGGAGCAAACCCAAGGTTAATTTCGATAGAGGCGAAGTTGGGTTATATACATTAGACGTATACGAATCAATAGTTGATAGCCAAATGAGTGCGTTAAATCAACAGTTGATAATTGCATAACTGAATGCAATTGGTATGAATGATACCTACCGATTGACCTAAGGTGGCTTGTTGGGCAAACCCAAGGTCATTTTTGGTGATATTAGATATCGACCCATTAGGAAAACTATAAGTTTTCTCGAATTTGTAGTGAGGGCTATAGATTTGAATAAATATAGTGGGACCCATAATTTATATGATTAAAGTCCTTATCGATATGCATCAGTGTACAATCTAACAATTGCATTAGTATACAATCTAACACGTTCTCTCATTCTTCTAGTTTATTGAATTGCCATGATGTCTTCATCTAGTGTGAACCTACACTCTCTATTAGACTCCAACAAACTCACGGGACCTAACTTCTTAGATTGGCTATGGAATTTGAGAATTGTTCTCAAATATGAGAAACTAAGATATGTCCTAGATGAACCACATCCTGATCCCCCTGCTACTGATGCATCTGATAAGGATAAAAAAACTTACAAGAAGTTACTGGATGATAGTCTACCATTTAAGGGAACTGTTTTGATGAGCAAGCTCGGTCTGAAAGGTTCGAGACCTCAAGGTTGCTTTTTTGCTCTAAAATGTTTGAGGGATCATCTCTAGTGTAGTATACGCTAAAGATGTATGGATACATTGAGATGTTAGCCAGTTTGGGTTTTGTAATAGATCATGAATTAAGTATAGAATTAATTCTGACTGGTTTGACCAATAGTCATTCATAGTTTATGCTTAACTATCATATTAATCAAATATCCACCTCGATATCTGAGCTAATTAATCTGCTCAAAACAACTGAGCAAACTATTAAGAGAGATAGTAAGGCTATAATGCTGGTAGACTCTCCTTCTAGTTCTCATAAGAGGAGCCAAAAGAAGAAGAAGCGTTGGGCCCCGAAAATTTTATTTTTATTTATTTATTGATTTAATTGATTCATTCTTTAATTTTGCTTTAATTGTTTTAATTATGTGTGTATATATCTATACATATGTATTTGTTGAGCCTTGAAATTAGTTAGTATGATTGGAAATTGGAAATTTTGAAGTTAAAGTGAAGGGTTAGAATTAATTGGATTAATTGGAAGTGAGCTTGGAAGTGTAGAGCCTTATGAGACAAATAAGGGCTTGTTGGATGGAATGGGCTTTGGGAAAGAATAGAATAAGTAGAAGGAGGAGAGCCCAAAAGGAAATGCAAGTGAGCTTTAAAGGAGTATCAAAACTACATAGTTTTGAGGTAGGTTTTTAGGTTGAGATATAAATGAATTAAAGGAAGAGAAGGAAGCAAGTTGTCGTAGAGCTAGAGGAAAGAAGAGAAAGAAAAATCGTGAGCTAAGAAGAAAGAAGGAGCTTTCGGCCAAGAGGAAGGAGAGCCGTTGGAGGTTTGAAAGAAGAAGAAAAAGAAGAGAAACTACTTGTGAGAGGTAAGTTCTATCCTTGTTTGTGTTGGGTCGAAAATGGGATGAAATAGAAGTTAGGGTTTGTGTAGAGATTGAAGAAAGATAAAAGAGAAGGGTAAGATCTATGGATTTTTGGGATTTCTAAGTTAGGGTTTTGGTTTTTCTGACATAGATGGCTTATGGGTAGGTTAGGTTTAGAGTTTATTTTACCATTGCATGATTTCATGAAAGCTATGCCTTTCTTTTAGAATGTATTTATTAAATGGAGTGTGATTTAATTGAAGGAACTCAAGAAAACCCCACTCAAGATAAGGAGGAAGGACAATCTTGAATTCGGATTCCGACGTTAGGTGGGTAACATTTTTTTATAGTTGTTGTGTAATAAGAAAATGCCCTATGTGTGCTACCTTTGTTAAATTGTGTGTATATTGAAAGTGTATTCCTTTAATTTGAAAGAAAAGAATGAAACTATGACGATTCGATGAAATGAAAGAAGCATAAAATGCTATTCTTGTGTTTGATTATGTGAGCATAAATTGGTTGTGAATGGGCGAGAGAGAACCATTTTTGTTAAGTCACGTGCACGTTGACCCCCCCTAGCCTTCTCCCGGCTGCCCGCTTGAGGCCTACGAGATCCGAAAATGGACTCATCGTATTTACGGTAAACTTCGATTTCTGTCGTGTTTATAGAACTCTCGAGCCAATTGTGTGCATTTCATCATTTTGGTATTATGATGCATAATATGTGTTTTAATTGATATAAGTGTTGGATCGGAAAAAGAAAGCATGCTTAGTTTGGAGAAACGATAGATTTCAAAACTTTTTACGAAATCATCTTGCAGCGGAAGCAATATATCCAAATCAACATGCTAATCCATACATGATATGGTATAAGGATAATAAAACCAAGAACAAGATAAAAGGAATTACCGACTCCTTCGCCACTGACTTTAAATCCTCATTGCGCTATCCTCTCCTTCGGTATTCAAATCCTTTGCCTTTGAGTCTTTTCCTTTAGCAATCTATCTTCTTCCTTGTAGTAGTATCCTCTACCAATTAGATTTACCACTTGTTCTTCAAGGAAAACTAGGTTAACAAAATCCTTTGGTGGGAAAGGAGAAGAAATATTTGGAGGAGATTTTCTTAGAAGAAGAAGAACCAAAATCAAACTCTTTCAATTCTTTTACTTAGAATTTCGGTTCTCTCTTGCATGAAAGAGAGAATGTCTAAAAACATGCAAGAACCCTTTCTTACATCTCAATTTCGAAATATGCATAAATGGAAAGAGTGAGAGGCATCCAATGCATCACTTCACATTAATCACTCATCAAATAGCCATAAATGAGACTTACTTCATTTATCTTTAAATGGCTATTTGAAAAGACCATAACCTATAATTGAATACCCATTTCGGTTTTGGCAAGAAGAAAGAAGGAAGATGGTCCATCTAATGCACATCTTTCATCTTTAATCTAATGAATGCAAATAGGTTACATGCCAACATTAAAAGCCAACCATTTAATGGTAAGTTCATAACTCCATTTAATAATAATGAACCATAATAAAGATCATCTTTATTTAGTATTTTAATGTCAAATGTGTGGTTACACATCTAACCTAACACAATTTCAAAATTGCTTCTTCTCCATTTTTAAAAAATTGTTTTAATATAATTAATCTAATCAATTACATTAAACCAAAACAAGCCCATTTCTAAATGAACATATGGGCTTCCAATTAACCATTAATTAGTATAAGCCCATCATTCAATTATGGACTTCTAAAGCCTCCAAACTACTTCTTACTTAGTTTGATAACCTTCCTTAAAGCCAAGTGGGGAATCTTATTGGACTTTGATAATTCAAGCTCGAATAAGCCCGAAAATAATTCAATCTCATTGGAATTAATTCTAGCTTATTAACTAAATGTCATTCCACTAAAGACAATTACTTGAACTCTTGAATTATTAAATATTATGAGAATATGTCCAATTGCAAACCCTATTTAGAACCTTATTATAGCCATCCGCATAAAGAAAGGGTAAAATTACCGTTTTGCCCTTATGTTGGTTTTTCCTTCTAGATCTCTCATTTTACTTTATATGGTGATTAACACATAAGATCTCATCTTAGTGTTAAGACTTGATGGGTAGCTAGTCCATCAAACCATCTGGCGCCAGCTTAATCACCAAATCTCCTTAAAACATCTGTAAGAGATGATAACACTATAAACTCTTTATTTGAGTGAATGTTCCCGATACATGTTTCAATTAATAATTCCAACATGCGATAATCGGATTAATACCCTGTAAAAATTCATTCGATCATATCAAGAATTATAATGAAACACATATGAGTTCACCACTCATCAAGATTGTGGTTCATAATAAGCGAATGCTTAAGTTGTATGTTTTAAGATTAAAGTAACGACCCACTTTATTCTTGAAAACATACTTGATTCAATTCATTTAATAGTGCCATTATCGATAGTCTACTACTATCATGATATGAAACTCATCATTCCCTTTAAGTAAACTCCTTTACTTATATGGAGATAAATCGCAACACTACGCCTAAACCATAATCAAACGACCAACTTGATTATTCAACTGTGAATCAATTAATTGATTCTAATAATATACATGTTTCCCATACATCTCTATGTATATGTATATTACTTACAAATGAATCTTGGTACCTTATGACCGGATATATAATGCTCATACAGATAAAACCAAACTCTTTTGTTTTATTAATAATAAATATTTTCATTACAAAGCATGAATCAAGAAGATAAAGTTACATGTAAATACACTTGCTTTCAGGGCACTATATTTACATAACTCCAACAATAAGATTCCATGTTATGCTTTATGTGATGATTTTGGCTAATTTATGATTTATGTGATGAAGTTGAGTTATTTGTGCTTTATATGATTGACTGCAAATGGTTCGGATTCTTTATGTGTTGTATGACTCATTACTCGATGGCTATAAAGGTGTTAGCCACTGAGCCGTGTTTGCTCACCCCATTCTCCCTCCTCAGGTGCAAATTCTAGTTGAGCGTGGAACCTTGCAAGGCATCGGGCATAACTCCAAGAAACTTTAGGCACTTTTTTATTAAGTTAGTAACTAGCTTTCGGAATGGCTTTATAAGCATATTAAACATTGAGCATCTCATATGTTATATTTTGGTACATGATTCATGATGGATATGATGAATATGCTGATATGTAATTAAAGCTATGATTGAACTCTTGAATGATTGATAAAGAGATGAGAGCTCTAGTACTCTCTTCTTCATGTGAATTTGTTGAGTTGCGATCTGTGCTTGACCTTGAAAAGGGTATATGTATGAGTCTTTTGATCATTGAGTTGTTGTTGGGTTTTGTCATGGGATAGCTTGCTGGAATTTGCAAAGGTTTATGAGTTGTGATAAGGGAAGATTTAGAGATAAGATTGGTAGTGATATGAAAAATGTTCACTGAATATGCTTCAGTCTTTTAGCCACAACGTTTTCTCTAGTAATCCAAACAAGATGATTCTTAATTTGGATTAAACTAGAGATATATGGCTACATTTTGTAAGAAGACATCGAATTTCAATTATGTGTCTAAGAGTCTCAAATATTGTCATGAAGTTAAGAATTGGGTGCAGTGTTGGTGCAGGAATGAAAGTCTTATCTTCTGACTTTGGGGGCAATTTTGGGATTTATAAAGATAGATTTTGGAAAATTCCCTTATGGAAAGTTGTAGATATTTCTTTTATCTTTCCAACGGTATAAAGTTTGTAAATTTTGGACATCTGAGTGATAAGTTATGCATCTTATAAGTGGAGATGTTCTGGAGAGAAAGTCAGACGAAGTTACTGTTCATCTTCATCTTCGTCTATGATGACGTCATCTTCGTCATTGATGATGTCATCTTCGTCTGCGCTGACATCATCTTCTTCTATGATGACGCCATCGTCATCTTCGCTGCATCTTGGCGACGCCATCTTCGCCTCTTGGCCGACATCTTCGCTCGTGATGACGTCATCATCATCTTCGTCTGTGATGACGTCATCATCATCTTCGTCTGTGCTGACGTCATCTTCATCTGTGCTGACGTCATCTTCGTCTATGATGATGTCATCTTTGTCTTAGTTTTGCTGACGTCATCTTCGTCTCAGTTTTTGTTGGGCCCAGGCTGCCACACTCGGGCTTAGGTCCCCGAGTGAGTACCACCTGCACCTCCCAACCTTAATCAGTACTGTCCTCTTTGGTCAAGAGTGAGTCACGGCTCGAACCCAAGACCTCAAGGTTTTGTTCCACTTTAAGTGGACGCCTCTCACCGTTGAGCCACCTTGTTCATGTCACGACGAACGACTAGTTCATGTTGCGGCGAATAGCCACATGCGTCATGACGAAACGACTGGTTCACATCGCGACGTCTTGGATGAGAACGCCTCAACCCGACTTTCATGCATTTTCCCACTTAAATCCTACTCTTTTGCTCATACAATACACTTAAACTTTAGATCATGCTTGATACTTCATTTCTAAACTCAAACATGTTGGACCCCGCTGTTGGAGCCCAACATCGGACATGAGAGCGTGGTACTGTATGCATGAGGTGAAACATGATAATTAAGCGATTAAGGGGAAAGACCACCGGAAGCTCGATGGTCCCACCGTGAACAAACTCAAAACTTGCTTTCATGATTTAAATCAAACACATCCATAAATAATTATCCAAAAGATGAGTTTACAAAGCTTTAAGAACATTTCAAACCAAATTACAACTTGAGTTCAAGAGCCAAAATACAAAATACACTTGAACTAATAAACTTGAAATGTAACTAAAGCCTTGACTTCAAAAAAAGTACATCATAACAAAATGAAAATGGAGTGCTGCCATAACTCGTGACTCACTCGATCTCTTGCTCGTCACCTGAATGGGGGAGATTAGAGGGGGTGAGCTATAAAGCTCATGGAAACATATTTATAATATTGAAATAAGCAGAAGTAATAAAAAATAACTCATTGTCGTGGTACTTGTTGAAATCATAGCAATTGAACATGCTTGAGGCATTATCTTGAAATGCTTGAATCTTGAACAATTCATGATGCATGATTCATAATAACGGATCATAAACACATAACATAACATGATGGTTTGGGTTAGTCCACGATTCATGACGTCTTACACATTCTCGCCTAAATGGTTATGTGTAGGCGTAGTTTCGTGAGGGAATCCTTGTGAAACCTCGCGCCACTTAAGGGCAAAGGGAGAAGTTTTTCGTGAGTCAATGCACTTGACTGTTCGTGAGGGACATACCACAAACCCACATAACATGCATGATTCAAAGTCTTGTAAACTTTATTGCCAAACTAGCACTTGCTTGTAAACTTGCTTCTCATATATTTCAGAAACATGATTTCATGTACATGTATTCTTGAAAGAAAACCCTTTTAAATCTTTTTAATACTCATGAATGCAAATCATATAGCAAAATATAATCATTCATAATAGTATGTAATGCAATCATTGATGATGCAATTTAAAGCAATAATCTTTCTTGATTTGAACAAAATAATGAGTGACTTATGTCTTCTATTATAAACATGAACCCACCTTGAATTTCTTGCTTGTTCTTGCCTAGGAATGAGTTTCCTCTAGATCCTCTTGCTCCTCTTGCCTCGCTTGATTTCCTAAAATAAGAACCAAAGTCCCATTCAATAACTCATGCTGAAACAATATTTCCATTCTTAACTTCCATCCAAAATTTCATATCCTTAGAGACTGATTTAGAACTTCACTTCTTCACAAAACTCGTACCTTGGACATGTGATTTCGCAGGATGGTGTACATGTTGACCCGAGGAAAGTTGAAGCAGTGGTGAATTGGCATGCACCCAAGACGAAGGATGAGGTGAGGAGTTTTACGGTCCAGCGAGTTACTGGGAGGTTTATAGAAGGATTCTCCATGATAGTTGCTCCGATGACCAAGCTATTGAGGAAGAATCGAAGGTTAAATTGGACTATGAATGCCCAAAGAGCTTTAAAGGAGCTCAAGCACAGGTTGACAAGTGCTCTAGTCTCGATTCGCCTTCTCGGTGATGAGGGCTATCTGATGTATAGTGACGCCGAGGAAGGGTCTCAGTTGTGTGTTGATGCAGGGAGACAGGGTGATAGCTTATGCTTCAAGGCAACTTAAGCCGTTTGAGTTGAATTATCTGACTCATGATTTGGAGTTGGCAGCAGTGATCTTTGCCTTGAAGATTTGGAGGCATTATCTTTATGGAGTTCAGAAGAGGATCTATACTGATCACAAGAGTCTCAAGTACTTACTGAGTTAGAAGGAATTGAATTTGAGACAGAGAAGGTGGATTGAGTTACTCAAGGATTATGATTTGTTGATTGAGTACCATCCAGGCAAAGCGAATGTAGTGGTGGATCCTTTGAGCAGGAAGTCTTCTATTACCCATGTTCAGACAGTTTATCTTCCTTTATTGGAAGAGATGGCCAAGCTTAAGATAAGCTTGAAGCAGGAGGAACCAAATTGCCTCCTAGCTAATTTCAGAGTGAGGCCGATACTCAGGGAGAAGGTTAAGGAGTTGCAGGCACAGATGCAGATTTGAGCAAGCTTCGAGAGGAAATTCAAAATGGTAAGGTTTCTGAGGTAGTAGTGAGAGAGGATGGACTCATGACAATGGGGGACAGACTTTGTATGCCAGACAGCAAGGAGGTTAAGGATGAGATTTTGGATGAGACACACAATGCGCCTTATGCCATGCACCCGGGTAGTACCAGAATGTACAGGGATTTGAGAGAGCATTTTTAGTGGAAGGGCATGAAGAGGGATGTGGTAGAGTTTGTCAGTAAGTGTCTCGTGTGTCAGCAAGTCAAGGTTGAACACCAGGCACCTTCAGGCAAGTTAAGGCCATTGTCCATTCCTGAGTGGAAGTGGCAAAGAGTAACCATGGATTTTCTGATGGGATTGCCCAAGACTAGTAGGAAGCATGATGCCATATGGGTTATTGTGGATCGGTTGTGAAGTCACTCATTTTTGGCTATCAATGGTGATTCGTTGCATGTGTTAGCCAAGAAGTACATTGATGAGGTAGTAAGATTGTATGGGATTCCAGATTTCATAGTGTCTGACAGGGATCCTCGGTTTACTTCGAGATTTTAGGGAAGCTTGCAGGAAGCTTTAGGTACTAAGCTGCATTTTAGTCGACATTTCACCTCGACGGATGGTCAATCTGAGAGGACCATTCGAACACTTGAGGAATGCTCGAGGCATGTGTGTTGGATTTCAAGGAGCTTGGGATGAGCATTTTCCATTGGTCAAATTTGCTTATAATAATTCGTACCATTCGAGCATTCAGATGGCTCCATATGAGGCATTGTATGGAAGGAGGTGCGGGACTCCGATATGTTGGGATGAAGAAGGAGAGAGGAAACCTGGTAGGACGAAATTGATCCGGATGACTATTGATAAAGTCAATCTGGTTAGCGGTGACTTAAAAATGACTCAGATAGGATGAAGAGTTACATTGATGCTCATCGTAAGGAGATGGAGTATGAAGTTGGTGAGAAGGTGTTTCTTAAGACGTCTCCTTGGAAAGGGGTAATGAGGTTTGGAAAGAAAGGCAAGTTGAGTCCACGATATGTGGGTCTTTATGAGATTCTTGAGAGGATCGGACCACTAGCTTACAGGTTGGCGTTGCCGCCAGAATTGTCTCAGATTCACGATGTCTTCCATGTTTCCATGCTGAGGAGTTATAGATCAGATCCTTCTCATATCATTCAGGTTTCAGAGGTTCAGTTAAGAGACGACTTGAGTTACGAGGAAATTCTAGTAGAGATCTTGGACACAAAGGAAAAGGTCCTCAGGAATAAGATAGTTCAGCTAGTCAAAGTTCTGTGGAGGAACCATTCAGTGGAAGAAGCCATGTGGGAGCCTATGGGCGCCATGAAAGAAAGTATCCAAGTCTTCGATGATTCAGTAAATTTGAGGCCCAAATTTCTTTTGAGAGGGGAGAAATGTTGGGCCCCAAATTGTTTTTCTTGATGTTATTAGGTATGAATTAAGTAGATTGTGTTAATTGTTGCATAGTTTGATTTTAGTGGAAGTGTTAATGGGAAATTAAGATTAAATTGAGATTAGTGTGGAATAGTGGTAATGAAAGAATAAAAGTGTATAAGGAAAAAATGTATGAGGGCATACATGGAAGATCACTTAAGGGTAAGAGGTTTAAGGCTTGTATAGAGGGGAATTATAGTCCTTGCTCATTCTTTTGAAGCAAGGAAAGAGTTAGAAAGAAGAAAGAAAAGAAAGGAAGATAAGAAGAAGAGAGAAGAGAGAGAGTCGTAGGAAGAGAGGAGAACAAGAAGAAAAGAGGAAACTAAGGTTGGCGATTTCTCAAAGGATCTGAAGCATTCTCGGGTAAGTATAATGATTGTTTCTTCTGTTTAGAATGCTTTAAAACCCTAATATGGTTTAGAATGAGTAGGAAACGATGGTTTAGGGTTTACGGGAAAAATTGGTAGAAATTCTTTAGGTTGTTGTTTCTGTTAGTGATTTTGTGTTGAATGAGTTTAGAAATGAAGTATCAAGCATGATCTAAAGTTTAAGCGTATTGTATGAGCAAAAGAGTAGGATTTAAGTGGGAAAAATGCATGAAAGTCAGGTTCGGAGGCGTTCTCGGACTCGCACGTCACGGCGTGAACTAGCATTAAATCGCGACGCGCTTGCAGGCTGTTCGCCGTAACGTGAACTAGTAGTTCGTCGCGACGTACGCAAGTCGTTCGTCGTGACGTACGCAAGTCGTTCGTCGTGACGTGCGAGGCAGATGTCTTTCGTCGCGCGCACGTCGCAACGAGCGGAGGCTGTTCACCACGACGAGTCTTCAATTTTCAGCAGGGATAGATCTTAGTGTTTTGGGCATATCTTTTGTTGTAAAAGTCTTTTTGAGGTGATTTTTGATGCTTTGTAAACTAGAGTCATAGATCTACGAGTTTTGTGAAGAAGTGAAGTTCTGAATCAGTCTCTAAGGATATGAAATTTTGGATGGAAGTTAAGAATGGAAATATTGTTTCAGCATGAGTTATTAAATGGGACTTTGGTTCTTATTTTAGGAAATCAAGCGAGGCAAGAGGAGCAAGAGGATCTAGAGGAAACTCATTCCTAGGCAAGAACAAGCAAGAAATTCAAGGTGGGTTCATGTTTATAATAGAAGACATAAGTCACTCATTGTTTTGTTCAAATCAAGAAAGATTTACTCCTTTAAATTGCATCATCAATGATTGCATTACATGCTATTATGAATGATTATATTTTGCTATATGATTTGCATTCATGAGTATTAAAAAGATTTAAAAAGGGGTGTTCTCTTTTCAAGAATACATGTACATGAAATCATGTTTTACGAAATATATGAGAAGCAAGTTTACAAGCAAGTGCCAGTTTGGCAATCAAGTTTACAAGACTTTGAATCATGCATGTTATGTGGGTTTGCTTTATATCCCTCACGAACAGTCAAGTGCACATTGACTCACGAAAAAGCTTCTCCCGTCTGCGCATGAGTGGCACGGGGTTTCTCACAAGGATTCCCTCATTTAAACTACGCTCTACACATAACCATTTCGACGGGAATGTGTAGCATGTCATGAATCAGGGACTAACCCAAACCATCATGTTATGTTATGTGTTTATGATCTGTTATTATGAATCTTGCATCATGAATTGTTCAAGATTCAAGCATTTCAAGATAATGCCTCAAGCATGTTCAATTGCTATGATTTCAACAAGTACCACGACAATGAGTTATTTTTTATTACTTCTGCTTATTTTAATATTATAAATATGTTCCCACAAGCTTTATAGCTCACCCCCTCTAATCTCCCCCATTCAGGTGATGAGCAAGAGATCGAGTGAGTCACGAGTTATGGCAGCACTCCATTTTCATTTTGTTATGATGTATTTTTTTGAAGTCAAGGCTTTAGTTACATTTCAAGTTTATTGGTTCAAGTGTATTTTGTATTTTGGCTCTTGAACTCAAGTTGTAATTTGGTTTGAAATGTTCTTAAAGCTTTGTAAACTCATCTTTTGGATAATTATTTATGGATGTGTTTGATTTAAATCATGAAAGCAAGTTTTGAGTTTGTTCACGGTGGGTCCATCGAGCTTCCGATGGTCTTTCCCCTTAATCGCTTAATTATCATGTTTCACCTCATGCATACAGTACCACACTCTCATGTCCGATGTTGGGCTCCGGCAGCGGGGTTCAACAGTTTTGCTGACGTCATCTTCGTCTTAGTTTTGCTGACATCATCGTCTGCTTTTGGTTTTGACCCTTCTTCCTTCTTTTGGCCATAACTTTTTACACAGACCTCTGATTAAGCTGATTTTTGAAGCTTTGGACTCCTGAGAAAAATTTCTATCTTTTTATACCTGATTTATCAGTATTGCTTTTAAATTGAAAAAGGTGGTTTGAAACAAAGTATGACGATCGGTTGACAAAGTCTGAATATACTTTACTAATTATAAAGTATCTTGAGCTATAGGGCTCGGATCGAGGCGATTCTTATTTTAAATTAAACTAGAGACCTAAAAATACAAGTTTTATGAAGGAACCGATCAGCACGCTAGCCTCTAAGGTTTTTAAATTTTGACGCGAAGTCAGTAAAGTGTTCAGTTTTGACTATTTTCTTTAAAAAGCATTTTGAGCATAACTTCTTCATTTCTAATCCGAATTGAGCGTTTTCAGTGGCGTTAGAATCGTTAGATCATGAGGAACAAATGTCATTAAGAAGTCGATCTAAATTTTTCATTTGGAAGTTTCCCCCAAAATGTGGTCAGTGTGTGGTCGGTTTTAAGTCTGCTATGCTTGTGTGTTTCCGAATGTTGGGCCTCGGAGACGGGGTCCAACAAGAAGAAGTCTAAGAAGCTAGTGGGAGGTGTAGCCAAGAAGAAGGCAAAGGAGACTAAATTAAAGGGGATATGCTTCCATTGCAACAAGGAAGGACATTGGAAAATGAATTGCAAAGCCCACTTGGAGTCGCTGAAGCAGAAGAAGGCATTAGATACTCCACTGTATAATTTGGGTATATTATTTGTCACTAAGGTTAATACTATTTATGATAGTAACATTTGGGTATTAGATAATTCGAAGTGGCTCACACATATATGTTGATATGCAGGGTCTCAGGGATAGTAGATTGCTCAAGAAGGGAGAGATGGACCTACATGTGGGAAATGAAGCAAGAGTTGCTGCATAAGCTGTAGGAACCTATGTTTTGTATCTTCCTATGGGGCTATAATTAAATTGGATAATTGCTTTTATGTACTTGTTGTGACAAAGAACATTGTATTTGTTTCATGTCTTAATAAAGTAGGATTTCATTTAACTTTTTATGGCAATGGTTATTTGATTAAGTTGAATGAAATGTTGAATGGTGCTGCTACATTGTGCAATGGTATTTACATATTAGATATGTGCAATTCAATTTTAAATATCAATGACAATAAAAGACAAAAACGAGATAACTTAAAATCATCTTACTTATGACATTATTGACTTGGCCATATAAGTGAGAGATGTATGGCTAAGCTACACAGGAGTGGTAGCTTAGGGTCGTTTGATTATGAATCATATGACATATATGAATCTTGCCTGTTAGGTAAGATGAATAAATTATCTTTTAAAAGAGAGGGTGAATGAGTGAATGGGTTATTAGACCTAATACATTATGATGTATGTGGTCCGACGTCCATTCATGCCAGAGGTGGTTTTATGTACTTTATTACCTTTATTGATGATTATTCATGATATGGGTATGTGTATCTAATGAGATACAAGTCTGCAGCATTTGAAATGTTTATTCAATTTAGACATGAAGTAGAGAAACAATTCGGTAGAAGTATCAAGGCACTTCGATCAGATCGAGGTGGGTGAATACTTGAACGAGGAGTTTCTAGCTTATCTTAGGGATAACGGGATTATATCCCAATGGACTCCAACTTACACACGCAACATAATGGTGTGGCTGAAAGGAGAAATTGAACCTTATTAGATATGGTAAGGTCAATGATGGGCTTAGTAGATCTACCGAAATCCTTTTGGGGTTATGTATTGGATCAGAAAAAGAAAACATGCTTTGTTTGGAAAAACGGTAGATTTCAAAACTTTTAAGAAATCATTACTTGTAGCGGAAGCAACAAATTCAAATCAACATGCCAATCCATACATGATATGGTATAAGGATAATAAAATATAAACAAGATCAGGAGTATTACCAACTCCTTCGCTACAGCTTTAAATCCACGTTGCGCTATCCTCTCCTTCTTCGTGTATCCAAATCCTTTGCCTTTGACTCTTTTCCTTTAGCAATCTACTTTCTCCTTGTTGTAGTATCCTCAACTAGTTAGATTTACCACCTGTTCTTCAAGGACAATTAGGTTAACAAAATGCTTTGGTGGGAAAGGAGAAGAAATGTTTGGAGGAGATTTTCTTAGAAGAAGAAGAAGAAGCAAAATTGAAACTCTTCCAATTGATATTTTCGATTCTCTCTTTCATGAAAGGAGAGAAGGTGTAAAGAACATACAAGAACTCTTTCTTGCCTACCAATTTCGTATATGCATGGATGGAAGGAGAGAGAGGTATCAAAATGCATCAATTCTTTCATTAATCACTCATAAAATAGCCAATAAATGAGATTATCTTCATTTATCTTTATGATGGCTATTTGAAAAGACCATAACCTAAAATTCAATACTCAATTTCAGTTTTTCCAAGAAGAAAGAAGGAAGATGGTCCATCTAATGTACATCTTTCATCTTTAATCAAATGAATGCAAATAGGTTACAAGCCAACATTAAAAGACAACCATTAAACCATTTAATGGTAAGTTCATAACTCCATTTAATGATGATTAACCATAATAAAGACCATATTTATTTAGCATTTTAATGTCAAATGTGTGGTTATACATTTAACCTAGGAATAACCGAAATTGCTATCTTCTTCTTAAAAATTGTTTTAATATAATTAATCTAATTAATTTCATTAAACCAAAACCAAGCCCATTCTTAAATATACATTTGGGCTTCCTTAATTAGACCAAGCCCAAGATTCAATTATGGGCTTCTAATTAACCTCCATTTATATTTCTTACTTAGCTTGATAACCTTCCTTAAAGCCAAGTGGGGAATCTTATTGGACTTTGATAATTCAAGTCCAATAAGCCCGAAATTAATTCATTCTCATTGGAATTAATTCTAGCTTATTAACTAAATGTCATTCCACTAAAGACAATTAGTTGAACTCTTGAATTATTAAATATTATGAGAATATGTCAATTGCAAAACCTATTTAGAACCTTATTATAGCCATCCGCACAACAAAGGGTAAAATTACGTTTTGCCCTTATGTTGTTTTTTTTCCTTCTAGATATCTCATTTTACTTTATATGGTGATTAACACATAAGATCCCATATCGGTGTTAAGACTTGATGGGTAGCTAGTCCATCAAACTACGGCGTAATTTAATCACAAATCTCCTTAAAACATCTAGAAGAGATGATAACACTATAAACTCTTTATTTGAGTGAATGTTCCACGATACATGTTTCAATTAATAATTCTAACATGCAGACACTTGGATTAATACTCTGTAAAATCCATTCCGATCATATCAAAATTATAATGAAACATATATGAGTTCACCACTCATCAAGATTATGGTTCATAATAGCGAATGCTTAAGTTGTATGTTTTAAGATTAAAGTAACGACCCACTTTATTCTTGAAAACATACTTGATTCTAGATTCATTTAATAGTGCCATTATTGATAGTCGACTCTATCATGATATGAAACTCATCATTCCTTGAAGTAAACTCCTTTACTTATATGGAGATAAATCGCAACACTTCTGATCTAAACCATAATTAAGTGACCAACTTGATTATTCAAGCTGTGAATCAATTAATTGATTCTAATAATATACATGTTTCCCATACATCTCTATGTATATATATTACTTACAAAGAATCTTGGTACCTTATGACCCGGATATATAATGCTCATACAGATAAAACCAAACTCTTTTGTTTTATTAATAATAAATATTTTCATTACAAAGCATGGCTGAAGAAGATAAAGTTACATGTAAATACACTTGCTTTCCAAGGCACTATATTTACATAACTCAAATATTATGAACTTCAGACTGTTGTTTCTGTGATAAACAAAGTCCCTTAAAAAATAGTTGAAGTTACTATATATGAGATATGGACTAACGAAAAGCCCAAGTTTGGGGTTGTTCGGCTTATATGAAGCGTATTCAATCAAATAAGCTTGAAGTGTACTATAATAAATGTTTGCTTATAGGATATCGTAAAGAAATAATTAGATATCAGTTCTATAATGCTTTAGAGCAAAAGGTGCTTATCTCAAAGCATACTGTCTTTTTAGAGAAAGAGTTTCGTCTAAGAGAAGACAGTGGGAGCAAAAGTTAAACCTGATGAAGTTCATGATGCTCAAACAGATGAAAATCAACTGCCTAAACTTAAGACTGTTGTTCACAGAAATGAGACAATAGTTGAACCTTCTGACACACAAAATGTTTGTAGGTCAAGTAGGATATGCAATGTTCCAGAGAGATATTGATTTCTTGTAAGTGAACAAAATGATGTATTGCTCATCGAGGAAAATGAGCTTACAACCTATGAAGAGGCTCTAAAGAATTCAAAATAAAAAAAATGACTTCAAGCCATGAAGTCCAAAATGGATTCCATGTTTGAAAACCAAGTATTTACTTTGATTGACCCACTCAAAAGGCTAAAACCTATAGGATTCAAGTGGATTTTCAAGAAGAAAATCGATATGGATAATGATAAGATTACCTATAAAGTAAGGCTAGTTACTAAAGGATATCGTCAATGACAAGGAGCTGAATATGATGAGTCATTTAGCCCCTAGCCATGCTTAAATCCATTAGAATACTCCTAGCCATTGCTGCTCATTATGATTATACAATACAACAAATGGATGTGAAGATGACTTTCTAGAATGAAAACCTAGTTGAAGATGTGTATTTGATACAACCTAAAGGCTTCATATCCAAAGATGGTAAAAGGGCATGCTGTTAGAGTAGTGCCCTGAAGGCAATCGCCTTTAGCGCATTTTGTACAAATTTGTGTACATACTTTATGAATAAATAAAGAAAAGGCATATTTCATTAACTTGCTATTCATTATTTATGAATGGATATTGATCTATAAGCAAATTAATGAAGTCCATGATATATGACATAGCATGAAGGAAATTGTGATGTGATCATACTACTGAGATTCCTATCATATGCAATTATGTCAGTATCTAAATTATCCACTAGTCATAGGATTACGAGGCTGGACATCGGTAATCCGGAGACTAGTACATCTCAAGCTTCTTGATTTGATCAGCGGTGGATCTCGGAAAACGTAAATATGAGATATTTAGGGTTGAGATGTGGATGCTTACTAGAGGTAGTAAGTACATTGGATGACTGCTATGAGATCATCACATGGATGTCTATTCTAATGTCGGTGATAATCTCATCATAGCAATGGTGCAAGTATCCTTAGACTTGAGGTGCTCGAGGATATCTTGGATACTAATTACGTGCTTTGACTCCATTCCTTGTTGCCTTACAGGTCGCTCATAGGGTGGTGATTGGAGTGCGACTTGAGGTATTGAAGGTAATTGAGTAGCCAATAGAGGATTCACCATACGTGATAGCGAAAGATGATACCCTTGGCCTCTTGTCGGGGTCATTACTTGGAAGTCTCTGGTAGGACATATATGTCATGAAGAATGTCTTCATTGACATATTAAGTAATGAGTCCCAGGGACAAGAAGCTGATATCACTTGGACTAGATTTGACATAGTCGGTCTAGTAAAGAGTTGACACTTGCCCATACTCATAACCAAGTGGGGTATAGCATGGTGAAAGGATGAATTGCAGTAATTGTCTATGGAAAGGTTATTGATATGGTTCATGATGAATACATGTTCATTCGTCAAACCAATTACTTTCCGGTTAATTGGGGGTCATGATGTGTTGCTAGATACGCTCATGACTTGCTCGATTAAGTGTTGATCTAAGTAGCCAACATAGCCGGGAACCTAATGGGTCACACATAAGAGTGTCTCGAAGAATTAAGTAAAATAGTTTTGGACAGAGTTCCAATAAATGGAAACAAAAGGATTAAATGGATCCCGATGAGATCGAGATATGTCCCGATGAGATCGCTACATCGATATTGCTGAAAAACGTTTCCGGTGGGTTTTCCCATACCGGGACCGGTAGGTCGGTAGGACCAACCCTAGTGTGACTGGACCACTTCAGCATTTATTTATATATAATTAAATAATTAATTAATTAAAGAATTAATTAATATATATATATATATTGCAACGTGGAAAGGGAGAGAAGGTTCCATTTTCATGCTTTGTCATTAGTTTCATTTAATGACTAGATGACAAAATAATGAATATGAAGAGGAGATGAGCATGTTCATTGGTGTAGGATGAAAGAAGATAGGTTTTTAAAAAAGGAAAAGAGTTTTCCTCTCCTAATCTTCGTGGGTTTTGGATGAAGGCAAATTGAAAAGTGTTTTCAACTTTCTTTAAAAGGAAACCAACGATTTTCCTCTCCTCTTCAAGGTCCTTCATCGTCTTCTTTCTAGCTCTCCAAGAACAAAGGTAAGATCTAGCAGTCTTTAACTTGTTCTAGCTATTCCCGGGTCAAAGTCCCGGTTAGGTTCTCCGATCTCTGCGTGGATACCGTTAGAGACAGTCTCCTTTGGCGTTATGGTTTGAGTTTGTTGTATAAACACATGGATCCTAGCTTTCGGGAAGGTCTCGGAATAAAAATTTTTGTTTTTCGCATCGTGGGCATGTGATGCTCACACCGGGATTTTCCTACAGTGGTATCAGAGCCACTTGTCTCATATATAACGAAGAAACCATGACTACCTGCATATGTCCTAGATGTTCCACTTCCTGATCCACCTGCTGCTGATGCTTCTGATATGGATCAGAAAGCATATCATAAGCATCTTAAAGACAGTGACATGGCTACCTGCATTATGCTTGCCTCGATGTCACCAGAGCTGCAGAAGCAGCATGAGTCTATGAGTGCTAATACAATAGTGTTTCATCTTGGAGAGTTGTTTGATGAGCAAGCTCGGTCTGAAAGGTTCGAGACCTCGAGGCTACTCTTCACTACTAAGATGACTCCAGGTTCATCTATAGTGCAATTATGCCTGGAAGATGAATGGGTATATTGAAGGTTGGCCGTCTTAGGTTTTGTTATGGATTATGAATTAAGTGTTGACTTAATTCTAGTTGGATGTCGATAGTTATTCACGGTTTGTGTTAAACTATCGGATGAGCCAAATATCCACACAATCCACGAGTTGATCAATTTGCTTCGAGGCAATGAGCAAGCTATCAAGAAGGATAGCAAGCGAAGTGCTTATGGTGGCATCCTCTTCTTGGTTCAAAGAAAAAGAATCTAAGAAGAAAAGGTCTAAGAAGCCAAAAGGAAGTCTAGCGAAAGAAAACCAAAGAGCGCACTAAAGGAACTTGCTTCCATTGTGGCAAGACTATGCTTTGAACGCAGAACTATAAAGTCTATCTGGAAGAATTGAAGCGAAGAAGGCATCGGATGCCTCGACTTCTTCGAGTATGTTGTCATTGAGGTTATCTTCATTTACGACCATAACATATGGGTATTAGATACGATTGTGGCTCACACATATCTGAATGATATCGGGGGCCTCGGGGACGATGAGGCGACTTATGAAGAGAGAACTGAACTGCGTGTGGGAAATGGAGCAAGAGTTCTTGCATTAGTAGTAGGAACTTATTTCTTGTCACTCCCGGTGGGCTTGTAATTAAATTGGATGAATGTTATTTTGTACTGTATTAACAAAGAACATATTATACATTTCTTGTTTAAATAAATTTGGTTTCCATGTGACTTTTAGTAACAATTGTTGTTTTATTAGTTTGAATGGAATGCTTTATGGTACTGGGTACATTATGCAATGGAATTTACATATTAGATATGTCATATCAATTATGAATGTCGATGACACGAAAGACATAAGCGAGATAATTTAAAATCAACTTACTTATGGCATTGTCGCGGCCATATAAATGAGAGCGTAGCTAAGCTCCATAAGAGTGGTAGTTTAGGGTCATTTGATTATGAATCATATGACACATGCGAATCTTGTTTATTAGGCAAGATGACTAAATTACCCTTTAAGGGAAAGGGTGAGCAGCGACTAGGTATTAGACCTAATATATTGAGATGTATGTGGTCCGATGTCCATCCATGCGGAAGTGGTTGTCTTTACTTCATTACCTTTATCGATGATTATTCTCGATATGGGTACTTATATCGATGAGATACAAATTTGAAGCATTTGAAAAGTTCAAACAATTCGAAATGAAGTAGAAAACCAACTTGAGAAAAGTATCGAAGACATTACGATCGGATCGTGGTGGGGAATACTTAGACCAAGAGTTTTGGATTATCTCGAGAGATAATGAGATTTTATCTCAATGGACTCCTCCTTACACCACATAATGGTGTGGCGAGAAAGAAATCGAACTTATTAGACATGAATACGATCAATGATGGGCTTTACAAGTTGTCAAAATCCTTTTGAGAGTGCGCGCCAGAGGCAATTTGTTTACTTGTTAAGCGAGTTCCATCAAAGCAGTTGATATTACTCTATATGAGATGTGGACTAACAAAAGACCTATCTTACTCATTTGAAAGTTTGGGGTTGTCACCTTATGTGAAGCGGACAAAGTCATATAAACTTGATCAAATCGTGAAGTGTACATTGTAGGATATCCTAAAGAAACAATGGGATATCAATTCTACCTTCTTGAGGAACAAAGGTGTTTGTTTCAAAGCATGTTGTCTTTAGAAAGAGTTTCTTTTACGAGGAAGGCGGTGGGAGCAAAATTGAACTTGAAGAAGTTCAAGATGCTCGAAACGAGCCTTGAATCATTTGCACGAACACAAGCTGTGACTCATACGAGATGAAATAACGATTCGACCTTCTACCGACACACGAAGTTAGTAGGTCACGTAGGATACGCTCTGTTCGAGAGATATGGTTTTCGTGAATGAGCAGAATGACGTATTGCTTTCATAGAAGATGATGAGCCTACTACCTATGAAGAGGTTACGAAGAGTTGATTACGAGAAATGGCTTCGAAGCCATGAAAGTGAAATAGATTCCATGTATAAAAACCAAGTATGGATGTGGTTGAGGCACGAAGGAATCAAACCCATAGGGTGCAAATGGGTTTTAAAAAGAAAACCAGACATGGATGGTAATGTAATTACCTATAAAAGCAAGGTTTGTGGCTAAAGGCTTTAAATCGAAAGACAAGGAGTTGACTACTGACGAGACCATCGACCCGATAGTAATGCTTAAATCGATTAGAATACTCCAGCCATTGCCACTCATTATGATTATGAGATATGACAAATGGATGTGAAGGCGAGCTTTCTAAATGGAAATCTAGGCGAGGGTGTGTATATGACACAACTGAGGCTTCACCTCTATGATGGTGAAAGGTATGCGAAGCTTGAAATCCATCTATGGATTGAAACAAGCATCACGGGAGTTGGAATATCCGTTTTGATGAGGTAATCAAAGAGTTTGGTTTCTCACAAAATCTAGATGAACACTTTGTGTATAAGAAGGTTAATGGAATTGCAATCATTATTCCTTGTGCTATATGTAGATGACATATTATTGCTAGGAAATGATGTCTCATACTCTGATCGATCGAGATTTAGTTGTCGAAACAATTTGCCATGAAAGACCTTGGTGAAACAACTTACATCCTTAGGATAAGAATCTATAGAGATAGATCAAAAGGTTGCTTGGTCTTTCACGATCAACTTCATAGACAAGATGCTAAAAGGTTTAGCATGGAGCAATCCAGAGAGTACCTTCCGTGACTCGTGGGATAACACTCTGAAATCTACATCATCTAAGACACTGAAGATGAGAGGATCGCATGAATATGATCCGTATGCATCTGCGGTAGGATCTATCATGTCTGTTATCTTATGTCTGAGACGATGTATCATATACTCTAAGTGTTCTGGCGGATACCAATCGGATCTGGTGAGGATCCTTTGGGTGGTATCGAGAATATCCTCAGTACTTGCGAAGGACTAAGGATGTTTTCTTGATATATGGAATAGAGATCTCAAAGTGGCGGGTATCTGATGCGAGTTTTCAATATGATAAGGATGATTCCAAATCCCAATCAGGTTATGTATTCACCTTTGAATGGCGGGCGATTAGTTGGAAGAGTTCCAAACAAAGGAGGCATTTGTCGATTCAACGGCGAGGCGATTACATTGCCGCCGGAAACAACAAAGGCGGTTTGGATCGAAGTTCATTACTAAACTTGGTGTGGTTCCTGGTTGTGATGGGCCCACTCTTTGTATTGTGACAACAATGGGGCTATTCTTGTGAAAGAAAGAACCAGGTCTCATCAACGATCAAACCGTACTCCGTAGATATCATTTGATCGGGAGATCATTGGTTGAGGTGATGTACGAGATAGAGAGAATTCCTGAGGCGAGAATATTCTTGATCCGTTGACAAAGCCATTATCACGGAAGAACTTTGATTCTTATGTACTGCTTTATGGTATTAGATATCAAAGCGATTGGCTTTAGGTCAAGTGGGAGATTGTTAGAGTAGTGCCACGAAGGCAATACGCCTTTAGCATTTTGTACTGAAGTTGTACATACTTTATGAATAAATAAAGAAAAGCATATTTCATTAACTTGTTGTTCATTATTTATGAATGGATATTGATCTATAAACAAATTAATGAAGTCCATGATATATGAAATAGCATGGGAAATTGTGATGTGATCATACTGAGATTCCTATCATGTGCAATTATGTCGATTATCTAAATTATCTCTGAGTCATGGGATTCTTGAGGCCCGGACATCAGTAATATGGAGACTAGTACATCTCAAGCTCCTTGATTTGATCAAGTAGTGGATCTCGAAGTTGTAAATATGAGATATTTAGGGTTGAGATGTGGATGCTTACTAGAGGTAGTAAGTACATTGGATGACTGCTTTATGAGATCATCACATGGATGTCTGATACAATAACGGTGATAATCTCATCATTAGCAATGGTGCAGTATCCTTAGACTTGGGTGCTCGAGGATATCTTGAATCTTGATTACGTCTAGCTGACTCCATTCCTTGTTGCCTTCAGAGGTAAACTTATAGGGTGGTGATTGGAGTGCGACTTGGGTATTGAAGGTAATTGAGTAGCCAATAGGATTCACCATTACGTGATAGCGAAGATGATACCCTTAGCCTCTTATCGAGTCGTTACTTGGAAGTCTCGGTAAGAGCATATATGTCATGAAGAATGTCTTCATTGACATATTAAATAATAAGTCGGGACAGAAGCGATATCACTTGGACTAGATTTGGCATAGTCGGTCTAGTAAAGAGTTGACACTTTGCCCATACCTCGTAACAGTGGGGTATAGCATGGTGAAAGGGCGAATTGCGGTAATTGTCTATGTAAAGGTTATTGATATGGTTCATGATGAATACATGTTCATTACGTCAAACCAATTACTTTCAGGTCAATTGGGGGTCATAATCATTTCTAGATACGCTCATGACTTGCCGAGATTAAGTGTTGATCTAAGTGGCGTAACATGGCAGGGAACCTAATGGGTCCGTGCATAAAGTGTCTCGGAGAATTCATAAAATAGTTTTGGATGAGTTCGATAAATGGAAGCGAAGGATTAAATGGATCCCGATGGGATCGCTACATCGATATTGCTAAAAAGCGTTTCCGGTGGGTTTTCCCATACTAGGGACGGTGGCCGATGAGACCCGACCCCAGTGTGGTGGACCACTTCAACATTTATTTATATATATATATAATTAATTAATTAAAGAATTAATTAATATATATATATATATATATATACCAGCGTGGAAAGGGAGAGGGTTCCATTTCATCTTTGTCATTAGTTTCATTTAATGACTAGATGACAAAATAATGAATATGAAGGGAGATGAGCATGATCATTGGTGTAGGATGAAAGAAGATAGGTTTTAAAAAGGAAAAGAGTTTTCCTCTCCCCAATCTTCGTGGGTTTTGGATGAAGGCAAATTGAAAAGTGTTTTTCAACTTTCTTTAAAAGGAAACCAGCGATTTTCCTCTCCTCTTCAAGCTCTTTCATCGTCTTCTTTGTAGCTCTCCGAAACAAAGTAAGAATCTATGATCTTTAACTTGTTTTAGCTATTCCCGGGTCGAAGGTTTGTCCGGTTAGGTTCTCCGATCTACGTGGATCCCGATTAGAGACGGTCTCCTTTAGCCATTATGGTTTGAGTTTGTTGTATAGAACACGTGGATCTGGCTTCGGGAAGGTCCCGAATAAAAATTTTGTTTTCATGCACCAGTGGGTATGTGATGCTCACGGGATTTTCCTACATATGCTGCTTTAGAAATCCATTTGATTGAAGCAAGCATCTAGGAGTTAGACATCCGATTTGATGAGACAATCAAAGTGTTTGGTTTAATGACATCTGATGAACCTTGTGTGCATAAGAAGGTTAGTGGGAGTGCTATCATATTGCTTATGTTATATGTAGTAACATATTACTAATAGGAAATGATGTCTCAATTTTGCAATCGTTAAAATTTGGTTTGTCATATATTTTTCCATGAAAGACACAGGAAACAACTTAAATATTAGAATCTGGATCTATTGAGATAGATCAAGGAAGTTACTAGGTCTTTCACGGTCTACATCATAGATAAAGTCTTAAGAGGTTTAGCGTAGGCGGTCGAGAGGGTCTTCCATGACTCATGTGATCAAACTCTAAAATCATGTGTCTTAAGACCCAGATGAGAGTACTTGCATGAGTATAATCCTATATACTTGACGATAAGATAGATCATGTATGCTATGTTATATGAAGATAGATATTGTAGGAAAATCCCGATGTGAGCATCACATACCCTGCAGTCGCGGAAAACAAAAATTTTTATTAGGGACCTTCGAAAGCCGGGATCTATGTGACTATATAAATTCAAACCAAATGACCAAAGGAGACCGTCTCTAACAATATCCGCAATCGGAAGAACCTAGCAAAGACAAACACTGACCAGGAATATATAGAACAAATTAAAGTCTTAGCTCTTACACTTTGTCATGGAAAAGCGAAAAGCGATGAAGAGGAGAAAAGCTTGAAGATGAAAGAGCTTGAAGGATGATTATCGATGATGAGAACAAACTTCTCTCTTGGATTTTCACAAAATCCTTTCTCCTTCCTTTTTAAAACCAACGACACCTTCTCTTCTACTCATCAAATGCCATTTGTTTTTACAATTTAAGGACATTAAATGCTTAGATGAGTAGCCTTCCACGTATGACCTTTATATATATATATATATATATATATATATATATATATAAAGTAAAAAACAAGCTTCATCTCCTCCCTCTTCCACGTTGCATATATATATATATATTAATTAATTCTTTAATTAATTAATATGATATATATATATATTATCTTTGAGTGGTCAGTCACCTTTGACGGTAAAGTCCTCTTAAGCCCTCACAAGGTCCCGATTATGAAAAACCACCGTAAACCTTTTTGATAATCTCGATGCAGCGATCTCATCGGGACATATCTCGATCTTATCGAGGATCCATTTAATCGATTGCTCTCCATATATTGGAACTACTGTCAAACTATTTTACAAATTCTCAAGTCACTCTTATGCGTGTGACCCGTTAGGTGACGATAGATATTGGCAGGACTTTGACAAAACTTACTTAATCCAAGCTCAGTCATGATATCTAGCAACACATCGCGGATTGATCAGTCATTGGGTTTGAATGAATCTATAGTCTTCATGAACCTATCACCAACCTTTCCATAGATATTCTGTGCAATGGACCTCAGCCATAAAACCCCTTGGTCCTGAGTATGGGCATGTCAACTTTTAAAAATCGAAATCTAGTCGTGATTTTAATTCTTGTCAAAGGACTCGTTACAATATGTCAATGAAGACGCTCTTGCAGACATGTCACTTCTGATCGAGATTTCGGTTGTATGTGATCGCGCGGTATCATTTTACGCTATCAGTGGTGATCTCTGTGGCTACTCAATTATGAGAATACCTCATTTGTACATCACCACCACATAGGCGACTGTGTAAGGCTGAAATGGAATTGAAAGCGAATGGGTATCCATATATCGAAAGTACCTCAATTAAGGATACTTGCACCATAGCTATGATGGATTATCTGAAATTAGAATGGGACAGCCACCCAGTGGCCTGTGGCGGGTCATCCTATGGTTATGCACTCATTAGCATCTAGAGCAAATATCGTATTCAGTTACAGATCATTCTGAAAGTCGTGAAATCTTACAATAATTTGATGATAATCTCGATAACTTTGATTTAGAAATTTGTTGAAAGACCATATCTTGGTTTCATACACCTTTCCATTCACCTAATTCTTTCTCATATATCAAAATCCTTGTCAAACAAGTGCTTGAGATGACGATAAAAGATCATATGTTATCGAGGTTAAATAGTGTACATGAAGCAAATTTCGTGGGTGGGCTAGAATCCATTGTCATGGCGTGCTGAGATTTGAAGTGCCTTGAAATTTGGATCTGTCTGTAGTAATCACTGAGGCGAAACTAACTGAGAGCCCATGCTGTCTACCATCCGTACCGTGTCCTGAAACCTTAACCCTTGGTGATCCTTCGTGCCTGACAACATGTTGAACCATCGTGGTCCGTTGACGGAAGTGGCCGTCTGTTGAATCGAACGGTCTGAGGTGTGGGCTCAGACAATCGTGCTGCTCTTGATACGGCAAGTTAATAGTTCAACAGTGTTGAACACACAAATTGTGATGGTCCATGTAAAATATCTGCGCATCGATGCAAATGCTTACCTGATGAACAATTGTCTTGAGCCATTTGATTCCCTCTTGCTCAATCTTCGACATGCACTTGATTAGCTTGATATCATTGTTTCTTTAGGAACTTTCAAGAAATTGTCGGACTTTCTTATCAGGTTTCATTGTATCATGAAGAAACTTTCGATCAATGTCGGAATTGTCATTCAAAATGCTTGTAAACTTCTGGTTTTCGATGAAAGGATTTCTCATCATTTGAGATCAAAACGTGGATGGATAAAAAAGTAACCCAGTCTCTTGAATAAGCAGTCAAATGGATTTGTGAAAGTTGCTAAGACTGAAACTTATCTTATGATTGGCATCACTTTCATTGGAACAGCATACGATATGCTTTTGTTGATCCTCATCGAAGCATCAATACTTTGTGTAGATCATCTCATCGAAGTGGAACATCTAGGACATAGCCCAGTTCCTCAGATCTGAGAACAATTCTCAGATTTCTCAGCCAATCGAGAAAATTTGGTCCAGTTAATTTGTTTGAGTCCATTAGTGAGCGCAAATTCACACTGGAAGTCATCTTCAATCAACCTAAAGAGAAAGAGAGAAAGAATGTTAGAATAGAATTACATGCATGATCATAAGGACTTGCATGACATGCATATGGCTCCCACTAGTTTCAAAGAATCCATAACCTCGGATCGAATCCAAGAAACATTATGACAAAATGTCCTAGTGGGTCGATATCCGACATTACTAAAATGACCTTGGGTTTACCCAACAAGCCACCTTAGGTCAATCGGTAGGTATCAGTCATACCAATTGCATCATAGATATCCGACATTACTAAAATGACCTTGGGTTTACCCAACAAGCCACCTTAGATCGATCGGTGTATCGGTCATACCGGTTACATCACAGTGCAATTATCGACTAGTGCTATCAACTTCGTGATGTATGCACACATTGGGTTATCAACTCTTGATGCGCGTACATCGATGTACACTACCCAATTTTGCCTCTCACATTAACCTTGAGTTTACTCAACAAATTAAACTTCTAGTGAAACCGACCCATTAATCGAAAATCTTATTTTCATGGTTCCGAACATATCCGTATAGAGTGAGCTTGGTTTACCCAACAATCCGAACTCTATAAGAACTCTAGTTCTCCCCATATTAATGGAAGGCGTTAGTTTTCATATTATTTGAGGGTTATCAAGCTCTGGTCTCATCATCTTCTTTTCCAAGCTATAGGATTATAGTCACCATGACTATATGGAATGATTTAGGGCATTTCATCAATCACATTGATTCTATACCTAAAATCATCCATCATCCCACCTCTGCATGTTGTAAGTCGACTTGTCTGAACATGCAAGTCGACTTATGCAACTGTGTAAGTCGACTTGTGCATGTGTAAGTCGACTTATGAGCATGCCTGTTCATTGAATGTGCACAAACACAGCAACCAGAACATTAGGGAATAAATTATAGAAAAATTGTTTTTCGGATTTTTTTTCACCGACATGTCTCTAAGATGTTTATGAATGTCTATGAGAATGGAAAAATGTTTTCGGTGATTTACTATTTATTTGAGAATTTATTGTGTTGTTGGAATAAGCGTATCGAGGAACACAGATTCTACATTGGCTTTGTTGCTGAGGTTGGTTGAGTTTTTTATGGAAATAAATCCTGAAAAAATTCATGGAGCATGTTGTGAACATGTTGTAACCTCTGTAATTTTCTCAGAATTTATTGAAATTGTTTCAATGAGTTTTTCAAGCAAAACACGAGCTTGGCGGTTTGAGAAAGTTGCTGGAAGCTTTGTTTTGTTTGGAATGATTAATTGTGTAGTTTTCAGTTCCAATGCCTTGGATCATTTTTCATGTGATTAAAAATGTGTTATCTTGATGTTGTATGCTTGCCAAAATGATTTTCTTGAAATTGGATTTCCAAACAATTTTTGGATGTCAAATGTGTCTCATTAGCGTCTCGTTAGTGTATTTCGTTGTCCTGATTGTTTTGGCCGTCACAAATTTTTGTGACCAGTGCCGAAGTAGTCTTGATAAAGTGTAGACTACCTAAAGATACTTAGGGTGATAGTTTGATATTCTCAAATTATTTGGAAATCTAAATGAATAAGAGTGTATTCATCGATTTCAAGTTTCATGTATAATATATCTATTTATGGTAAGCATGGTACAATGAAAGTATTTCATTGGTACATCATTATAAAGGATATTACACTTGGTATTGAGAATTTGAACTACGAATTGAAAATTAGCCGATTAGAGCATGCGGTACGTATTCGATTGTGCATACTAACATACACGGTCATTAGCATGCATCTACTATGGATCATTGGTTCGTGCACGATAATCCATAGTCGTCGGTACGTGCTACGGTCGACTAGTTAATGTACATAGCAATGATATAATATTAAATATATATAATTAATATATATATATTAATATATATATTTATATTGTAGTGTCAAATTCGAATTGGCAAGTGTAATATCCTTTATAATGATGTACTAATGAAACACTTTCATCAGAAATGCACCCCATACCATAGGATATGTATCGGGGCAGTAGGTCATTCCGACACACCCTACGATAAGGGCGCTTCTGAACAACCACTAACACTCCACATGGCATCAAAATCATAAAGCATTAATATGAAATCTACTAATTTTTAAACCATAAATTCTCATTTCATAACCTCAAAGCGAAAATTTACACAACCGGTATGTTACAGACATTACTCCAAAAGAAAATCAAACAAAAAGGCTAGCTAGGTCATCCTCAAAAGTGCCGGTGACCGACACATGTGCCATGACTTCTCTTGCCAACTCAATCTACGGCGGGAAAAGTTCCTCTGGGCAATAAGTCTACTCTCCGGTCTGAAAAATAATTTGCAATTTTGGGTGAGTTTGCGAACTCGGTGAGGAACCATCATCGATGGTTCACCCAATTCATGCATATACACATACATAACATTCACTACGCACAATTATCTCACCAAATCATATTTAGTAGTACCACATAATTTTCATACCAATCGAAAGAATCAATTCAAATGCACATGGAATGTGTATGAGGCGCTTTTCAATTTATTACGTTGTTGTGGATTGGCGCTGGCTTGTCCCATTAAGGGCGCATTACACGGTGAGCCATAGGCTCACGAATCACTATGGGCTCAAGGCCCGATCACGTTGAGCTTTAAGCTCTCGTTGGGTACGTCACAATCGCCGATTCTCGATCATGCAATTATGCATGAAGTGCATATGTCAAATAAAACAACACCAACATCATATCGGATCCCAATTCAACATATACACATAAGTCTCGTCACGGTAATCACAAGAAAATCACATATGACACTTCTATGTCGAATTTCTCAATCCATCGGACCTCCGGTCCATGATCCAAGCACAAACAAACACAATTTTTCCACCATTATTCTCCACGGGGTTCTAAGTGCGAAATTATAAACACTTACTAACCGAGGAACCATCTAGGTTACTCACCTAATAACTTCCGAGCTAATGCGGGAAGTCTCGTAACGTCCGTGGGATGACGTTCCAAGCGAGCCTCTATAACAATTAAAATAAGTAAACATTACCAATGAATAGTTAAAAATATCAAACAATGCACATGGAATAAGTAAAAGCGTGTATAATGCATGTTCATGGCATTCCAGCCCTAATCCAAAATTTTCCCATAAAAAATCCGTCTAAAATTAGAAACCTATTGGCCGACGGTGCATGCAATTGGGACCTCTATAGTCCCCAATTAAACAAAACAGTGATTAAAGGCTCCGTTACCGGGGTCACGTCAATTTCAGTTTAAAATTCCCAATTTCTATAAAATGAAATTCAATGTGTCATAAATCCGATGCCTCAAGAATCAGGTCAATCGGACGTCGGACGGAAAAGAAATTGACAAAAGAAGCAAGAAATCCTAAAATACCAATTAACAAATAAAATAATAAAATAAAATAAAATAAAAAACAGAACCAGCCTCGCTGAGGCGAGGCGTCGCCCTAAGCGGGCTGACTCATCGACCTCGTCAGCTAGGGCTAGGCGTTGCCCTAGCGATGATCATTAAGCCTCGTCACTAGAGGCGGCGTCGCCTAGTGACCAAAGCGTGATTCATCTTCCCATTTCCCCTTTTTTCTGATTTCTAATCCAACTTCCAACATCAATAACTTATTGCACACAATTCAGAAAATTACCAACTATATCTCATTGGAAAGATCATGAAACCCTCTACAATTCTCAAGAAGACCATAAAAATCAATTTCACCCCTAAGGGTATCAAAAATTCCATTAAAACTACTGCCTACTCAAATCCCATTAAAACAGAACAGTACATTGCAAATTCCATTCCTCTCTGATTCTTCAGCCAAAAATTACCACATATATATGCTCAATAATTTCACAATGACATCTACAACTTTCATGAACAACCCAAAATCAAATTCCATAACTAACTAGGTCAAACAATTCAACAAAGAATCAGTCTACTGAAATCAACTAATCTGGACAGTAATTTCCCAAACAACATATCTCTTAGCAAAAATGTCACCAAATTCACTACCTTATACCCCTGAAAAGATAAGATCACCAACTTCAAGTTTCATGAAGAACTCAAACTCCAATTCGATTTCTAACAAGTTCAAATCTATTATGCAAGTTACTGCCATTATTAGCAATTCACAACCTACTGCAGGGTCAGTTTTTGCAAAATCATAACTCCCAACTCTGACCTCTAAAAATTACACACCATAAATCATTTTCAAGATAATTTCTTCATATACAACTTTTCAGAAGATCACTCACACCAATTCAGTCCAAAAAAATTGCTAAAATTTCTCCCAAGCAGAAAGCTCACAAAATCAACACTTTAACTAGGTTTCTCCAAACAGCATAAAACCAATCAATAGTAATCAGTTCATATCTCCCAATATACAACTCGAAAATTAGCAAGATCAGTGGAAATGGAAAGCTAACTCAATATGCCTCAACTTTCATACAGACCATTTTTCCTAGTTCCATACCAATTAATTTAGAAAAATCAACAAAGTAATCAGGTCATAACTGCGGGTACTGTTCATAGGCAATAAAACAGTAACTTTCCATGCAAAATTTCGCCCTTCTAGCATTACAATTTAACAACACCTATTTCACACAAAATTGTAGCCAACATCCCAAAGTTTAATTGGGCACAAACTTCACCTCATTTACACACCTACACAATAAGTTTTGATCAAAACATTCCAACAGGTCAAACACCAATTTTCCAGATTTCAACATTACCCTAACTCCTATCACTTCTAACATCAATAACACATCACTAAGCATCCATTCCTACCTCTAATTCAACCACAAATTCATCACAACATACACTTCTATAATGACACAAAAATTGGCAGCACCTACACAAATGATCTTCCTAAGTTTTCCATTCATCTAACCTTACAAACTCAATCAAAACCAAGCTAAAATCAATAAAAGTATAGTCATTCATTCATCCATAACCAAGTATACATTTAAACCCATTCAAACCTTCTACTATGATGATCAAGTAAATGTATAAAGGATCTCCATGCATGCTTCTAACTACCAAAAGCATAAAACAAACATCAATACTCACCTTAAACAAGTTCAAGCTATCAATTCTCCAAGTTCACACACACTCTCAACCTTTCCCAAAACCTATGGCTATCACAACAACCATGCATATCATCATCTTCTCAAGGATTTAGCTAGCCTTACATGAGAAGGAAGAGGGAGCAAGCCAAAGAACAAGAAACTATCTTGTGTGAAGAAGTCACCAACGAAGGAAGAGGAAAAGCACACCAAGGAAGGAGAAAAGCAATGTTTGGATGAGTAATAAGCTTCAAATGAGTCATATATTTTAAAAGAACAAGGAGGAAGTCATAGGTGATGCTGAAAAGTCGATGGTGTTGCATAGGATAGGACAAAAATCTAGAAGCCACTTGGCTTATAATGAATGGAAAAGACAAAAATGAATTAAACCCAATTAATTAAGCACTAATCCCACTTAAGCTCTAAACATGGCACTAACATAATTCCCAAAATTATTTATTCACTAATCTCATGCCATTAGGCAATCCTTTTCAGTACAAAAAGGCTCACTCAGCCAGTCCTTTGAAATTTTTCGGTCCGGGAACGAACCCCGAAAAATTTCAGAAAAATTCTCATAAATTCCTAAAAATATAAAACAATTTATGGGGCACTCCAAATAATTTTTCAAATACAACTTTCACATAAATTTCACAAAAGATCCCAATTAGACACTTATGCCGGAAATGTCATGAATGCTTGTATACCATGTGCATGTGCAAAACAATCATCAGTTATAGAGGCTATATGTTGTATGAGCATGCCGATATATAATCCAATTCTCCTAACCCGTCCCAAATTACCAATAAACCCTTCCTATGGAGATGGGATGTTACAATTCTCCCTCCTAATAAAAATTTCGTCCCCAAATTCTTACATGGTTGATCGAAAAGATGAGGATACTGTCTCCTCATATGCTCCTCGGTCTCCCAGGTAGCCTCCTCAGTCGAGTGGTTCCTCCAGAGAACTTTTACCAGTGGAATACTCTTGTTCCTCAATTGCTTCACTGCGGACCCGATAATCAGATAGGTTCCTCTACATAACTCAGACACTAGAGACCTCGATCTCCTTAGCGGTATCACATGTGCCGGATCCGACCGATATCTACGGAGCATACTCACATGGAATCGTCATGCAACCGAGACATCTCACTCGGTAAAGCTAGCTTTGAGGCCAAAGGTCCTATCCTCTCAAGAATCTCATATGGACCAATGTATCTAGGGCTTAACTTACCCTTTTCCCAAATCTCAAGACACCACGCCACGGTGACACCCGTAAGAACACTCTATCGCCTACATTGTACTCAATGTCCCTCCTATCTTGATCCATAGCTCTTCTGTCTATCCCGAGCCGCTTTCATGCGACTCGAATCAGTTCACCTTATCTACGATATCCCGAATCAGCTCGGGACCTCGATCATCCTCACACCCTCTTCATCCCAATACAAAGCGATCTACACTACGCCCATACAAAGGCCTCATATGGTGCCATCCCGATGCTACTATGATAATGATTGTTGTATGCAAACTCAATCAGAGCTAAATCCTGATCACATGCTCCTCTGAACTCCAATACACAAGCCCGAAGCATATCCTCAGCAGTCTTAATCGTCCTCTCACTCTGCCCATCTGTCTGAGGATGAAACGCATCTTGAAGTTCACTTTAGTACCCATAGCAGACTGCAAACTCTGCCAGAACCTCGAAGTAAATTTGGGATCCCTGTTAGACACTATCGACACTGGGACCCCATGCAGTCTCACTATCTCCGCCACATACTTACGGGCCAATGATCCATGGTATTGTTCTCCTTACTCGGCAAGAAATGGGCGATTTAGTCAATCGATCCACTATGACCCAGATAGCATCATGCTGCCTCAGCGTCCTAGGTAAACCCTAATGAAATCCATGATAATTCGTTCCCATTTCCACTCCGGAATGGGCAACGAATGAAGCTTCCCTACTGGAGCCTGGTGCTCAGCCTTAACCTGCTGGCACGTCAAACATCTAGATACATACTCCGCTACTTGCTTTTTCATGCCGGGCCACCAGAAATGTTGCTTAAGAGTGTTATACATCTTGGTAGTACCAGGATGCATAGCATATGTGGCCATATGAGCCTCCTCCAATATCTCTCTCCTCAAGTCATCCACATCAGGCACACAAAGCCTCATCTCAACCACAAAGTCTCATCTCTCACATCAAACTCGTAACTCGAATCACTTTTACCTTCTCAATCGGTCTCACCATAACAGATCCTTGTCACGAACTCTCCCGATCCCGCCCAAGAGCATCGGTCTCGATGTCAAAGTAGCCAATAAGACTCCATCCCGCTCAGAGTCATCCAGAACATTCAAAGCCCTCAACTCAATCAAATTAAGCAACCTCATTGCACGAATCGAGCCGTACTAGTATGTGACTTCCTACTCAGAGCATCCGCCACCACATTAGCTTTCCTGTGGTGGTACTCAATAGATACCATAGTCCTTCAACAACTCAAGCCATCTCCTCCGCCTCAAATTCAACTCTCTCGCTCAAGAAATACCTCGACTCTTATGGTCAATGAAGATCTGGAAAGTCTCACCATCAGGTAATGCCTCCAAATCTTCAAAGCAAACACTATGCGCAGCTAACTCCAAATCATGAATGTGGATAGTTTACCTCGTGAGACCTCGGTTGCTCGAGGCATAGGCAATGACTCTACCGCGTCTTTGCATCGAACACACCCCAATCCTCGATGCGATGCATCATCATACCTCAAATCCTCCAGGTCCCAGATGGAATAGCCAACACCGTGCAAGAGTCAACCGATGTTTCACTCCCGAAGCTCTTCCGACACTCCTCGGTCCATCCAGAATGGCACATTCTTCCTCGGAAGTTTTGTCGGAGGGTGAGATCAATGAAAACCCTCGACAAACCTCCGTAATAACCGCCAATCCGAGAAACTCAATCTGAAACATTCCTAGGAGCTTCCACTTCAAAGACCGCCTCCACCTTACTCGGATCCACTCAATACCCTCTCCGATCCTATATGTCCCAAAATATCACCGATCCAGCCAAAATTCACATTTACTAAATTTGGCATACAACTGCTCTCCTTCATGGTCTCGCAACACAATCCTCAAATGCTCACTATGCTCCATGCTCCTCGAATACACTAAAATGTCATCAATAAACACAATAACAAAGCTGATCCGGTAGGCTGAAATACCTTATTCATCAAGGCCACGAAGAAAATTTGCCGGGGCATTAGTCAACCCAAACGGCATCACTAAAACTCAAAATGCCCGTACCTGCTCCTGAAGGCACTCTTAGGCACATCCGCCTCTGCAATCTTCAACTGATAGTACCCTGACCTCAGATCCAACTTAGTGAACACCTGAGCTCCCTGCAACTGATCAAATAATTCATCGATCCTAGGCAGTGGATACTTATTCTTCACTGTCACCCGATTCAACTGCCTGTAATCGATGCACACCTCAAAGTCCCATCCTTTTCTTCACAAACAAAACTGGAGCTCCCATGGTGAAACACTAGGTCTCGATAAAGCCTTCTCCAATAACTCCTGAATCGAGTTTTAAGCTCCCTCGGTTCCACAGTTTCCATCCTATATGGAGGTATAGATATAGAGCGATGACTGAACGAGGTCAATAGTGAACTCTGCCTCCGATCCGGCAAAACCCAGTAACTCATCGAAACACATCCGAAATTCCCAACCACGGAATATCCTGAAGCCTCTCGCTCAACTCGGTGTCAACCACATGAGCTGATATGCCTCATACCTCCCTCGCATCAATCTCGATGCACTAAGGAAAGAGATCATCCGGCTGGTATTGCTGACTAACTCCTCTCAACCTTTGCTCTAGTGACTAGGAGACTCTAAAACAACCTCCTTGGTATAGCAATCCATAATAGCCCTATGTAGCACCCCATACCATAGGATATGTATCGGGGCCTGTAGGTCATTCCGACACATACCCTACGATAAGGTGCGCCACTGAACAACCACTAACACTCCACATGGCATCAAAATCATAAAGCATTTATATGAAATCCACTAAATTTTTTTGAAACCATAAATTCTCATTTCATAACCTCAAAGCGAAAATTTACACAACTGATGTGTTACGTACAATACTCCAAAAGAAAATCAAACAAAAAAGGCTAACTAGGTCATCCTCAAAAGTGCCGGTGACCGACACATGTGCCATGACTTCTCTTGCCAACTCAATCTACACGGGGAAAAGTCCCTCTGGAGCTATAAGTCTACTCTCTGGTCCCGAAAAATAATTTGCAATTTTGGGTGAGTTTGCGAACTCGGTGAGAACCATCATCGATGGTTCACCCAATTCATGCATATACAAACATAACACATTTACGCACAATTATCTCACCAAATCACATTTAGTAGTACCACATAATTGTCATACCAATCCAAAGAATCAATTCAAATGCATATGGAATGTGTATGAGACGCTTTTCAATTTATTACGTTGTTGTGATGGAGCTGAAATCGTCCCATTAAGGCGATAAAGCGGTGAGCCATAGGCTCGAATCACTATGGGCTCAAGGCCCAATCACGTTGAGCTTAAAGCTCTCGCTATGGCCCGTCACAATCGCCATTCTCGATCATGCAATTATGCATGAAGTGCATATGTCCAAATAAAACAACACCAACATCATATCGGATCCCAATTCAATATGTACACATAAATCTTGTACAGGTAATCACATATGACACTTCTATGTCAAATTTTCCAATCTATCGGACCTTCGGTCCGCAATCCGAAACAAACAAACACAATTTTCCCACCATTATTCTCCACGGGGTTCTAAGTGCGAATTATAAACACTTACTAACCGAGGAACCATCTAGGTTACTCACCTAATAACTTCCGAAGCTAATGCGGAAGTCTCTGCAACGTCCACAGGATGACGTTCCAGCGAGCCTCTATAACAATTAAAATAAGTAAACATTACCAACTGAATAGATAAAAATACTAAACAATGCACATGGAATAAGTAAAACGTGTATAATGCATGCTCATGGCATTCCCGGCCCTAATCCAAAATTTTCCCATAAAAAAAAATCCGTCTAAAAATTAGAAACCTATTGGCGCTGACGGTGCGCAATTCGGACCTCTATAGGTCCCCAATTAAAAAAGCAGTGATTAAAGGCTCCGATTACAGGCCACGTCAATTCTCGTCCAAAAATTCCCAATTTCTCACAAAATGAAATTAAATATTCTACGAATCCGATGCCTCAAGAATCAGGTCAATCGGATGTCGGACGGAAAAGAAATTGACAAAAGAAACAATTAGGGCCAACTAATAAAAAAAAATAAAAAAATATAAATACATATAAGCGCGCCTCATGGGCGACATGTCGCCTCATGAGGCCGACTCTCGCCCGTCAATCGCGAGGCGAGGAGTCGCCTCGCGAGAGGCCGATCTTCCTCGCCTCGCGGGCGAGGAGTCGCGAGAGGGTCGATCTTCTCGCCTCGCGAGGGCGAGGAGTCGCCCTCACGATCCCATGAGGTTCAACCTCACTTCATTCCTTTTTTTTTTTCCTATTTCCAATCAAATTTCCAACAACAATAACTCTTAGTACACAAATCAGAAAAATACAAACCATAGCTTGTTGGAAAGATAATGAAAAGCTCTACCATTCTCATGAAGACCATAAAAATCAATTTCACCCTTAAGGGTGTCAAAAATCCCTTCAAAGCTACTGCCTACTCAAATCCCATTAAAACCGAACAGTATATTGAAATTTCCATAACTCTCAGATTCTTCAGCCAAAAATTACCACATAAATATGCTCAATAAGTTCACAATGTCATCTACAACTTTCATGAACAACCCAAAATCAAATTCCATTGCTAAACAAGTCAATTAATTCACTCAATGTTGCTGTCCCTAAAATCATTCAATTTGAGCAGTAAACTTATAACAAGCATAACTCCCTGTACACAAGTCAGAAAAATCTGAACTTTATACCCCTGAAAAGATAAATCCTCAAACTTCAATGTTCATGAAGAACTCAATTTCCAATTTAATTTCTAACCATTACAAAACTGTCATGCAAGTTACTGCCATGATCAGCAATTCCTAACCTAATGCAGGATCAGTTTTTGCAAAATCATAACTCCCAACTCTGACCTCTAAAAATTATATTCCATATCTCATTTTCAAGATAATGTCTTCCTCTACAACTTTGCAGAAGATCACTCACACCAATTCAGTCCAAAAAAATTGCTAAAATTGCTCCCAAGCAGAAAGCTCACAAAATCAACACTCTGACTAGGTTTCTCCAAAAAGCATAAAACCAAGCAATAGTAATCAGTTCATATCTCCCAATATACAACTCGAAAATTAGCAAGATCAGTGGCAATGGAAAGCTAACTCAATATTCCTCAACTTTCATAAAGACCCTTTTTCCTAGTTCCATACCAATAAATTTATAAAAATCAACAAAACGCATTACTCATACTTGCGGTTACTGTTCACAGGCAATAAAACAGTAACTTTCCATGCAAATTTTCGCCCTTCTAGCAGTACAATTTAACAACACCTATTTCACACTAAATTGAAGCCAACATCCCAAAGTTTAATTGGGCACAAACTTCACCTCATTTACACACCTACACAATAAGTTATGATCAAAACATTCCAACTGGTCAAACACCAATTTTCCAGATTTCAACATTACCCTAACTCCTATCACTTCTAACATCATTAACAACATGTAAATTCACAAGCTTCCACTACTCTATCCTCTTCCCTCACTCAAGCATGCATTAAACCCATTCAAACCTACCACTTTCATGATCAAATAAATGCTCAAAGGATTCCCATGCATGCTTCTAACTACCAAAAGAATAACTACAAACACAACTCTTACCTTGATCAAGTTGTAAGCTCTCAATTTTCCAAGTTCACACACACCTCTCAACCTTTCCCAAAACCTATGGCTATCACAACAACCATGCATATCATCATCTTCTCAAGGATTCACTTGATCTTGATAGAGAATAAAGAGAGGCAAGGCAAGTAGCAAAGAAAAGTCTCTTATAAAGGATGGATAAGAAGCTTTTGAAAAAGGAGAAACAAACACACCAAGGAAGAAGCAAGTTTCGGATGATGCAAGGGAGAATTGGTTTGTTTTTTAGTACTTCAAATGTTAAAAGAAACAAGGAGAAGGTCGTATGAGAGGAAGAAATAAGACAAAGCTAATTAATGAAATGGGACACTTGGCTTTAAGTATAATAAAATATCATTTATCCTAATCCAAATTAATTTAGTACTAATTCCAATTAATCTCTAATCATGGCACTATAATATTATCCTAACCTCATTTATCCACTAATCTTATGCCATTATGCAGCCCCTTTTTAGCACAGAAAAGTTCACTCAGTCAGCCCGTTGGAATTTTCCGGTCAGACACGAACCCCTAAAATTCCGAAAAATTCCCATAAATCCCCAAAATGTAAAACATTTAATGGCGCCTCAAATAATTTTTTCAAATACAATGATCCCATAAATTTCACAAAGAATCGCAATTTGAAACCTAAGCGGAAAATGTCACGAATGCATGTATCCGTGTGCATGTGCAAAACTATCATCGATTATAGAGGCTATATAATGGATGTGCATGCCGCGTTATAATTCAAGTCTCCAACCCGTCCCAAATTACCAATAAACCTTTTCTATGGGTGATGGGATGTTACACTATAGGCCGTCACCATCCATCCCGTAATCACATCGATCTCTCTCGAGACAACACTATAAGGTGCGCCTCAACACTGCTTGATCAATCTGGATCGAGCATCCCTCGAACCTCTCCCAATCGATAGTAGTACTGAGGTGTACTCACCTCTAGCCCATCCGTAACATATCCCGATCCCCATGCAATCTACATGCCATATGAGGTGCAATAAAGAATGTGGATCCGGATCCAAAGAAAGCAAATGCCTCAATATCATAAATAAGGAGCATACCACCATTTACATCGGGGAATCTGGGCCTCCCGCCTTGTCATGGCATATACTCGCCTGGGGGCGTGGTGGCTGCCTCACCTCGCCCTAAAGGATCCTCACCTCTACCTCGGCCTCTACCTCGGCCCCTCAGATTGATCCACGCCGGATCCACCCACTCTACTCATCATCTTGTAGTACTACTCCGGCTCGGCCACTACCAAGAGATCGAGCTCCCAATGTAGCTAGGCAATCCTCAATCGATGATCCATGGAGCCGCATTTAAGGCAAGCTCTAGTCAATCGCCAACACTCTCCAAAGTGCCTCTTCTCACAAGTGCTCACGAGAATGGGGAATCGCCAAAACCTCTGCCATCGCCATCGCCATTGCCACCTGCATAAATCTCCTCTCTGTCCAAAACCCGACTGTCTGGATCCTCCTGAAGATCTGAAGGCCCTGCTCTGGCGCCTGCTAAAACTCCTACCAGAGCTGCCCTGACTGTCACTAACTCTCTTTCCTCTAGACCCTTGACCCATCTCTGCCTGTCTCTGTCTCACAATCTGCTCCACTCTCACAGCAGCAGCTCTCAACTCTATAAAGGAGCTCATATCAGATCGGGCCAATCCTGCACGGATCTCCAGATTCAGTCCCATCTCAAACCTCCGGCACCTATCCGCCAAGTGGAAACCACATGGCAAGCATATCCCATCAACTCATTAAACCTAACCTCGTACTCACTTCTCACATCCTACCTGCCTCGACTCCTAAAACTCCTGCATCTTCATTTCCAGATACACCTTGGGCATATAATTGTCTCTAAAGCCCTCAAAAATCTGCCCATGTCGGTAAGCAAGGTGCGGTGGTGCCGGAACAGTCTTCCACCATGTATAAGCATGGCCTGCGGAAGAGATCTCGCGAATCGAACCTCTCATCAGTTCGTGATCCATCTGATCAAGGACTCTCTCGGTCCTCTCCAACCATCCTCGGCCTCGGCCAGTGCATCTTGCCATAAGTTCATGACCCCCACCTTGCAGACAAATCATATCTCCTCTCCCGTCTCACGGGACTCTAGAGGTATCTCCTCGAGATCGAGGCACCGAGGACTCTCTACTAGCTCCAACAGATCCACGTCACCGGTTGATCAATCTGATCACCAAATACGGATGACCTAAAACAAAACAAGAACTCTGATCAGTTTTTGCAGTTCTCACAATAATTCAAGCCTAATTATGTACTAGTCCTAACAGATGCCAAACCATGCTCGATACCACCTAATGTAGCACCCCATACTATAGGATATGTATCGGGACGCCAGAGGTCATTCCGACACACACCCTACGATAAGGGTGCGCCACGAACAACCACTAACACTCCACATGGCATCAAAATCATAAAGCATTAATATGAAATCCACTAATTTTGAAACCATAAATTCTCATTTCATAACCTCAAAGCGATAAATTTACACAACCGGTATGTTACGTACATTACTCCAAAAGAAAATCAAACAAAAGGCTAGCTAGGTCATCCTCAAAAGTGCCACCGACCGAGCACATGTGCCATGACTTCTCTTGCCAACTCAATCTACGGCGGGAAAAGTCCCTCTGAGCTATAAGTCTACTCTCCGGTCTGAAAAATAATTTGCAATTTTGAGTGAGTTTGCGAACTTCGGTGAGGAACTATCATCGATGGTTCACCCAATTCATGCATATACACATACATAACACACTACGCACAATTATCTCACCAAATCACATTTAGTAGTACCACATAATTTTCATACCAATCGAAAGAATCAATTCAAATGCACATGGAATGTGTATGAGACGCTTTTCAATTTATTACGTTGTTGTGATCGAAGCTGGCTTGTCCCATTAAGGGCGCATTACGGTGAGCCATAGGCTCTGAATCACTATGGGCTCAAGGCCTAATCACGTTGAGCTTTAAGCTCTCGTTGGCTACTCTGGTCACAACTGCCAATCACTGATCATGCAATTATGCATGAAGTGCATATGTCCAAATAAAACAACACCAACATCATATCAGATCCCAATTCAACATATTCACATAAGTCTCGTGCAGTAATGTAAAAAAATCACATATGACACTTCTATGTCAGAATTTCCCAATCCATCGGACCTCCGGTCCGCAATCCAGGCACAAACAAACACAATTTTCCCACCATTATTCTCCACAGGGTTCTAAGTGCAGAATTATAAACACTTACTAACCGAGGAACCATCTAGGTTACTCACCTAATAACTTTCGAGCTAATGCCGGGAAGTCTCTGCAACGTCCGTGGGACGTTCCAACTGAGCCTCTATAACAATTAAAATAAGTAAACATTACCAACTGAATAGTTAAAAATATCAAACAATGCACATGGAATAAGTAAAAACGTGTATAATGCATGTTCATGGCATTCCTGGCCCTAATCCAAAATTTTCCCATAAAAAAAATCCGTCTAAAAATTAGAAACCTATTGGCACTGACGGTGCGCAATTCGAACCTCTATAGGTCCCCAATTAAACAAAACAGTGATTAAAGGCTCCGTTATCCGGGGCTACGTCAATTTCCCGTTTAAAAATTCCCAATTTCTCGCAAAATGAAATTCAATGTGTCATAAATCCGATGCCTCAAGAATCAGGTCAATCGGACGTCGGACGGAAAAGAAATTGACAAAAGAAGCAAGAAATCCTAAAATACCAATTAACAAATAAAATAATAAAATAAAATAAAATAAAAATAGAACCAGCCTCATTGGGCGAGACGTCATCCTAGCGGGGCTAACTCATCGACCTTGTCTCTAGGGCGGCGTCGCCTAGCGATGCCGTCACTTAAGCCTCGCCACTAGGCGGGCGTGCCTAGTGACCAAAGCGTGATTCATCTTCCCATTTCCCTTTTTTCGATTTCTAATCCAACTTCCAACATCAATAACTTATTGCACACAATTCGGAAAATTACCAACTATATCTCATTGGAAAGACCATGAAACCCTCTACAATTCTCAAGAAGACCATAAAAATCAATTTCACCCCTAATGGTGACAAAAATTCCATTAAAACTACTGCCTACTCAAATCCCATTAAAACAGAACAGTACATTGCAAATTCCATTCCTCTCTGATTCTTCAGCCAAATATTACCACATAAATATGCTCAATAAGTTCACAATGACATCTACAACTTTCATGAACAACCCAAATTCAAATTCCATAACTAACTAGGTCAAACAATTCAACAAAGAATCAGTCTACTGAAATCAACTAATCTGGACAGTAATTTCCCAAACAACATATCTCTTTGCAAAATTGTCACCAAATTCACTACCTTATACCCCTGAAAAGATAAGATCACCAACTTCAAGTTTCATGAAGAACTCAAACTCCAATTCGATTTCTAACAAGTTCAAATCTATTATGAAAGTTACTGCCATTATCAGCAATTCACAACCTAATGCAGGGTCAGTTTTTGCAAAATCATAACTCCCAACTCTGACCTCTAAAAATTACACACCATAAATCATTTTCAAGATAATTTCTTCATCTACAACTTTTCAGAAGATCACTCACACCAATTCAGTCCATAAAAATTTATAAAATTGCTCCCAAGCAGAAAGCTCACAAAATCAACACTTTAACTAGGTTTCTCCAAAAAGCATAAAACCAATCAATAGTAATCAGTTCATATCTCCCAATATACAACTCGAAAATTAGCAAGATCAGTGGCAATGGAAAGCTAACTCAATATGCCTCAACTTTTATACAGACCATTTTTCCTAGTTCCATACCAATTAATTTAGAAAAATCAACAAAGTAATCAGGTCATAATCATGGTACTGTTCACGGCAATAAAACAGTAACTTTCCATGCAAAATTTCGCCCTTCTAGCATTACAATTTAACAACACCTATTTCGCACAAAATTGTAGCCAACATCCCAAAGTTTAATTGGGCATAAACTTCACCTCATTTTCACACCTACACAATAAGTTATGATCAAAACATTCCAACAGTCAAACACCAATTTTCCAGATTTCAACATTACCCTAACTCCTATCACTTCTAACATCAATAACACATCACTAAGCATCCATTCCTACCTCTAATTCAACCACAAATTCATCACAACATACACTTCTATAATGACACAAAAATTGGCAGCACCTACACAAATGATCTTCCTAAGTTTTCCATTCATCTAACCTTACAAACTCAATCCAAAACCAAGCTAAAATCAATAAAAGTATAGTCATTCATTCATCCATAACCAAGTATACATTTAAACCCATTCAAACCTTCTACTATGATGATCAAGTAAATGTATAAAGGATCTTCATGCATGCTTCTAACTACCAAAAGCATAAAACAAACATCAATACTCACCTTAAACAAGTTCAAGCTATCAATTCTCCAAGTTCACACACCTCTCAACCTTTCCCAAAACCTATGGCTATCACAACAACCATGCATATCATCATCTTCTCAAGGATTTAGCTAGCCTTACATGAGAAGGAAGAGGAGCAAGCCAAAAGAACAAGAAACTATATTGTGTGAAGAAGTCACCAACGAAGGAAGAGGAAAAGCACACGAGGAAGGAGAAAAGCAATGTTTGGATGAGTAATAAGCTTCAAATGAGTCATATATTTTAAAAGAACAAGGAGGAAGTCATAGGTGATGCTGAAAAGTCGATGGTGTTGCATAGGATAGGACAAAAATCTAGAAGCCACTTGGCTTATAATGAATGGAAAAGACAAAAATGAATTAAACCCAATTAATTAAGTACTAATCCCACTTAAGCTCTAAACATGGCACTAACATAATTCCCACAATTATTTATTCACTAATCTCATGCCATTAGGCAATCCTTTTCAGTACAAAAAGGCTCACTCAGCCAGTCCGTTGGAATTTTCAGATCCAGGCACGAATCCCGAAAAATTCTAGAAAAATTCTCATAAATTCTTAAAAATATAAAACAATTTATGGCGTACTCCAAATAATTTTTCAAATACAAATTTCACATAAATTTCACAAAAGATCCCAATTAGACACTTATGCCGGAAATGTCATGAATGCATGTATACCATGTGCATGTGCAAAACAATCATCAGTTATAGAGGCTATGTGTTGTATGAGCATGCCGAGATATAATCCAATTTTCCTAACCCGTCTCAAATTACCAATAAACCCTTCCTATGGGAGATGGGATGTTACATTCATTGTACCATGCTTACCATATATAGATATATTATACATGAAACTTGAAATCGATGAATACACTCTTATTCATTTAGATTTCCAAATAATTTGAGAATATCAAACTATCACCCTAAGTATCTCTAGGTAGTCTACACTTTATCAAGACTACTTCGGCACTGGTCACAAAAATTTGTGACGGCCAAAACAATCAGGACAACGAAATACACTAACGAGACGCTAATGAGACACATTTGACATCCGAAAATTGTTTGGAAATCCAATTTCAAGAAAATCATTTTGGCAAGCATACAACATCAAGATAACACATTTTTAATCACATGAAAAATGATCCAAGGCATTGGAACTGAAAACTACACAATTAATCATTCCAAACAAAACAGCTCCAGCAACTTTCTCAAAACTGTCAAGCTCTGTGTTTTGCTTGAAAAACTCATTGAAACAATTTCAATAAATTCTGAGAAAATTACAGAGGTTACAAAATGTTCACAAAATGCTCCATGAATTGTTTTAGGATTTATTTCCATCAAAAACTCAACCAACCTCAGCAACAAAGCCAATCTAGAATCTGTGTTCCTCAACACAGTCATTCCCAGCAGCACACAATAAATTCTCAAATAAATAGTAAATAACCTCAAAAACATTTTTCCATCCTCTTAGACATTCATAAACATCTTAGAGACATGTCGGTGAAAGAAAACCCAAAAAAAAAAATTCTACAATTTATTCTCGAATTTACAAGCATGCCTGTTCATTGAATGTGCACAAACACAGCAACCAGAACATTAGGGAATAAATTAGCAAAACCATATCAAATCACATTGATAAATTCCAAGCTTCCACAGACATATGCAAAAAAATCTTGTGAACATATCTGGGCAAGAAAATTTTGAAAAACAATATCGCTATACTGATTTCGAATTTGACATTTACAACATGCATCATCGTCACAAGCAATAGGCAACTCCGACCTAGTCATGATTTCTTCGTTATATACGACACAAGTGGCTCTGATACCACAGATATATCTTATGCTCTAAGTGTTACAAACAGATATCAATTAGATCCTGGTGAGTGTCACTAGATGGTTGTCAAGAATATCCTAAAGTACTTGAGAAGGACTAAGGATGTATTCTTGATATGTAGAAATGGAGATCACATAGTGAGTGGACATATGGCTAGTTTTCAATCTGACCAGGATGACTCCAAATCCCAATCAGGTTATGTTTTCACACTGAATGGCAGAGCAGTTAGTTAGAAGAGCTCTAAATAAGAGACAACTACAGATTCAATGACTAAGTCAGAGTATGTAGCACCTCACTCCCACAAGACACGTGCCTGACATCCTAAGTGATATCCAAGTTCGTGCCCCACGAAGGTGGCATGCTAGAGCACTTAATAAGTCAAAACTCAGTACTTTTTTTTTGAAACCACAAACATAATATGCAAAAATTGATAATCAAATTGGGCCCACTTTTTTTGTAAACTTTTTCAATCATAATAATACAATCAACAGAATTTCAATAGTCATTGGGGGCCCATTACAAATATAAAACACTTTAGTCATACTGTCTTTACATTACAATATAAATACATTTATATACACTTTATGCAAAAGTTTTTGAATACATTATTCGATACAAAAATTTTGGAATATATATACAATTCAATACAAAAATAAAGAAATACAATGCAGATGCAAACTGATACCAACCTCTATCTCTTACTTGTATGTTGTAGGTATACTCCTATTTGCCTAACGGGGTATTCTTTTGATCTTAAAAATTATTTGCAAATTTTGGGTGAGATTTGCGAACTCAATGAGTGACCATCATCGATGGCTCACTCAGTCATATAACACATAATTCAAATTCACGTCATTTCGCATTTCACATTCAATACAATTAAATCATTCATATTATGCATATGCAATGCACATGAGACCCACTTGCCATTTATTACTTTGTTGTGACTGAGTGCCTAAACTGTTCTGTATCTATTGTGGATACTGAGCTCATTGATAATTGTCCCATATCGGGCTCATTGATAACTGTTTCATATCCGTTGTGGATACTGGGCTTATTAAACGTTGAACCTGAGGCTCTGAATCACTTTCTGAGCTCGAGGCTCTTTTCATACTTTGAGCTTTAAGCTCTGATTGGTGGCTACTCTGATCAAAACTCCTATTATCTGATCATGCATTCATGTATGGAATGCATCTCATATTTTCAATCAATCATATCATGAAACATTTAGTTCATCACATTCACATGCAAGTAGCACTTCAATATCTCATCCACATTTCACAATCATCAGACCTTCTGTCTGAAATTTAACACAATCAATAACATTCATATAAGCATTCAATAGTCAATCAATACAAGAATTTAACCAAAACAAACAATGAAATGAGACCATCTTGGATTACTCACAGTACGCTCCAGATTAGTATTAGCTTCCATGCTCCAGAAACGTTTGGATGCGAAAGTTCTATCCTGTATCATCATTATGCAAAACATATATTGCACACACATTATTAATAGCTCAACTACATAAACATTCAATTTTACACATATGTATATGCGTAATGTATAATGCATACTGAATGACAATCCCGGGTATTTATCCATTAGTTTCATCACAAAATCAATCCCATATCAAAACTCACCTAAGTATAATTTATACTTAGGTTTATACCTCAATAAAACCATTAAATCACAATTCATAAGTCATGGAATCACTTTCAGATTTTTCCAAAAGTTGAATTTTGGGTATACTATTCTTGATCCTTTAGACCATGAAAATGAAGTAATTTCATACTCTTTTCTAGAAAATTGTTCCCCCATCCCTTAATTTTCTAATGACACCAAAATCATTCAATTTGGTTTAGAAATCTAAAAGTTATTTTCCTAATATTTTCGGACTATTCTCATTCTGATACAATGCATCAAATTCAATTTCTATCCCAAAATTGAAAGTCTTAGAGTCTGAATTACAATTCAACTTCTGCATATTATTTGTAGCCCTATGTCCCTAGTTTACTCAAAATTATATATCATCTCATTTCTATAACTACATAAAAAGTTATGCCTAAAATACCAAAGCATGTTCAGTGAAAATACTCTAGTTATCATTTTGCAGAACTCCACATTAATTTCGTCACAAGTTCATTAATACATCTCTCTATAATGATTTCAGATGGTTATAATTTTTGTTGGGGATGGAGATCAATTTGATACGAGTCTAATGGTTCAAGTGCCATGTCAAAGGTCGGAAGAAGAAGTTAGAGACAGAAGAGTGAAGGATATTCACATCAGTCCACTTTCATTGTACCTTCATTATGCATGATTGTGCTTATGCATGATCGTGCAATTCCAATTGCTTCTCCATTCTCACCCTTATGCTTGTATGTGATGGTGAGATCCCTTGTGACCCTTAAGAGTCACGATCGTACTTGTGCACGATCATGCACTCCTAGCTTTTCAAACTTCATTCTGGCCCTTCTGAAAACAAACCTTTAGGTCAATGTTTTATGGCAATTTTGAAAAGGAAAATGAGGGATTTAGGCAAACTAATCTTCTAAAGAGTAGTTCCTTTATGTCTTAATTTTCAAATGAAACCAATTTCATGAAATTTAGTTCAATATTCTGCAAGTTGTGTTAAAAACACTACAGACTATTCCAAACAGAATCCACAAACTCAAATGCGAGCTCATTTTTGAAACTACTACAGACAGAATTTAATTTTGATTCCTTCATGAAAATATATCCATACATAAGAAGTTTAATATGAACTTAAAATCATCCAATTTGGATGTCTATTGTAGGGTCCGTGAACTCTGGCCACGCGACCACTACAGTAGAGCCCGGCCTCTACCACCAGCACTCCAGGTATTGTCCTCTTTGGCACTTGGGTGAGCCCACGACTCGAAACCAAAACCTCAAGGTTTTGTCCCACTTTACGTGGATGCCTCTTACCATTAAACCAATGGCTCAATGGTAAGAGGCATCCACTTAAAGTGGGACAAAACCTTGAGGTCTTGGGTTCGAGCAATGGCTCACCCTTGATCAGAGGCTCAATGGTAAGAGGCGTCTACGTAAAGTGGGACAAAACCTTGAGGTCTTGGGTTCGAGCAATGGCTCACCCTTGATCAGAGAGGACAATACAGAGTCTTTGGCGGTGAGAGCCGGGCTCTCTTCAGAAGTCAGCGTGGCCCAAGTTCACGGACCCTACATTAAAAAGGCACCTTTTGCTTAGTCTATCTTATTTCATCTCTTTCATCTTAGTTCATCTCTTTTGCTTAGTCTATCTCTTCTACCTTATTTGAACCTCCATTCATTTAATCCAACACATTCAAAAATAGATCAAAACCAAGAATCAACACTAAATATCAAAACATCACATATTCATGCATCTTCTTCATTTCTGCGTTTTCTTCACTCTCATTTTTCTACACTTTCATCTTATGTACATTTTCCATTTTTATTCTCAAACTTTCATTTTAATTAACTTTCCCACATCAGAACATCGTCTTACAACTATCTCTTAACTCTAAATTCATTTTTAATCATCGCTAAAAAAACACCCAAAATACTCAAGTATATATAGTGAAAAAAACAGAGCATACATGTGTGTGTATGTGTGTGTGTGTGTATATGATCTATAGGGCAATCATCTCCAAATTTTCAAGGTACATTTTCCCAATAATTTTTAAAAAATCATTTTTAACAATTATCCAATATCATTTGTTTCTTATTTCTATTTCCATTTTTAATTGACCTGCCACTTGGTGTTTTTCTTAGTCCCAAAGATTTCCCATAATTTCAGAAAATTCTCAAAATTCAACATCAATAAATACACTTTCTAAATCAAATTTTCAGCATATCTATAAACTGCAATTATCAATAAGATCACCATTCACATATAAGTCAATTATACCCGGAATGTCAATAAATGCATGTACAGTCATTTTAATGTATACAAAAATTCAAATTCACGTGCATGTATGCTAACAATATGCATGAGCATGAAAAATGCATTTTCTTAATCTCTCATTGATCTCATATGTACCGTATTTTTGGGTTCTAACTGTTAATATGGGAACGAGATGTATTTTTCTTAATCTCTTATTGATCTCACATGTACCGTATTTTTGGGTTCTAACTTTTAATATAGGAACAAGATGTTACATTTCTCACCCCTTAGTAAATTTCTTCCTCAAAATTCTTATCTGATTGGTCAAAAAGGTAGGGGTATGTTTTCTCTTATGCTCCTTCGTTTCCTATTTAACTTCATCGCTCAAATAATTTCTTCCAATTGACAATAGTCAATGAAATCAATCAATCCTATACTCATTTCTTCCGATATCGCACTATCTTAACTGTTTCCTCATTATATTTCAGATTACTCACAATTTTTCACTTCGTAAGTTGTCAATACATCTTTTTCAAATCATATCATTACTTCTTAGCGTATTCATATATCACACATTATAATTCTGAGACATCTTTATTGATAATACAACTCATAAGTTACTGGTCCTATGCTCTGAATAACTTCATGTGAACCAATACAATTTGAGCTTAGTTTATCATTTTTCCTTATCTGAGCACATCTTTATCTCAATCTATGTACACCTTGACAAGGTGACACTCTTAAAGACATTCCATCTTTCACTTGATACTTCAGATCTCTTTAGTGTTAATACACTCGACTTTGACGTCTATCTCATTATGCTCCATAACTTCGATGTTGATCCACCAATTTCATTTATCTCACTTGAATCACTTAGTTTCTGACACAGATCAATTTCACTAATCAGTAGTATCTCAAATCGATTATGACCTTTATCCATTTTTAGGCCCTTTTTATTTCGATGTAAGGGCGAACGACCCCTTTATGTTGTATAACGCCTCATACAGTATTCTAATGACATCACAGTAATAATGATTGATATGCTAAAAGTCAATTAGAACTGTACCTTGATCTTATATTGCTATGAACTCCAAAAATATAAGCTTTAAGCATATCTCCAATAGTTAGGATTGTTGGCAATTCAAACATTCAGTTACTTACGCTTTCTCTAATAGCATCTTTGCTCAATCCCTTTATTTTTTTAGGTACACATCCTTCTTATTTCAATCACACAGTAACATTTTTCCTATTCAGGCTCAAATTTCCTATTCATTTTCAATTCCTCAATAAAATTTACAAATTCTGGATTGCCAGTTTGGGCTTTGCTAAATTTTTCATATGAATATGATATTAAATTCTATGTGACTAATAACACTTCATTTTACCCCACTGCACCTCAACATTCTATGCTCTGCATGGCACTAGATTTAATAACCTTTCCGTTGTTGAATTTTCTACTCAATGCATTGGATTGCAACACTAGCTTTACTGGGCAATATTCATTTGCACAATCCTTTCAAACTCAATAATTACCTCAATCTTTAATGATATGTATATTCATATATATCCAAAATGTTTCTTTATATATAATGTCTCCAAGTTTTCAAAACAATTACAATTGCAGCAAGTTCTAAATCATATCCCAAATAATTCAATTCATGAAACTTTAACTATCTCCATGCATATGAAATCATTTTATTATGTTGCATTGGATTTCATCCTAATCTCTAATTTGAAACCTCATTATGTCCTATATAATCTCCAATTCCAAATGATATTATTATCATTGATGTTATCTTTCCTCAAATTTCTTTTCATATTCATCACTCATACGATTAACACATTTTTTCTCAAACATTTTTTTTGTCAAGGGATAAGATTAGTAAAAACTCCTTAACAGTCTCTGGTAGTATCTAGCATACAACTAGTTCTAAAAAACTCCGAATCTCCCATATATTCCTTGTAGTTTTTCACTTTATCATCACCTCTATCTTCTTTGAGTTTCCTAATGTACCATGTTCAAATACTATACCACCCATAATTTATTTGATCAAGCTAAGATTCACTTTTATGGAACATGGCATATAACTGCTTTTACCTTCATGATATGTAAGATTTCCTCAAATATTCAAAATATTCACTTCATTTTTTGAATACACTCTAATTTTCCTTTATGATCATAGTCATTAATTGATCCAATTTTGTTTAGATTACTTTAATCTTCAATACTATAATATTGTCGGGGGCATTGTTAACTCCAACAGATATAACCCAAATTTCCTTTTGCCCATGATTTTTTCTCTTAATTCTTTAATTATCTAATTCCTCAATGAGGTAGTATTATCTCATGTTATTTTCGGTTTTTCCAATTGACTTCTTTTCTTGAATTAGTTTCTCAATTCATTTGATTTTCTCTAATTTTCACATGGATTTATTCTAATGCCTAGTCATTCATACTAGTTTCCCCACATATTTTGATATATTAGAAATCTTAATTTCCTGTGCTAGTAACACATTCATCATAATTGATTTATATCTCATATACTTAATGTGACCTCGAATTCAAAAATCCAATCACATAGTTGGATACTTTTCATCATCAAAATTCTTACACTCTTTGTAGCATATTCTACATCTTATGCTTGAGTCTCCGTTATTCTCTTTCGATTCATTTCATGATCATTTCTGATTTGTTCTTTCATTGATCAATCTTAAGAATAAATTATATGATCTGCTAAACCTAATTTAGTGAAATTTTTCTTCGAAAGAAAATCTCTTATTTCTTTCATCTATACTGTTTATGTAACCTTTATCAATCCACTGTTTCCATCACTACATATTCAGACATTCATAGTACCCCAAGAAGATAAATCCCTATTGTTTCTTACAAGGACATAATGATCTAGTTACCAAAACCTGATGAAGTAGTAGACATCACTATTGTCACATATGCTTAAGTATGTATCATCAAGGTCATTCCATTCTATCTAGAAATTTATTTTTGACAAATCACCAATTATCTTACAATAGTAATATTTTGATCTCAGTTAATCCCAAACAATATTTCTCTCTTTTTCCTTGCCATGATCAAAGTTTCCTCACATTGACATATAACAACATCAACTTTACTCCAATTCTCCATAATTTATCTCTTCTAGTGTTACATCATGCCATATTGATTCAACTTTCATATTTTATTCTTATTTGATTCATCATCTTTTCTTGATCTTATTTATATCTGATCTTCCTATTGTCATGTATTTCAACTCCCATATGTATAACCTCAATCAATTCAGAATTATTAATGCATAATCATTATGAAATTATGGTCTTAATTTCTCTAACATCTTTTTACAGTGGATCGTAATTCTTGTCACATTAATCAAACAACCATTTTAGTCCAGGACTCATCTTTTTTAAGATCATAATAATTTCTGTTTTCATTACATTCTGCTTGTAAACTTTAATTTCATTATTTCTACTTATATTCCTATTTTCCTTAATCAATCCATGACAATACATTCACGTCTATATCTCATTCAAGGGTATACCATCATAGTATAATATTGATATTATGTTCCATAATACATCCACCAATACAAATGTAATGAATCTCTATCTATCATATCGAACCATATCCTATTTCCCCTTTCTAATTATCCACAATTTTCATTTTCTCTCATTTTGAAAGAGCATCACTCTTCTCGCTAATTCTATCATCTTAACTCTTAACAAATGCTCATGCGTGTGACTCATGTAATTGTGACTCAGGCTGGGGATCAGTTGCTATCATCTGCTATGACATGACTAAAATGCATGTAACTTGACGTATATTTCAAAAACTTCCATATAAAATAGTAATTCTGGGCTCTAATACCACATATGTAGCACCCCACTCTCACAAGACACGTGCCCGACATCCTAAGTGATATATGAGTTCATGCCCCACGAGGATGACATGCTAGAGCACTTAATGAGTTAAAATTCAGTATAAATTTTTTTTGAAACCACAATCATAATATGCAGAAATCGATAACCAAATCGGGCCCACTTTTTTTGTAAAATTTTTCAATCATAACAACACAATCAACAAAATTTCAATAGTCATTTGGGGGTCCATTACAAATACAAAACACTTTAGTGATATTGTCTGTACGTTGCAACATAAAGACATTTATATACACATTATGCAAAAGTTTATGAATACATTATTTGATACAAAAATTTCAGACTATATATACAATTCAATACGAAAATAAAGAAGTACAATGCAATTATGAACTAATCCTGACCTCTATCTCTTACTTGTAAGCTGTAGGTATACTCCCGTTTGCCTAACGGGGTATTCTTCTGATCTTGAAAAATATTTGCAAATTTTGGGTGAGTTTTACGAATTCAATGGGTGACCATCATCGTTGGCTCACCCAGTCATATAACACATAATTCATATTCACATCATTTCACATTTCAAATTCAATACTATTAAATCATTCATATTATGCATATGCAATGCACATGAGACCCACTTTCTATTTATTAATTTGTTGTGATCGAGTGCCTAAACTGTCCTATATCAATTGTGGATATTGAACTCATTGATAACTGTCCCATATCGGGCTCATTGATAACTGTCTTGTATCCGTTGGGGATACTGAGCTCATTAAACATTGAGCCTGAGGCTCTGAATCACTTTCTGAACTCATGACTCTTTTCACACTTTGAGCTTTAAGCTCTGATTGGTGGCTACTCTGGTCACAACTCCCATTATTTGATCATGCATTCATGTACAGAATGCATCTCACATTTTCAATCAATCATATCATGAAACATTTGGTTCGTCACATTCACATGCAAGTAGCACTTCAATATCTCATCCACATTTCATAATCATCGGACCTTCTGTCCGGAATTCAACACAATCAATTTCATTCATATAAGCATTCAATAGTCAATTAATACAAGAATTCAACCAAAACAAACAATGAAATGAGACCATCTATGTCTACTCACAGTACGCTCCAAATTAGAATTAGATTTCATGCTCTAGAAACGTCTGGATGCGTAAGTTCTATCCTGTATCATCATTATGCAAAACACATATTGCACACACATTATTAGTTGCACAATCACATAAACATTTAGTTTTACACATATGTATATGCGTAATGTATAATGCATGCTCAATGACAATCCTAGGTATTTATCCATTAGTTTCATCACAAAATCAATCCCATATCAAAACTCTCTTAAGTATAATTTAAACTTAGGTTTATACCTCAATAAAACCATAAAATCACAATTCATAATTCATTCACTTTCAGATTTTTCCAAAAGCTGAATTTTAGGTCTATTGTTCTTGATCCTTTAGACCATGAAAATGAAGTAATTTGGTCATACTGTTTCTAGAAAATTGTTCCCCCATCTCTTAATTTTCTAATGACACCCAAATCATTCAATTTGTTTCAGAAATTTGAAAGTTATTTTCCCAATATTTTTGGACTGTTCTTATTTTGAAACAGTACATTAGATTCAACTTCTATCTCAAAATTGAAAGTCTTAGAGTCTGAATTACAATTTGAATTATTCATATGATTTGTATCTCTATGTTGCTAATTTACTCCAAATCAAAGATCATCTCATTTTGATAACTACATAATAAGGTATGCCTTAAATACGAAAGCATGTTCAGTGAAAATACTCCAGTTTTCATTTTCCTAAACTCCACATCAATTCCATTACAAATTCATCAATAAATCTCTCTATAATGATTTTATATGGTTATAATTTTTGGTGGAGATGAATATCAATGTGTTACAAGTCCGATGGTTCAAGTCCCATGTCATTTGGAGGTCGGAAGAAGAAGTTATAGCCAAAAGAGTGAAGGATGTTCACATCAGTCCACTTTCACTACACCTTCATTGTGCTCGATCTTGCAATTCCAATTGCTTCTTCATTTTCACCCTCGTGCTTGTGCATGATGGTGAGATCCCTTGTGACCCTTAAGAGTCACGATCATGCACTCCCATCTTTTCAAACTTCATTATGGACCTTCTAAAAACAAACCTTCAAGTTAATGTTTCATGGCAATTTTGACAAGGCAAATGAAGGATCTAGGCAAAATACTCTTCTAAAACATTGTTCCTTTATGTCTTAATTTTGAAATGAAACCAATTTCATGCAATTTAGTTCCATATGCTGCAAGCTGTGCTAAAAACACTACAGACTATTCCAAACCATGACAGAATCCAAAAACTTAAATTCGAGCTAATTTTTCAAACTCTTAGATATAGAATTCAATTTCAATTCCTTCATGAAAAATATATCCATACGTCTATAGTTTAATATGAACTTAAAATAATCCTATTTGGATGTCTATAGATCAATTTATGGCTAAAATACATATGCATGTTCAGTGAAACACTGCATTTGTACATTTTCCAGCACCCCTTCACCATCTCTTTCATCTTAGTTCATCTCTTTTGCTTAGTCTATCTCTTCTAGCTTATTTCAACCTCCATTCATTTAACCCAACACATTAAAAAATAGACCAAAACCAAGAATCAACACTAAATATCAAAACATCACGTATTAATGCATCTTCTTCATTTCTGCGTTTTCTTCACTCTCATTTTTCTACACTTTCATCTTTTGTACATTTTCTTATTCTCAAAATTTCATTTTAATTTACTTTCTCACATCATAACATCATCTTACAACTATCTCTTAACTCTAAATTCATTTTTAATCATCGCTAAAAAAACACCCAAAATACTCAAGTATACATAGTGAAGAAAACAGAGCATACACGTGTACTCATTTCATTCCTATTTTCATTGATCTTTCAACTCAAAAATCGTTTTAAAACACTCTTATGAAATATGAATAATCAAATACGTAAAAACCACAAATCCATGTTTTCATCTTAAACCCACGGTGTTCATGAAATAACCATTTTCTCATGATCATGTAATGAAAATTATATCACCAAATTTGATTCATATTTTTACCACTCATAAGGATTTACATAATACTTACTTGATAAAACTCCAAGTTCTTCAAGATCTAAAGAAGCCCTAACTGTGATGTACCCACGTACATCATCTTGAAGGTTGACAGGTGGTTTGGCGTTTTTTTTTTTAGGTAGAAGAAGGAGATAACAAAGTGGGAGTAACAATAGGTAGAAGAAAGTAAAGTTTAACTTTGGTGAAGGTCCAGTGAAACAAAAGTCAAAGAAGAAGAAAAAGAAGTTTCAAGAAGAAAGCCAAGAAGATATTTTTCAGACAAGACAAAACAGTGTCTTAGTCTTTTGAAGTTAAAAGACACGTGGGCTTAGGAATTGGACACTTGTCTAATTCCTAAAACTTTAACTAGTTTTTCATTTAATTAGTTCAATCATCTCTAAATCTTACTCCAAATGTCTCCCAATTTCCAATATCATTTTCTCTCAAATTCTAAAATCATCTCCAAATTTTCAAGGTCATTTTCTCAATAATTTCAAAAAAAACATTTTTTTAACAATTCTCCAATATCATGTGTTTCTTATTTCTATTTCCATTTATAATTAACCTTCCATTTGGTGTTTAGTCCCAAAAATTACCCATAATTTCATAAAATTCACCAAAATTCCACATCAATAAATACACTCTCTAAATCAAATTTTCAGTATATTTATATATATACCGCAATTCTCAATAAGATCACCTTTCACTTATAAGTCAATTATGCTCGGAATGTTAATTAATGCATGTACAGTCATTTTAATGTGCGCAAAAATTCAAATTCACGTGTATGTATGCTAACAATATGCATGAGAATGAAAATGTTTTTCTTAAATCTCTCATTGATCTCACATGTACCGTATTTTTGGGTTCTAACTGTTAATATGGGAACGGGATGTTATAGAGTACATTGTAGCTATGAAAGTGGAAAAAGAAGCTATTTGGATTAAGAAGTTCATTATGAAACTTGGAGTGGTTCCGAGCATTGTAGACCCAATATTGTTGTGCTGTGACAATAATGGGGCTATTGTTCAAGCCAAGGAACCAAGGTCTCATCAAAGGTCTGAGCACGTACTCAGGAGATATTACCTGATCAGAGAGATAATTGATAGAGGTGATGTGAGGATAATGAGAGTGCCCACAGATCAGAACATTACTGATCCTTTGACTAAGCCACTTCCTCAAATGAAATTTGATTCTATTGTACTCGCTTATGGTATTAGATACAAAGGCGATTGGCATTAGTACAAGTGGGAGATTGTTAGAGTAGTGCTCTAAAGGTAATCTCCTTTAGCACTTTTGTTCAAACTTTATTTTGATTAATAAAGTGAAATGAAAATTTTCATTAATTTGATGTTCATTTATTTATAAATTGATGTCGATCTTAAATCAAATTAATGAAGTCCATGACATAAAACATAGCATGAAGGAAATCATGACGAGATCATGATAATGAGATTCTTATCATGTGCAATTATGTTAGTATCTAAATTATTCCTAGTCATAAGATTAAGTAGTGGATCTCACAAGCTGTAAGCATGAGATGTTTAGAGTTAACATTTGGATGCTTTCCAAGGGTTGTAAGTACACTGAATGACCTACTTTGAGATTATCATATCGATGATCTATCAAATGTCAATGATTAATCTCATTATAGCAATGGTGCAAATATCCTTAGGCTTGAGGTACTCAAGGATATCTTAGATACTGATCCTGTACTTTGACATCATTCCTTGTTGCCTCAAGTTGAGGTCACTCATAGGATGGTGATTGGGTATAGCTATTGGTATTCAAAGGTAATTAGGTAGCCAATAAAGGATTCGCCACTCCTGATAGAAGGAGATGATACCCACGGTCTCTTATCAGGGTCATTACTCAAGAGTCTGTAGTCAGAGCAGTTATGTGTCATGAAGAGAGTCTTCAATGACATATAGTGTAATGAGATCTCAAGATAAGAACTAACATCACTTGGACTAGATATGACGTAGTCAGTCTAGTGGGAGTTGACATATAACCCAAACTCTGAACCAAGTGGGGTATAGTATGGTGAAAGGATGAATTGAACAGTAATTATCTATGGAAAGATTTGTAAGTCAGATAATTATCTATCAAAGAGTTCGTGTATTAATCCACTTATATTCTAGTAAATTGACATCATGAAACCCTTCATGATTTGCTTGAATTAAGATTTAATTCAAGTGGCACAAAACCATCAATGATTTGCTCGAATTAAGAGTTAATTCAAGTGCCTAAAATAACAAGGAACCTAAAGGTCACACGCATAAAAGATTGTATGAAAAACAAAATGTGTATGGCTATTTTTAAGAAGGCCATGATTGTGGCTAATGGGCCACGATTGTGATCGAAGGCGTGGTTGTCAATTAGGTAGGCCATGATTGTGACGAAGGCTCGACAGATGTACATAAGTGAGTTCTTCACTTATGTAAAAACGAGCTAACAAGTCACAAACACACTTAAGTGAGAGGATAAGGGGTCTAGAAGAGTTCTAGAGTGAGAGAGAACTGGTCTTGAGTCTTCTTCATGTAATTTTTGTAATTGTTGCATGAATCTAATTACATGCAAGATATTTTTGATCTATCTCTCCATTTGAGCATCTACTTGAACTCATCAAGATTAGTGTTCTAACCACCCTTTCAGACTGCTTCTTCTTCATCTTTGTGTGTTCTTGGGTGATCAAGGGAGGGTTTGGTGTTTGCTACAGCCCAAACAAGGAGAAGAATCAAGAAAGGAGGAGTATCGAAAAGGTAAATTTCACGTTCTTATGATCTGTCTATGCATGCATTTATGATTTTGGAATTTTGGGGGAAGTCATGGATAGGAATTTAGATTCTAACTCTTCCCTACATTGTCATACATGTGATGCATAAATCTATGGCTCCCCAATAATATCAAGTAAAAATAATATGCATAAATAATTTAAAATAAACATAATAAAATAACAATCCTAGTTCACAATAAAAATAATTTAAGAATTTTATAATATATAACACATAAAATAATTGTATGAATCCAAATAAAAGTGATTTTGTACATTAATTGTAAGTTAAGGTAACAATAAATTACTTACAAAAATATTAGGTTGAGTTTAAATTTTTAACATTTAATATATTTGAATCTTAGCTTTTAAGATATTTATGTTTATTTTATAAACATAAACTCGACCCTCTGAACTTAGTTTTAAATTTTAAATCATTTAAATTTTGAGTTTAATCATTCTAATTAAATGGACTGGGATAAGCTAATAGCACTAAAACATATCTCAAAATTTTAAAATAAATATGTTTCATACGCATCAAACATTTAGCATTTATTCGATAAAAAATCAACGAGATACATTAAAGGTTAAAAGAATAGAGAAACAACAAGGTTTAAAAATTTTTGATATACCAAACAAAAATAAGAAGCAACACTACATGAGGCATAATTATGTTAAGTGTCTACTATATTTATATTCTCATTTACAAAAAAAACGACAGTGGTATGTAAGATCCTTTAACCCTAGCATGTTTCATAAGGAGTGCCACTAACTTTCAAAATGATGTTGTATTAGTGACATATGTTATGTTGGAAGTCTTTGCAAAAGGAAAAATGTTATTAAATATTAACAAGACATTCATTTACCTAATACCTAAGGTAAACAATCCTACATCCTTAGGTGATTGTATCCTTAGGTGATTATAAGTCAATTGCATGTTGTAACTTTAGTTATAAAGTAATATTCAAAGTTCTTGTAAAGAGATTGAAGAAATTGCTAAAAGATATAGTTAATCAAACTCAAGCTGCACTTCTGGGAAGGAGATAAATAGGTGACAATGTGTTACTAGCTCAAGAGCTTTTAAAGGGCTATGGAAAGAGAAAAGCCCTAAAGATTATATTATCATGATAGACTTCAATAAGACATATGACTAAATTAGCTGGCAGTTTATTACTCTAGTGCTTGAATTATTTGGGTCCTTACTAAATTTTGACACTAGATCATGTTATATTTCACCACTGCATTATACTCAATTCTTATAAATGATGAACTAACTCATATTTTCAAAGAAGGTTGAGAGCTTAGGCAAGGGGACCTTATTTCTCCTAACCTATTTTTATTGTGTATGGAAGCACTTATGAGACTTTTAAGCTTTAATATAATGAAAAGTCTTTTAACTTTCACAGTAGGTACAAAAAGCTTCATCTATCATGCCTAACATTTGCTAATGGCCTATGTAGAGTCGATGATGGATTAGTATGCAAGCTTATGACTACATTATAATTTTTTAGGAGGCTATCCAAATTGGAGATGAATAAGGAAGAGGGTCACCTGGTCATTTTCACTAATATAGAATATATGGCATAATAACTCTCGATTATATCTGTTCTATAAGTGAAACAAGCTCCCTTCAATTATATAGGGATACCATTGGCCAATGAGAGATTCAACTTTAGGGAATGTATTTCCTTATTGAGAAGGTGCAAAAGAGGATCACGATTGATTAAAACAATTGAGAAAGCAATAAGACAATTTCTTTGGATAGGTGGTAAAGAAGGAAATTCTTGTAGACCTTTAGTTGAGGGGGGCTTAGAGATAGTTCCTATCAATTTGTACAATAAATTATGTTATGTAAATGATTATGGAGGTGTTGAATGGTAAGGAATCATTATAGAGGAAGTGGATGTATATATATATATATATATTAAAAGGCTTAAGTTATGGGAAGACAAATGTAAACCATTATAGTCTTCTTCTCACAATATTGAAATTAAGGGCAACTATGGAAAAAAAGAGAGATCATTTAAATTATCTAATAAATCTTATAAAGAACTTATGAGAGAAGAGGTTAACTCTTAAGGTGGAGTAAGCTAGTATTGGTCAAGAATTTACTAACTTATGTATCCTGTCATATTTGGTTAATAGAAAAAGCTAAAATAGCCATAATTAATTATCTAGAATATTTAAAATTGGTTAATATATGCTTTTATATAAAGGAAGCAATGAAACACAAAAGCATATATTCTTCAAGTATAATTTCTTTTATCAAGTATAGAAAATATGATAGATCTCTGCCATCTCACGAATAAAAGGGACAACTATAAAGAATGCATGACATGGCTCTTATCAACTAAGATGCTTGCATAAGATAAAAGTTTGGTCCTAATTGCATTTGGCTCTTGCTTGTATAAGTTGTCAAAGTATGCATACACCTTAAACGTCATCTCATAAATTTTGAATTCACCATTGACTATACAAATAAGAAATAGTGAACAAAGGATCTCTTATAAGAAGAATGATCTCCTATGAGAAGAAAGCTTTCATTTGGTCAGAGATTAAGCCCAAGAAATGAGAAAGTAAGAAAAAGTAACCTTATTGATCAAGGCGAACTTAAATAATAACTACTTAAGAATCTCGTTTAGAAAATAGCCTGCAAAAATAAGATGGTAAAAAATGTTGTAAGGCGAAATGGTTATCAAAAGGAAGGATTGTGACAAGAGGAAATAAAATATAGAGAACATGTAACTTATAAGTTTGACTAGGATAATTTCTAAAAATATTGAAATAATGATATAGGGCATTTTAAACTTAAAAGTTCAAATAAATGTATAAGTTATTTTATCTAATTTAGAAGTCTATCATCCCCTCTCTCTCTTATACAAGGAATTACTGAAGTAAGGGTTTGGTTCCAAAAGAATATATAAAAATTCCAAGCCATGTATTCATTAACAATCACTTTTCTATGTAGCTTTTATATATAATCACATTTCATTATGAATCTTCATTAGTTAGTTGCTAATAAATTTTGGTATTTTCAAATAAATGTTATAAAGTTCAAGGAGAATATTTTTACATTGTTATCAAATATATGAAATTCATACTAATTGTAACAAACCATCTGCCCACATATATTGTTCATTTTAGCTTGCCCATCGAGCTAAGGCCCTCACAGTTTTGCTTTCCACACATCTGAAAAAAGCGTCTGTGGGGAATAGGTATCTATACCCTTATAAGGTGTACTTTCCTCTCCTCTCCAGTCGATGTGGGATCTCATAATCCACCCCCTTAAGGCTCAATGTCCTCGTTGGCACAACGGATTAGGAATCAATTCTGATACCATTTGTAACAGTCATACCACTCGCCCATATATATTGTCCGCTTTGGGTTGCCCATCGAGCTAAGGTCCTCATGGTTTTGCTCTCCCTGTATCCAAGAAAACTTGTCTATGGGGAAGAGGTATCCATATCCTTATAAAGCATACTTTGTTCTTCTCTCCACCCGATGTGGAATCTCACATTAATAGATTACAGAGATTAAAAAATTAATCATTAATTAAAAAGGCAAAAATTGTTGGACCCCGAACTTTCCTTGAAATTTTGACGTGTCAAGTGACATGAAAATGAGGAAACTAGAATGAATAAATAAAAAGAAAATTTTGAATGTGAATAGTTATATGAGATTAAGATAGGAGAAAAATGCCTTTTTTATTGAGGTTTATGTTAAGGTATGGCCTAAAATGGCGTTTGAAATTTGAGGTTTGAAATTGTGAAAAGTTTGGAAATTTCAGTATAAATGTTTTAAAAGTGTAAAGGAAATAAGTTTTTGAAGAAATGATTTTTTGTTTATTTTTCAATTTATAAATATGTTATCCACGAGCTATTTCAGCTCACCCCCCTCCCCTTTCATCCCCATCTTCAAGTATTCGAGTAGGAGATTGGATGACAGAAAGTCAAGATGTTCTTCGATTTTGTTTGTTTTGTACTTTGTGAAATTTCGGAATGTAAAGAAACCATGAATTTATGTTTGGAATTGAGTTTGTGTATGAAGTATGGGTATGTAGATGATTTATGTATTCATGTATTGAATTGAGTTGTGTATTAAATTGTTAGTGAATAAATTGCAAAATTTAAGAAATAAAGAGAAAAGTGTGAGAATATGAAGAATTAAGAAAAGTTTGACTTTTTAGTCATAGAGAGTTGACTTTTTGATTTAGGCCAAATTGGAGAAAATGATCTTCATGAAACTTGTAGCTTATGTTAAGAGCTTTCTGTCACCATAAAGTTTGATATTTTTCGATAGCGGGAGTAAAAGTTATGATCAGTCAAAGTATGTTTTGTAAAAATGACCATAAGTATATATTTGCGTGTACTCGGCTTTGAGGCCACTCGTCGTATGGATTTAGTCTGAATTGGAGTAAGTGGTCTTCATGAAAGTTGTAGCTTGTCTGTCAATCCTTCCGACGCTATAAAGTATGAAATTTTTCGATGTGGGCATTGGAAGATATGAAATTTGAAATTTTGGAGTTGTATTTTTGCCTTGTTTCCCTGACCCTCTCTCAATCTTTTGCTTCTAATTTCTCCGTCCGACATCCGATTGACTTAGTTTTTGAAGCGTTGGATTCCTAAGACAATTATCTACATCATGATGGGAATTTTATAATTTTTGAGCTTAAAATAAACCAAAATGCACATAACATTTCAGAATAGTTTGGTTTTGGTTCAAACGGAACGTACTGCATAGTCCCGCAAAGCGGTCCTGTGCAGCCGTGAACTTAATGGAGTCCGAAATCGAAGCTCCAGTGCCACTAGCGGGCAGGCGGGAGAAGCCTTTCAAAACAAGACAGTGCACTGACTCTATCTTATGGGACCTAACCAAACCCACATAACACATAATTCATACTTGAAACTCGGAACGCCCGAAGGCATATTTCTAAAACTTTGTTTTCATATTATGACATATCAAACAAATTGACATTTACAAATTCATATAATTACCCATAGCAATTCTCAATTATTCCAAACACAGAAATGCCACACCTAGAGTGATTTTATCAAATCATTCAAAATGTTGAATTTAATCATTGTAGACATTTCTTATATACTTCAAACATAGTGAATGATAATTTCTTAAAATCATTCCAAAGGCAATAAATTTAATCATTCTAAAATTTCAAAGCAAATTCAATTTCAAAAGGACATTTTCAATTCCACTCAAGCCTCAAATCATTTGTAGCTTATGTTAAGAGCTTTTAAATCGCCATAAAGTTTGGTATTTTTCAATATCGGGAGTAAAAGTTATGATCGGTCAAAGTTTGTTTTGTAAAATGACCATAAGTGTATATTTATGTACTTTCGGCTTTGAGGCCACTCGTCGATTTGATTTAGTCTGAATTGGAGTAAGTGGTCTTCATGAAAGTTGTAGCTTGTCCATCAATCCTTCCGACGCTATAAAGTATGCAATTTTGGATGTAGAATTGGAAGATATAAAATTTGAAAGTTTGAGTTTGTTTAGGTGATGTTTAATAGGAAGTAACTTTGACTAGGTTTTGACCCTTTAGAGATGAAATTAATTTTTGAGTTTTTCATGGAAGTTGTAGAGCTTCATATTATCTTTCCATCGACACCAAATTTGTCAAATTTGGAGTTCGAGATCAAGAGTTATTAGTTATGAAAGTTAGAATGTCGGACGAATAAGAGCAAAGTTGTCCAGATTAGTCACTGTACATGACCTAGTCGACTAGTGCATGTATTTTTGCCTTGTTTCCTTGACCCTCTACCAATCTTTTGCTTCTAATTTCTCCATCCGACATCCGATTGACTTGGTTTTTGAAGTGTTGGATTCCTAAGACAATTATCTACATCATGATGGGAATTTTATAATTTTTGAGCTTAAAAAAAACCAAAAAGCACATAACATTTCTGAATCGATTGGTTTCGGTCCAAACGGAACGTACTGCACAATCCCGCATAGCGGTCCCGTGCAGCCGTGAACTTAAGGGAGTCTGAAATCAAAGCTCCAGTGCTACTAGCAGGCAGGCGATAGAAGCCTTTCAAAACGAGACAGTGCACTGACTCTATCTTACGGTACCTAACCAAACCCACATAACACATGATTCATACTTGAAACTCGGAACGCCCGAAGGCATATTTCTAAAACTTTGTTTTCATATTATGACATATCAAACAAATTGACATTTACAATTTCACATAATTACCCATGGCAATTCTCAATTATTCCAAACACGAAATGCCACACCTAGAGTGATTTTATCAAATCATTCAAATGTTGAATTTAATCATTGTAGACATTTCTTATATACTTCAAACATAGTGAATGATAATTTCTTAAAATCATTCCAAAGGCAATAAATTTAATCATTTGAAATTTTCAAAGCTACTTCAATTTCAAAAGGACATTTTCAATTCCACTCAAGCCTCAAATAATTTGTAGCTTATGTTAAGAGCTTTAAAATCAATCATAAAGTTTGATATTTTTCAATATCGAGAGTAAAAGTTATGATCACCAAAGTTTGTTTTGTAAAAATGACCATAAGTGTATATTTATGCGTGTACTCGGCTTTGAGGCCACTCGTCGTACGGATTTAGTCTGAATTGGAGTAAGTGGTCTTCATGAAAGTTGTAGCTTGTCTGTCAATCCTTCCGACACTATAAAGTATGCAATTTTTGGATGTGGGAATTGGAATATATGAAATTTGAAAGTTTGGAGTTTGTTTAGGTGATGTTTAACAGGGTAGTAACTTTGACTAGGTTTTTGAGCTCTTTAGAGATGGAATTGATTTTTGAGTTTTCATGTAAGTTGTAGAGCTTCCTTTTATCTTTCCATCGACACCAAATTTGTCAAATTTGGAGTTCGGGATCAAGAGTTATGAATTATGAAAGTTAGAATGTCGGAAGAATAAGAGCAGAGTTGTCCAGATTAGTCACTATACATGACCTAGTCGACTAGTAGCCTTCGACTAGTCGACTAGTGCATGTATTTTTGCCTTGTTTCCCTGACCCTCTATCAATCTTTTGCTTCTAATTTCTCCGTCCGACATCCGATTGACTTTGTTTTTGAAGCGTTGGATTCCTAAGACAATTATCTACATCATGATGGGAATTTTATAATTTTTGAGCTTAAAAAAACCAAAAAGCACATAACATTTCATAATCGATTAGTTTCGGTGCAAACGGAATGTCTTGCATAATCAAGATAATGTCCCGTGCAACCGTGAACTTAAGAGAGTGCAGAATCGAAGCTCAGTCTTCTTAGCGGCGGCGATAGAAGCCTTTCAAAATGAGACAGTGCACTGACTCTATCTTATGGGACCTAACCAAACCCACATAACACATAATTCATACTTGAAACTCGAAATGCCCGAAGGCATATTTCTAAAACTTAGTTTTCATATTATGACATATCAAACAAATTGACATTTACAATTTCACATAATTACCCATAGCAATTCTCAATTATTCCAAACACAAAAATGCCACACCTAGAGTGATTTTATCAAATCATTCAAAATGTTGAATTTAATCATTGTAGACATTTCTTATATACTTCAAACATAGTGAATGATAATTTCTTAAAATCATTCCAAAGGCAATAAATTTAATCGTTCGAAAATTTCAAAGCAACTTCAATTTCAAAAGGACATTTTCAACTCCACTCAAGCCTCAAATCATTTGTAGCTTATGTTAAGAGCTTTTCGTCGCCATAAAGTTTGATATTTTTCAATATCGGGAGTAAAAGTTATGATCAGTCAAAGTTTGTTTTGTAAAAATGACCATAAGTGTATATTTGCGTGTACTCGGCTTTGAGGCCACTCGTCATACGGATTTAGTCTGAATTGGAGTAAGTGGTCTTCATGAAAGTTGTAGCTTGTCTGTCAATCCTTCCGACGCTATAAAGTATGAAATTTTTCGATGTGGGGATTGGAAGATATGAAATTTGAAATTTTGGAGTTTGTTTAGGTGATGTTTAACAGGGCAGTAACTTTGACTAGGTTTTGGATCCCGTTAGAGATGGAATTGATTTTTGAGTTCTTCATGTAAGTTGTAGAGCTTCCTTTTCTCTTTCCATCGACACCAAATTTGTCGAATTTAGAGTTCGGGATCAAGAGTTATGAATTATGAAAGTTGGAATGTCAGAAGTATAAGAGCAGAGTTGTCCAGATTAGTCACTGTACATGACCAAGTCGACTAGTCGACTAGTGCATGTATTTTTGCCTTGTTTCCCTGACCCTCTCTCAATCTTTTGCTTCTAATTTCTCCGTCCGACATCCGATTGACTTAGTTTTTGAAGCGTTGGATTCCTAAGACAATTATCTAAATCATCATGGGAATTTTATAATTTTTTAGCTTAAAATAAACCAAAATGCACAAAACATTTCGGAATAGTTTGGTTTATTTAAACGGACGTCTTGCCACAGATCCATAAGCGGTCTGTGCAGCAAGTGGAACTTAAGGAGTCCAAATCGAGACTCCAGTGCCCTAGCGGGCAAAGGGAGAAGCCTTTCAAAACGAGACAGTGCACTGACTCTATCTTATGTGACCTAACCAAACCCACATAACACATAATTCATACTTGAAACTCGGAACACCCGAAGCATATTTCAAAAACTTTGTTTTCATATTATGACATATCAAACAAATTGACATTTACAATTTCACATAATTATCCATAGCAATTCTCAATTATTCCAAACACAGAATGCCATACCTAGAGCGATTTTATCAAATCATTCAAAATGTTGAATTTAATCATTGTAGACATTTCTTATATACTTCAAACATAGTGAATGATAATTTCTTAAAATCATTCCAAAGGCAATAAATTTAATCATTCGGAAATTTCAAAGCAACTTCAATTTCAAAAGGACATTTTCAATTCCACTCAAGCCTCAAATCGTTTGTAGCTTATGTTAAGAGCTTTCCGTTGCCATAAAGTTTGATATTTTTCGATATCGGGAGTAAAAGTTATGATCATCAAAGTTTGTTTTGTAAAAATGACCATAAGTGTATATTTATGTACTTTCGGCTTTGAGGCCACTCGTCGTCTGATTTAGTCTGAATTGGAGTAAGTGGTCTTCATGAAAGTTGTAGCTTGTCATCAATCCTTCCGACGCTATAAAGTATGAAATTTTGGATGTGGAATTGGAAGATATAAAATTTGAAAGTTTGGAGTTTGTTTAGGTGATGTTTAACAGGCGTAACTTTCACTAGGTTTTAGACCCTTTAGAGATGGACTTATTTTTGAGTTTTCATGGAAGTAATAGAGCTTCCTATTATCTTTCCATCGACACCAAATTTGTCAAATTTGGAGTTCGGGATCAAGAGTTATGAGTTATGAAAGTTAGAATGTCGGACGAATAAGAGCATAGTTGTCCAGATTAGTCATCAGACATGACCTAGTCGACTAGTCGACTAGTGCATGTATTTTTGCCTTGTTTCCGACCTCTACCAATCTTTTGCTTCTAATTTCTCCATCCGACATCCGATTGACTTGGTTTTTGAAGTGTTGGATTCCTAAGACAATTATCTACATCATGATGGGAATTTTATAATTTTGAGCTAAAAACCAAAAGAACATAACATTTCAGAATCGATTGGTTTCGGTCCAAGCGGACGTCTTGCACAATCCGCATAAGCGGTCCCTGTAAACCGTGAACTTAAGGAGTCTGAAATCGAAGCTCGATCTTACTAGCAAGCGGCGATAAAGCCTTTCAAAACGAGACGATTACTGACTCTATCTTATGGGACCTAACGAAACCCACATAACACATAAATCATACTTGAAACTCAGAACGCCCGAAGGCATATTTCTAAAACTTTGTTTTCATATTATGACATATCAAACAAATTGACATTTACAATTTCACATAATTACCCATAGCAATTCTCAATTATTCCAAACACAGAAATGCCACACCTAGAGTTTTTTTATCAAATCATTCAAAATGTTGAATTTAATCATTGTAGACATTTCTTATATACTTCAAACATAGTGAATGATAATTTCTTAAAATCATTCGAAAGGCAATAAATTTAATCATTCGAAAATTTCAAAGCAACTTCAATTTCAAAAGGACATTTTCAATTCCACTCAAGCCTCAAATAATTTGTAGCTTATGTTAAGAGCTTTCCGTCGTCATAAAGTTTGATATTTTTCAATATCAGGAGTAAAAGTTATGATCAGTCAAAGTTTGTTTTGTAAAAATGACCATAAGTGTATATTTGCGTGTACTCGGCTTTGAGGCCACTCGTCGTACGGATTTAGTCTGAATTGGAGTAAGTGGTCTTCATGAAAGTTGTAGCTTGTCTGTCAATCCTTCCGACACTATAAAGTATGCAATTTTTGGATGTGGGAATTGGAATATATGAAATTTGAAAGTTTGGAGTTTGTTTAGGTGATGTTTAACAGGGTAGTAACTTTGACTAGGTTTTTGAGCTCTTTAGAGATGGAATTGATTTTTGAGTTTTCATGTAAGTTGTAGAGCTTCCTTTTATCTTTCCATCGACACCAAATTTGTCAAATTTGGAGTTCGGGATCAAGAGTTATGAATTATGAAAGTTAGAATGTCGGAAGAATAAGAGCAGAGTTTTCCAGATTAGTCACTATACATGACCTAGTCGACTAGTAGCCTTCGACTAGTCGACTAGTGCATGTATTTTTGCCTTGTTTCCCTGACCCTCTATCAATCTTTTGCTTCTAATTTCTCCGTCCGACATCCGATTGACTTGGTTTTTGAAGCGTTGGATTCCTAAGACAATTATCTACATCATGATGGGAATTTTATAATTTTTGAGCTTAAAAAAACCAAAAAGCACATAACATTTCATAATCGATTAGTTTGATGCAAGCGAATGTCTTGCACAATCTCAATAGCGGTCCCGTCTGTTAGTGAACTTAAGAGAGTCTGGAATCGAAGCTCCAGTGCTACTAGCGGGCAGGCGATAGAAGCCTTTCAAAATGAGACAGTGCACTGACTCTATCTTATGGGACCTAACCAAACCCACATAACACATAATTCATACTTGAAACTCGAAATGCCCGAAGGCATATTTCTAAAACTTAGTTTTCATATTATGACATATCAAACAAATTGACATTTACAATTTCACATAATTACCCATAGCAATTCTCAATTATTCCAAACACAAAAATGCCACACCTAGAGTGATTTTATCAAATCATTCAAAATGTTGAATTTAATCATTGTAGACATTTCTTATATACTTCAAACATAGTGAATGATAATTTCTTAAAATCATTCCAAAGACAATAAATTTAATCATTCGAAAATTTCAAAGCAACTTCAATTTCAAAGGACATTTTCAACTCCACTCAAGCCTCAAATCATTTGTAGCTTATGTTAAGAGCTTTTAAATAGCCATAAAGTTTGATATTTTTCAATATCGGGAGTAAAAGTTATGATCGGTCAAAGTTTGTTTTGTAAAAATGACCATAAGTGTATATTTGCGTGTACTCGGCTTTGAGGCCACTCGTCATACGGATTTAGTCTGAATTGGAGTAAGTGGTCTTCATGAAAGTTGTAGCTTGTCTGTCAATCCTTCCGACGCTATAAAGTATGAAATTTTTCGATGTGGGATTGGAAGATATGAAATTTGAAATTTTGGAGTTTGTTTAGGTGATGTTTAACAGGCGAACTTTGACTAGGTTTTGGATCCCGTTAGAGATGGAATTGATTTTTGAGTTCTTCATGTAAGTTGTAGAGCTTCCTTTTCTCTTTCCATCGACACCAAATTTGTTGAATTTAGAGTTCGGGATCAAGAGTTATGAATTATGAAAGTTGGAATGTCAGAAGTATAAGAGCAGAGTTGTCCAGATTAGTCACTGTACATGACCAAGTCGACTAGTCGACTAGTGCATGTATTTTTGCCTTGTTTCCTGACCTCTCTCAATCTTTTGCTTCTATTTCTCCGTCCGACATCCGATTGACTTAGTTTTTGAAGCGTTGGATTCCTAAGACAATTATCTAAATCATCACGGGAATTTTATAATTTTTTAGCTTAAAATAAACCAAAATGCACAAAACATTTCGGAATAGTTTGGTTTCGGTCCAAACGGAACGTACTGCACAGTCCCGCAAAGCGGTCCTGTGCAGCCGTGAACTTAAGGGAGTCCGAAATCGGAGCTCCAGTGCCCCTAGCGGGCAGGCGGGAGAAGCCTTTCAAAACGAGACAGTGCACTGACTCTATCTTATGTGACCTAACCAAACCCACATAACACATAATTCATACTTGAAACTCGGAACACCCGAAGCATATTTCAAAAACTTTGTTTTCATATTATGACATATCAAACAAATTGACATTTACAATTTCACATAAATATCCATAGCAATTCTCAATTATTCCAAACACAGAATGCCATACCTAGAGCGATTTTATCAAATCATTCAAAATGTTGAATTTAATCATTGTAGACATTTCTTATATACTTGAACATAGTGAATGATAATTTCTTAAAATCATTCCAAAGGCAATAAATTTAATCATTCGAAATTTCAAAGCAACTTCAATTTCAAAGGACATTTTCAATTCCACTCAAGCCTCAAATCGTTTGTAGCTTATGTTAAGAGCTTTCCGTTGCCATAAAGTTTGATATTTTTCGATATCGGGAGTAAAAGTTATGATCAGTCAAAGTTTGTTTTGTAAAAATGACCATAAGTGTATATTTGCGTGTACTCGGCTTTGAGGCCACTCGTCGTACGGATTTAGTCTGAATTGGAGTAACTGGTCTTCATGAAAGTTGTAGCTTGTCTGTCAATCCTTCCGACGCTATAAAGTATGAAATTTTTGGATGTGGGAATTGGAAGATATAAAATTTGAAAGTTTGGAGTTTGTTTAGGTGATGTTTAACAGGGCAGTAACTTTCACTAGGTTTTAGACCCCTTTAGAGATGGACTTATTTTTGAGTTTTTCATGGAAGTAATAGAGCTTCCTATTATCTTTCCATCGACACCAAATTTGTCAAATTTGGAGTTCGGGATCAAGAGTTATGAGTTATAAAAGTTAGAATGTCGGACGAATAAGAGCATAGTTGTCCAGATTAGTCACTGTACATGACCTAGTCGACTAGTCGACTAGTGCATGTATTTTTGCCTTGTTTCCCTGACCCTCTACCAATCTTTTGCTTCTAATTTCTCCATCCGACATCCGATTGACTTGGTTTTTGAAGTGTTGGATTCCTAAGACAATTATCTACATCATGATGGAAATTTTATAATTTTTGAGCTAAAAAAACCAAAAAGAACATAACATTTCAGAATCGATTGGTTTCGGTCCAAACGGAACGTACTGCACAATCCCGCATAGCGGTCCCGTGCAGCCGTGAACTTAAGGGAGTCTGAAATCGAAGCTCCAGTGCTACTAGCAGGCAGGCGATAGAAGCCTTTCAAAACGAGACAATGCACTGACTCTATCTTATGGGACCTAACGAAACCCACATAACACATAAATCATACTTGAAACTCGGAACGCCCGAAGGCATATTTCTAAAACTTTGTTTTCATATTATGACATATCAAACAAATTGACATTTACAATTTCACATAATTACCCATAGCAATTCTCAATTATTCCAAACACAGAAATGCCACACCTAGAGTTTTTTTATCAAATCATTCAAAATGTTGAATTTAATCATTGTAGACATTTCTTATATACTTGAAACATAGTGAATGATAATTTCTTAAAATCATTGAAAGGCAATAAATTTAATCATTCAAAATTTCAAAGCAACTTCAATTTCAAAGGACATTTTCAATTCCACTCAAGCCTCAAATAATTTGTAGCTTATGTTAAGAGCTTTAAAATAGCCATAAAGTTTGATATTTTCAATATCGAGTGTAAAAGTTATGATCAGTCAAAGTTTGTTTTGTAAAATGACCATAAGTGTATATTTACGTGTACTCGGCTTTGAGGCCACTCGTCGTACGGATTTAGTCTGAATGGGAGTAAGTGGTCTTCATGAAAGTTGTAGCTTGTCTGCCAATCCTTCCGACGCTATAAAGTATGCAATTTTTGGATGTGGGAATTGGAATATATGAAATTTGAAAGTTTGGAGTTTGTTTAGGTGATGTTTAACAGGGCAGTAACTTTGACTAGGTTTTTGAGCTCTTTAGAGATGGAATTGATTTTTCAGTTTTTCATGGAAGTTGTAGAGCTTCCTTTTATCTTTCCATCGACACCAAATTTGTCACATTTGGAGTTCGGGATCAAGGGTTATGAATTATGAAAGTTAGAATGTCGAAAGAATAAGAGCAGAGTTGTCCAGATTAGTCACTATACATGACCTAGTCGACTAGTAGCCTTCGACTAGTCGACTAGTGCATGTATTTTTGCCTTGTTTCCCTGACCCTCTCTCAATCTTTTGCTTCTAATTTCTCCGTCCGACATCCGATTGACTTGGTTTTTGAAGCGTTGGATTCCTAAGACAATTATCTACATCATGATGGGAATTTTATAAATTTTGAGCTTAAAATAAACCAAAAGTACATAACATTTCAGAATAGTTTGGTTTTCGCTTTCAACGGACGTCTTCGCGATCCCGTATAGTGGTCCTGTGCAGCCGTGAACTTAAGGGAATCCGAAATCGGAGCTCCAGTGCCACTAGCGGGTTGGCGGGAGAAGCCTTTCAAAACGAGACAGTGCACTGACTCTATCTTATAGGACCTAACCAAACCCACATAACACATAATTCATACTTGAAACTCGGAACACCCGAAGCATATTTCAAAAACTTTGTTTTCATATTATGACATATCAAACAAATTGACATTTACAATTTCACATAATTATCCATAGCAATTCTCAATTATTCCAAACACAGAATGCCACACCTAGAGCGATTTTATCAAATCATTCAAAATGTTGAATTTAATCATTGTAGACATTTCTTATATACTTCAAACATAGCGAATGATAATTTCTTAAAATCATTCCAAAGGCAATAAATTTAATCATTCGGAAATTTCAAAGCAACTTCAATTTCAAAAGGACATTTTCAATTCCATTCAAGCCTCAAATCTTTTGTAGCTTATGTTAAGAGCTTTCCGTTGCCATAAAGTTTGATATTTTTCGATATCGGGAGTAAAAGTTATGATCAGTCAAAGTTTGTTTTGTAAAAATGACCATAAGTGTATATTTGCGTGTACTCGGCTTTGAGTCCACTCGTCTTAGGGATTTAGTCTGAATTGGAGTAAGTGGTCTTCATGAAAGTTGTAGCTTGTCTGTCAATCCTTCCGACGCTATAAAGTATGCAATTTTTGGATGTGGGAATTGGAAGATATGAAATTTGAAAGTTTGGAGTTTGTTTAGGTGATGTTTAACAGGGCAGTAACTTTGACTAGGTTTTTGAGCTCTTTAGAGATGGAATTGATTTTTCAGTTTTTCATGGAAGTTGTAGAGCTTCCTTTTATCTTTCCATCGACACCAAATTTGTCAAATTTGGATTTCGGGATCAAGAGTTATGAATTATGAAAGTTAGAATGTCGAAAGAATAAGAGCAGAGTTGTCCAGATTAGTCACTATACATGACCTAGTCGACTGGTAGCCTTCGACTAGTCGACTAGTGCATGTATTTTTGCCTTGTTTCCCTGACCCTCTCTCAATCTTTTGCTTCTAATTTCTCCGTCCGACATCCGATTGACTTGGTTTTTGAAGCGTTGGATTCCTAAGACAATTATCTACATCATGATGGGAATTTTATAAATTTTGAGCTTAAAATAAACCAAAAAGTACATAACATTTCAGAATAGTTTGGTTTCGTTCCAAACGGAACGTACTGCACAGTCCCGTATAGTGGTCCTGTGCAGCCGTGAACTTAAGGGAATCCGAAATCGGAGCTCCAGTGCCACTAGCGGGTTGGCGGGAGAAACCTTCCAAAATGAGACAGTGCACTGACTCTATCTTATAGGACCTAACCAAACCCACATAACACATAATTCATACTTGAAACTCGGAACACCAGAAGCATATTTCAAAAACTTTGTTTTCATATTATGACATATCAAACAAATTGACATTTACAATTTCACATAATTATCCATAGCAATTCTCAATTATCCCAAACACAGAATGCCACACCTAGAGTGATTTTATCAAATCATTCAAAATGTTGAATTTAATCATTGTAGACATTTCTTATATACTTCAAACATAGTGAATGATAATTTCTTAAAATCATTCCAAAGGCAATAAATTTAATCATTCGGAAATTTCAAAGCAACTTCAATTTCAAAGGACATTTTCAATTCCACTCAAGCCTCAAATCGTTTGTAGCTTATGTTAAGAGCTTTCCGTTGCCATAAAGTTTGATATTTTTCGATATCGGGAGTAAAAGTTATGATCAGTCAAAGTTTGTTTTGTAAAAATGACCATAAGTGTATATTTGCGTGTACTCGGATTTGAGTCCACTCGTCTTAGGGATTTAGTCTGAATTGGAGTAAGTGGTCTTCATGAAAGTTGTAGCTTGTCTGTCAATCCTTCCGACGCTATAAAGCATGCAATTTTTGGATGTGGGAATTGGAAGATATGAAATTTGAAAATTTGGAGTTTGTTTAGGTGATGTTTAACAGGGCAGTAACTTTGACTAGGTTTTTGACCCCTTTAGAGATGGAATTGATTTTTGAGTTCTTTATGGAAGTTGTAGAGCTTCCTTTTATATTTCCATCGACACCAAAGTTGTCAATTTTGGAGTTCGAGATCAAGAGTTATGAATTATGAAAGTTAGAATGTCGGAAGAATAAGAGCAGATTTGTTCAGATTAGTCACTGTACATGACCTAGTCGACTAGTAGCCTTCGACCAGTTGACTAGTTTTTGCCTTGTTTCCCTGACCCTCTCTCAATATTTTGCTTCTAATTTCTCCGTCCGACATCCGATTGACTTGGTTTTTGAAGCGTTAGATTCCTAAGACAATTATCTACAAAATGATGGGAATTTTATCATTTTTGAGATGAAATTGAAAGAGATTAATTTAATCAGAGTGAGTTGACAATTTTCTGAACATGGTTCAGTATTTTGGTGAATTATCAATCTGTAGAGATCCGATTGAGTTGATTCTTGAGGCAAAATAAAATTGAGACACGAGGCTACAAGTCATATAAAGGAATCGAATTTTAATTTAGCCCCTAAGACTTTCAATTTCTAAATTGAAGTCGGGTTTAATGTTCAGTCTTGGACTGATAAGTGCTGTCAATATTTTGGCCATAATTGTTGTTCTAGTTATCTAAATGAGGTGATTCTTGTTTTTTGTAAATGCCAATTTGTTTGATATGTCATAATATGAAAACAAAGTTTTTGAAATATGCCTTCGGTCGTTCCGAGTTTCAAGTATGAATTATGTGTTATGTGGGTTTGGTTAGGTCCCATAAGATAGAGTCAGTGCACTGTCTCATTTTGAAAGGCTTCTCCCGTCTGCCCGCTAGTGGCACTGGAGTTCTAATTTTGGACTCCCTTAAGTTCACGGCTGCACAGGATCGCTATGCGAGACTATGCAGTACGTTCCGTTTAGACCGAAACCAAACCATTCTGAAATGTTATGTACTTTTTGGTTTATTTATAACGTGATGCATTAATATGTGCTTGCATTCATGTTTTCGATTATACTTATGAATCTTGAAAAGTTTTGGAATTTTCGAGGAATGAAAAATTTGAGGTTTGAAATTGTGAAAAGTTTGGAAATTTCTGTATAAATGTTTTAAAAAGTGTAAAGGAAATAAGTTTTTGAAGAAATGTTTTTTTCTTATTTTTCAATTTATAAATATGTTATCCACGAGCTATTTTAGCTCACCCCCTCTTTTCATCCCCATCTCCGGTATTCACTGTGAGATTGGATGAAAGAAAGTCAAGATGTTCTTCGATTTTGTTTGTTTTGTACTTTGTGAAATTTCGAATGTAAAGAAATTATGAATTTATGTTTGGAATTGAGTTTGTGTATGAAGTATGGGTATGTAGATGATTGATGTATTCATTTATTGAATTGAGTTGGGTATGATTATGGAATTGGATTATGTAAGTAAATTGTGGTTAGTATATATGATTGTGAATGTGATTGAGATTGAATATGATTGTGGTTTGGGTTCTGGACGGGAGGTCCGAGGATACTGATTATGATTGAGAATATTGAAGTGTTTAGGTGTAGGTTTGTATTTGTGTATGCTGGGATTCTAGACGGGAGGTCCGAGGATTTGGTGTTATGTTTTGGAATATTAGAAGTGTGTTTTGCTATTTACAGATTTTTGGGTTGTTACTATTACAACCGTTATGCTGCCCGATTTTTGTTAACAGGCAAATTAGTTTTAATAAATATAGATGTATTTTGGGATTTGTGTAAGCGTATCAGAACCTTTAGAATTGAATATAAGATTAAGATATATTTGATTTCGAGAAGTCAAGTAATTTGAGGTTATGGAAAATTTTGGCAAAGAAACTTGAGATTAAAATGGATGAATTTCCAAAATAAGATTGAATGAAGAGAAAAAGGAATGAATATTCTGAGAAAGAAAAGAATGAAAAAAAAATTATACCGATTTCGGATTAGTCTTAGGGTTTCTAGCGCAACGCGACTCTTTTCTAAAGCTTTTGTTCGCGAATGTCAGATATTCATTTTGCTTTCGATTCCTTTATTCCGCATTTTGTTATCCGATTCGGTTCGATTGAACACTTTGTTTGCTTTGATTTCGATTTCTGTTCGATTCGCCGTTCTTCGCTTTTGCTTCCGATTCACTTTTCGTTTTTGTCTTCGTTTCTGTTTTCCGGTTGGGATCCGGTTCCGAGATAGGGTCCTAACATAGATGGTATCAGAGCCCAGTAGTAGGATCTTATCTGGGCGTTTTAGGATAAGTTATCTGGATAAGAAATTGTGAGAGTTAGAATTGATAAGATGGAATTTATGATAATCTGATGAACATGCAGATGGATTTTTCATGCATGATGTGAAGAACCTAATGGATTGTTTGATTAAGGTGATGAGTGCTGATTGATTATAAGAAAGTGTTAATGGAAATTGAGAGGAAAAATTCATGATGAAGCTGGATGAATTGATTTTAGCTATACATGTGTGAGATGAAATAAGAAATACTTGAAGGATAGGATTAAATGATATGAAGGTATGCCATGAAATAATTGAAGAATTAAATTGATTGTTGATCAAAGTGACGAGAATCATGATTGATTTTAGGAATGTGTTAATGAAATTGAGATTAGAATTTTTAATGAATTTGGATTAATTAATTTGAATATGCATATGTGAGATGCAATTAAAGGATACTTGAAAGATTGAATAAGTGACAGCGATATATGTATAGAAGTCAAAGGGATTGAATTGAATGGTTTTGGTCCATGTTAAGGTTCATTTAGAATTGGACTATTGACTTGTAAGAAATAGTGATTTGATTTCATATTAGAGTTATAAGCACAAGAAGGGAATATTTGTGAAGAAATTGAGAGATATGTATGGTGAGAAATTAGATAAGAAAGTGATTGATGAAAAAGATTATTTGAGAGAATGCGTTACTTGGTGTGTTGTCTTAAGTTAGAATTTCGAGGACGAAATTCTTTTAAGAGGGGGAGAAATGTTGGATCCCGAATTTTGCTTGAAATTTTGAAATGTCAAGTGACATGAAAATGAGGAAATTAGAATGAATAAATAAAAAGAAAATTTTGAATGTGAATAGTTAGATGAGATTAAGATAGGCGAAAAATGCTTTTGTTATTGAGGTTTATGTTAAGGTATGGCCATGAGAAAATTGAAGATTGGCTAGTTCAATTTTTAAAGGAGGTGTTGTCAAAATTTTTGCAAAATTTGACAGAAACTTTCCTTAGATTTTAGACCCTCTTAGAGCTTGAATTGGATTGGGGGGTCTTCTGGAAGTTTGTAGCATATGTTTATATCTTTCCATGGAGGTATGATATGCCTCGTTTGGAGTTAGGAATAAGCAGTGATGAAGTTTGAAACATTGTTGTTACTGTTCACGGATACTGTTCCATTGGTCATTCTAGGCAGCAACTTTGAACAAGTTTTTACCCCTTGTAATGGTTGAATTGATTTTTGCTCCCTCATCAAATTTGTAAAGCATCTTTTCATCTTTCCATTGAGGTATAGTATGCAAATGTTGGACTTAGGATTAAGAAGTTATAAGGTTTGGAGAAATGCGATTCATCGCTCATGCTATCATCAGGCGAAACTTTAAGTGAAGTGTTGTCCCTCATAGAGTTAGAATTTGACCCAAAAGGTCCTCTTGAAGATTGTAGTTCATATTTAGAGCTTTCCATTGCTATATAAATTGTCACTTTTGGACTTAGGATTAAGAAGTTATGAGGTTGGAAAAAAAAAGATTGTTAAATGATGAAATATGACTTCATATGAAGAAGAAAATGATTTGAGGCTTGAGTGGAATTGAAAATGTCCTTTTGAAATTGAAGCTGCTTTAAACAATTACCCATAGCAATTCTCAATTATTCCAAACACGGAAATGCCACACCTAGAGCAATTTTATCAAATCATTCAAAATGTTGAATTTAATCATTGTAGACATTTCTTATATACTTCAAACATAGTGAATGATAATTTATTAAAATCATTCCAAAGGCAATAAATTTAGGGTTTCCAGCGCAACGCGACTCTTTTCTAAAGCTTTTGTTCGCGGATGTCGGATATTTGTTTCACTTTCGATTCCTTTGTTCCATATTTTGTTATCCGATTCGGTTCGATTGAACACTTTGTTTGCTTTGATTTCGATTTCTGTTCGATTCGCCATTCTTCACTTTTGCTTCCGATTCGCTTTTCGTTTTTGTCTTTGTTTCTATTTTCCGGTTGGGATCCGGTTCCGAGATCGGGTCCCAACAAAAATGTCTTTTCTCTCTCAAAATGTTTGATAGTGTTTATCTTCAATTTTTATATAAAAAAGACAATGTTTGGTGTCCAAATAGTCATGTTTTATTGTAGAGGGACTTTTATAAGTCAAGTGTGTCAATACTGTAGATATGTTATAAAAGAGTATTAATTAGTTTTAAATTGTTATTTTCATCGTAGGAAGACTCAAATGTAATCCATGTTAGTGACTAGTGAAAATGTTTTAAGGAATTCAAGTTATCATAGTTAGTTACAACATTTACCATGGATGATGCAACTTTTAGTTACATGATATGTACTTAAATCTATCCAACACTCTTTATCATCTTTTCATTTCTTTTCTCATAATAAAAGGGTATTAGTTAGTTTTAAATTATTATTTTTACTATAAAGAGGCTCAATATATAAAATATATATAAGACTCTTTATAATCTTTTAACATAAAAGGTACTATGTAATCTTAAAATTATAACTTTTTCATAGGAAGTACAAAAGTCATATAAGTAAATAATGTGAATATGTTAGAGTGCAAATTGTTATAGATTAATGCAACTTTTAGTTTGGATGATGCAATATCTAGTCAAGTTTGGATGATGCAATATCTAGTCATTCATATGTAACTTTTAGTCCTAAATTATTTATTTAAATATGTTCGAAACTCTTTATCATTTTTCCATTTTTCATGCAAAAATGGTATTGGTTAATCTTAAAATTGTCATTTTGACCATAAGAGGCTCCATATATGAGTTATGTGAATGAATATCAGAATCGAGTTAAGAGGTGTAAATTTTGTGGGCATATACAACTTCTAATAAGCTAGATTTAACTTTTAATTACAAAATTTGTCATTTAATCTATCCAACACTCTTTTCTATCTTTTCTTTTCATATAAATGAACATATATTAGTCTTAATATTATGATTTTACTATAAAGTCTCTATATATAAGTCATTTGAGTGAATGTTGTAAATATGTTGAAGGGTGTAATATATTATAAGTAAATGCTACTTTTGGTTCAACTAATATAATTTTTAGTTATTTAAACATAATTTTTTGTTACAATCTCTCTCTCTCTCTCTCAATATGTTATATATATATATATATATATATATATATATATCCTTGACTCACTTTTTGTTAATTCACTTTCACATTCTTAAAATTTCTAATAGTCCACTCCTCAAAATTAGATACACAATCGCATTTAATATCTAGTTTGAAAATGATATGATCTCTTTTATCCAATTCATAAGGTTGCAATGCCCAATTTATAGTTTAGAATTAAAACTTGTTTCGGAATAATGAAATTTTTAATATGATTGATTGAACTTTTATCAATAATATGCAACATTTGATTCGTAATCTTTGTCTATGATAAGTACCTTTCATACACCTTACTTAAATGTATTAAACCTTGATTGTATGATATACATGAGCGTAATAAGGAATGATGACTGTTTCAAACATAAACTAAGAAAGGTAACTCAAAATTCATTTAAAATCACAAATGACTAAGTATAAGGTGGATGCAACTTAGAATATGTCCTTAAACCAAGCCAATTTTTTATTTTATTTTTCATATCATTGTATTTCTATTGGAACTTCTTTTCTATTTCCATGTCTATATAGTTTTGTACCCATGACTTATAATATTTTGTTTTTTATATCATTAATGAAACTCTTGAAATAAGATTTCTTTCAAAATAAGGAGAACTTAATTTCTCTAGTTGTTCATAAGTAATTACATAGATTTTTGAGTGGAATAAGCAAAGATTAGAAAATTTTAAAATATGTGAAATACATTTTAGATAATTAATTGTTTTATTCATTAAATAGGTTAAATATAAATTTTATTTTAAAATTTTCAAGTATTTTTAATTACAAAATTTAAAATCAACGAGTAATTTTTAGACTAAGTTCGATGTATAAAAGATGAAGCAAGCAGATGCTCATAGAGGAAGATGACATTAAGAGTAAATGGATGAGGTATTTCTATGGCCATTTTAATGAAGGCTTAGAGGACAACATCTTTTTAAGTGACTTTAGCAATTCTAAGAGATTTCATAACTTGTCTTGATGTAAATAGATCACAAGGGAAGAAATTAAAAAGCTTTGAAGGAGATGAAGAAGGGAAGTAGGACTGGATGAGATACCCATAAAAGTATAGAAGAGCCTAGGCGTTGAAATTCTTAATTGGGTAATGAAGTTTTTAATATGATCCTTGAGTCTGCCAAAATGCTAGATAAATAGAGACTGAGTATGTCAATTCCTTTCTATAAGTACAAAGGGGGCATCCAAAATTGTAACAACTAAAAGGGCATCAAACTATTTAGTCACACTATAACATCCTGTTACCCATGTTAAGGCTAAAATTATAAATGTGAGAGATTACGGAGGAAATATGAATGCATTTCCATGTTCACACATATTATGTCCTACACATACATATGAATAGTGAAGTTGTGGCACATGAAAATAATTGTATATGTATTCACGAATAATTCTGAGTATAATTTGATTGAGTGGTGATTTTTAGGTGTTTTGAGAATTTTGAAATTATTTATATTGAAAATTCTATTGGTTAGTAAGAATATTGTATTTGTGAATTTTGGTGAATTTAGGCATAAATTTTAGAAAATTATGGAAAATAGGAAAAAGAGATTAAGTGAAGACTTGGAGATAGTTGGATTGTAAAGATGAGAGTTTACGGGAGTTAGTTTCAAAAGAAACTAAGATAGAGCTTAGATATGAGGAAAGTGACAAGTGTCACTTAGGCTTTGTACTTTTGCTAGAAGTAGGTTACTGTTTTCTGAGAGTTGAAAAATTAAGTTATATGTCTAAGTTCATTCTTTATTGTGATCTTCTTCAAATTTTCTTCCCATACATAGACTTTTCCATCAAACCTCTCCTAAGAGATTTCTTTATTTTTCCTTTGCTATTTGTGTCTTCTACCCTAAGAAAAACCAGAAGCTGGTCATTGTACTCAGTAAAATACGTAAATTGCATGAAGTTTAGGGTTTGAAGATTTTGAAGTTTTCAATAGGTAAGTAGTGAATAAATCCTTTAATGTTAGGGATTTATGTAAGAAAGTTGATGAGTTACTGTCATCTGCATGGAAATTGACATTTAAGTGTATATTGATAAATATTGTGTGGTTGGGAAGGAAACAAATTTGGTTATAGTGTTAAATTAGTTTTTGAAAGATTATTAGTGATTAGGTGATGTAAAAGGGGTGTTGGAGTTGAAATAGCAATAACTCGATCTGAAACTTCTGTGAAACTTCTGTACCAATCTAGATAGATTCGTCAAAATGGCCTTCATGAAAGTTATAGGTCTTCCTTTTATCTTTCCAACAGTATAGAGTATCAAAATTTTGGACATCTGAGCTAAAAGTCAAGGTCCTTGTAAGGGAAGATGTTCAAAAGTGAAGTTATTCTTCTATCTTTTGCTTTTTCTATGATGACGTCATCTCCTTTTGTGTTTTGCTTCTTCTGTGTTTTTCTTTTTTTTGTGATGAAGTCATCTTCTTCTGTGTTTCGCTTCTTCTGAGTTTCGTTTCTTCTGAGTTTTGTTCCTATTGTGTTTCGTTCCTTATATGTTTCGTTCCTTTTGTGTTTCGTTCCTTCTAAGTTTCGCTTCTTCTGAGTTTGTTTTCCTTCTGTGATTTGTTCCTTCTGTGTTTCGCTCCTTCTGTGTTTTGTTCCTTCTGTGAGTTTTGCTTCTTCTGTGTTTTGTTGACACGTCTTCTTCTGTGTTTTGCTAACGCATCCTCTTCTGTGTTTTCCTGACGTGTCTTTTTCTGTGTTTTACTTCTTCTGTCTTTTGCTTCTTCTATGTTTTGCTGACGCGTCTTCTTCTGTGTTTTACTTCTTCTATGTTTTGCTTCTTCTGTGTTTTGCTTCTTCCATCTTTTGCTTCTTCTATGATGATGTCATCTTCTTCTGTATTTTACTTCTTATGTCTTTTTTTTGTGATGACGTCATCTTCTTCTGTGTTTTACTTCTTTTGTGTTTTGCTTCTTCTGAGTTTTGCTTCTTTTATCTTTTTTTTTCTACCTAGCCATAACTTCTTCTCTAGACACTCAAATGAATTGATTCTTGGACCGTGGGACTCGTAAGACATTACCCTACATCTCCACCTAAAAATCATAGCCATATGAAATGAATTGAGAAAGATTGAGTGAGAAACGTGAAACGGTGACAGTGAATGTTCTCTTAAATTTTATTAACTGGGATTATTCCACTGAACATACTTCAGTATTTTGATTATACTGGATCTATAGGATTCCAAATGAGATGATTTTTTATTTGGAGTAATCTAGAGATATAGGCCTACAAATTGTCTCAAGAAGTCCAAATTTATGATTCAACCTCTAAGATGTTTAATCTCTGAATGGAAGTTGGGCATAGTACACTGTTATTGAATATGAACAGTAGACCCAAAAGTGTGACTTGGATAAATCTGAAGTGAGTCAATGAGAAAGGAATAGAGATTTTAATGTTTTAGTGGGGCATAAACCTAAGTATGAATATTACTTAGATGAGTTTTGGATATAAGACTGATAATGTGATAAGAATAAGGGAAAGATACCCGGAATTGTCATGAGCATGCATGATACATATTTTATATACACACTTGTGCATAAGGCAATGCTTTTAATTGTGCAATTATTAATGTGTGTGCATCGTGTGTTTGGCATATTGATGTGCAAGATAAATGCCTGCATTCAAATATTTCCAGATCTTGAAGCTAGTGCTAATTTGGAGCGTACTGTAAGTAGACCAAGATAGTCTCACTTCATTATTTGTTGTGTTTGAATTTTGTATTAATTGACTACTGAATGATGTTATGAATATAAATGATTGTGTTGGTTTCGGGAAAGAGGGTCCAATGAATGTGATGCATGAATGAAATATTGAAGTGTTCCTTGTATGTGAATTGGATGAAATATGTGATACATGACTTGGTTGTTAAATGTTGGACGTAGCTCTGAAGGAAAGTGGGATCATGCATATAAGTGAAAGTGTTTTCTCAACTCAATGTTGAATGTCGAACTATGGTCCGATGATAAGTGAATGTGAGTGACTGCAAATATGCAAATGTAAGTGATGCATTCCATGTCACGAATGCTTGAAACATAATGGTTGTTGTGACAAAAGTGGCCATCGATCAGAGCTTAAAGCTCAACGTGAAAAAGAACCTCAAGCTCAAAAGTGATTTAGAGCCTTAGGCTTAACGTTTAATGAGCCCTATATGGGATAGTTATCAATGAGCCCTATATGGGACAATTATCAATAAGCCCTATATGGGATAGTTAGGCACTCGATCACAACAAAGTAACAAATGGAAAGTGGGTCTCATGTGCACTACATATGCATAATGTTAATGATTTAATTGTATTGGATATGAAATATTGTGAATTATGTGTTATGTGACTAGGTGAGCCATCAAAGATGGTCACTCATTGAGCTCGCAAAACTCACCTAAAATTTGTAAATATTTTTTAGGATCAAAAGAATACCTCGTTAGGCCAACAGGAGTATCCCCACAGCATTCAAGTGAAGGATAAAAGTCGAGATCAGTTCGCATCTGCATTACATTTCTTTATTTTTATATTGAATTGTATTTTTTGCAAATTTTTGTATAAATTTATATTCCAAAATGATTAAAATGTTTTATATTTATGAAAGGACCTAAATGGCTATTGAAATATTAATGATTGTATTGATGCAATTGAATAAGTTTATAATTGGAATGGGCCATTTCGATTATTGATTTCTGTATACGCGTGTGTAAATTTTACAAAAAAAATTTATACCGAGTTTTGACTGATTGAGTGTTCTAGCACGCCACCCTCGTGGAGCACGAAATCGGATATCACCCATCGATGTCGGGTTTGGGTTTTACAAGAGTGGGGTGTTACATTTCAGAGCCCAGAATTACTATCTTATATGGACATTTTCTGATATGTGTCAAGTTACATGCATTTTAGTCAAGTTATAGCAGACGGTAAGTCTAATCTTGAGTCACATAAGTATGAGTCACACGCATGAGCCTGTGTTAAGTGCTTAAGTTGATTAAAATAGTGAGAAAAGTGATGGTATGTCAGAATGTGAGAAAATGGAAGTTGTGGATATCTAGAAATGAAAAATAGTATATGGTTTAATATGATAAATAGAGATTCATTACAATTGTATTAGGATGTATTATTGAATATGACACTAAGATTGTATTGTGATGGTATATCCTAATATGATATAAATGTGAGTATATTGTCATGAATTGTTTGAGGAAAGAAGGGATATGAGTAGAAATGAGGAGATTAAAATATATAAGTAGATGGTAATGGAAACATAAATTTTTTGTGATCCTAAAAGGATGCATTTGGAACTGAAATGGTTATATATGCTTATCGTGACAAGAGTTTAAAATTCAGTGTAAGAAGATATTAGGGGAATTAAGACCAAAATTTCAAAATGGTTATGCATCAATAATTCTAGATTGATTGAGGATACATATATGGGAGAAGAAATAGACATAATTGACTTTACAAGAGATGAATGATGTGTACAAAGGAGAAAGTTAAAAATGCATATAAGATAGGATTTTGTGTAAGAATGAGAAAGAGGTAAGCGAAAGCCCCAAAGTTAAGTTAATTTGTTATTGTGAGTATATATTTGATAATGGGATTATCATGACAAGTGAGATTATTGGGCAAATGGATATTATATGTGTGGGGTAATATATGAAGCAATCTAAGACTTATTGAATATTGTTAGTCACAGTTCCCATAGTTCAAAGTCTATGATGAATTGGAATAATACATGCAAGTGCAAATAGTGATCAATAGAGGATAGATTGAGGTTATTAATGATGTTACTATGGGTGATGAAATGAATAAGGGCACGATTGTGGCACAGTCCCCACGATCGAGGACATATATAAAAGGAGAATTATTGTCTGGAATCAAATGAAATTATGATGTCCTGAATATAAGCTACAATAGAAATTAATCTCTTGAAGGTGATTAAGAATGTCTAATTAGTAATGATAATAACAGTGGATTGATAAAGGTTACATGAACAATATAGATGATTATAGCAAGAAGTCTTCTTTTGAAGAAGAAGAATTTCACCGAATTAGGTTAAGCAGATCAAATAGTTTCTTTTAAGAATGATCAATGAAGAAACAAATCAGAAATGAATATATGATGAATCAAAGGTGAATACTGGAGTCATATCCCTAATGAAGACTCAAGCATAAGAGGTAGAAAATGCTACTGAGAGTGTATGCATTTTGTTGATGTAAAGTATCCAAATAAGTGATGGATTCTTAAAATTGAGGTGACATTAAGTATAAAAGATACAAATCATATTTAGTGAATGGGCTACCAACATAGGAAATTGAGATATCAAATAAATTGAAATGTGTGGAGAAACTGGTATGAATAAACAAACATTGGAATAAGTCAGTGTGAAATCTGAGGAACTCTAAAGGACGAAGAAAATTGTTCGAGAAGGAAAAGTCAAATGGGAAATTGAAAATAACATGAGATAATATTACCTCATTGAAGACCTAGTGACTTAAGGAATTGTGAGAACTAATCAAGGGCATATGGAGTTTTGACAATATTTGTTTGAATCAACAAATGCGCCGACAGTATCATTACAATGGAGATTAAAGTGGTTCAAGAAAATCGTATCAATTAGTGATTATGATCATAGAAGATATTTGGAGCGTATTCGAAAAGTGAAGAGAATATTTTTGGACATTTGAAGAAAATCTTACATATCATAAAGGCAGAAATAATTATATGCCAAGTTTAATGAGAGTGAATCCTAACTTGATCAAGTAAAATGTGGGTTGTATAATATCTAAACATGGCATATTGGGAAACCTAAAGAAGTAGAGGTGATGAACAAGTGAGTTTGTATACATATAGACAATTATAGCCTCATGACCTAAATTTTGGTATATGATTTGAAACATGCTGTAATAGTGATTGTTTTGAAAGCATGGAGACATTATTGTACGAAACATCTTGGATATATATATATATATATATATATATATATATATATATATATATATAGATCATAGAGATTGGAGTGATTATTAAGTTTGAAAAGATTGAAAGGATTGTACAAATGAGTATTTCTTAATAAAGCTAGTGTTATAATATGATGCATTGAACAGAAAATCCCATAACAGTGTATTACAAATTTTGATTTTGAGGCCACCAATTCTAGTGTAATAATGAGAATAAAATGTCGAGTTGAATTTTAGGGTAAAATGAAGTAGTATTAGCCTTATTAAAATTTAACATCGGTTTCACATGAAAAGATTAGCAAAAGTTAAGTTGAGAATTCAAAAATTGTGGATCGTATTGAGGAATCAAAAATGAATCCAAAATTGAGTTTAAATTGGAAAGTGTTATTTGGTGACTGAATCAAAAAGGATGTGTACCGATAAAGATAATTGAATGAAGAGATTACTAGAGAGAGCACAAGTAATAGCCTAAGCTAGACATCCTAGTAGGAATATGTTGATATAGTATTTTAACTGCTAAGGACGTAGAGACAAGTGACTAAGTGTTGAATTGTCAATAGTTAGGATACTGTATGAGGTGTTATACAACTAAAAGGGTTGTTCAACCTTACATTGAAATGAAAAGGTCCTAAAAATGATTAAAGGCTATAATTGATTTGAGATACTGTCAGTGAGTGAAATGAATTAGTAACAAGAGTTAAGTGACTTATGAGAGATGAATAAATTAAGTGGATCAACATCGAAGTTATGGAATATCGTGAGATAGACATAAGAATAAAGTGTGTTAGCATTGAAGTGATGTGAATTATTAAAGGAAAGATGAATTATTTCTAAGCCAATCACCTTGGTAAGGTGTGCTCAATTAAGGAAAAAGGATAAACTAAGCCCGATATGAATTGATCTGTAAGAAATTATTCTGAGTTGGTGTTACTGAAAAAAAAAAAGGATGTCTTAGATTCATAATATGCGATTTGTGAATATGCTGAGAAATAATGATATGATCTGACAAAGATGTTTTAGATTCACACAGTGTTACAAGGATATGTTTAGGACATATCGATATGATTTAGTATAAATGTTATTAAAACTGGAAGCGAAATTTTTTTGAGTAATCTGAAACTCATCAAGGAAATAGCTGAGTTAGTGTGATATTTGAATAAGTGATTGAAAGATCGAGGGAGTCTATCGACTGTGGTCAATTGGGTGAAAGTATTCGAATAATGAGGTTATATGGGAAACGGATGAGCATATGAGGAAAGAATCTTCCGCCTTATTGATCTATCAAATGTTAATTTTGAGGATGAAATTTTTTTTAAGGAGGGGAGAATTGTAACATCCCGTTACCCATGTTAAGGATAAAATTGTAAATGTGAGAGACTACGGAGGAAATAGGAATGCATTTCCATGTTCATGCATGTTATGTCCTACACATACATATGAATAGTGAAGTTGTGGCACATGAAAATAATTGTACATACATTCATGAATAATTCTAGGTATAATTTGATTGAGTGGTGATTTTTAGGTATTTTGATAATTTTGAAATTATTTATATTGAAAATTCTATTGGTTCGTAAGAATATTGTATTTGTGAATTTTGGTGAATTTAGGCATAAATTTTGGAAAATTATGAAAAATAGGAAGAAAAAAAACACACATCAAGTGAAGACTTGGAGATAGTTGGATTGTAAAGATAAGAGTTTAAGGGAGTTAGTTTCAAAAGAAATTAAGTTAGAGCTTAGATATGAGGAAAGTGACAAGTGTCACTTAGGCTTTGTACTTTTGCTAGAAGTAGGTTACTGTTTTCTGAGAGTTGCAAAGTTAAGTTATATGTCTAAGTTCATTCTTCATTGTGATTTTCTTGAAATTTTCTTCCCATACATAGAGTTTTCCATCAAACCTCTCCTAAGAGATTTTTTTGTTTTTCCTTTCCTACTCCAAACCCACTTTGCTATTTGTGTCTTCTACCCTAAAAAAAACTAGAAGTTGGTCATTGTACTCAGTAAAATATGTAAATTGCATGGAGTTTAAGGCTTGAAGATTTTGAAATTTTCAACAGGTAAGTAGTGAATAAATCCTTTAGTGTTGGGGATTTATGTAAGAAAGTTGATGAGTTACTGTCATCTGCATGGAAAATGACATTTAAGTGTATATTCATAAATATTGTGTGATTGGGACAAAACAAATTTGGTTATAGTGTTAAATTAGTTTTTGAAAGATTATTAGTGATTAGGTGATGTAAAAGTGATGTTGGAGTTGAAATAGCAATAACTAGATCTCAAACTTCAAAACTTCGCACTCAATCTAAACAGATTCACCAAAATGGCCTTTACGAAAGTTATAGGTCTTCCTTTTATCTTTCCAACAGTATAGAGTATGAAAATTTTGGACATCTGAGCTGAAAGTCAAGGTCTTTGTAAGGGAAGATGTTCAAAAGTGAAGTTATTCTTCTGTCTTTTGCTTCTTCTGTGATGACTTCATCTTCTTCTGTGTTTTGCTTCTTCTGTCTTTTGCTTCTTCTATGATGATGTCATCTTCTTCTATATCTTGTTCCTTCTATGTTTTGTTCCTTCTTTGTTTCTCTCCTTCTGTGTTTTGTTCCTTCTGTGTTTCGCTCCTTATGTGTTTTATTCCTTTTGAGTTTCCCTTCTTCTGAGTTTTGTTCCTTCTATGTTTTGTTCCTTCTGTGTTTCGCTCCTTCTGTGTTTTATTTCTTCTGTGTTTTGTTCCTTCTGAGTTTTGCTTCTTCGGTGTTTTGCTGACGCGTCTTCTTTTGTGTTTTGCTGACGCGTCTTCTTCTGTGTTTTCCTGACGTGTCTTCTTCTATGTTTTACTTCTTCTATCTTTTACTTCTTCTGTGGTTCGCTTCTTTTATCTTTTGTTTCTTCTGTGATGATGTCATCTTCTTTTGTGTTTTGCTTCTTCTGTATTTTTGTTTCTTCTGTGATGACGTCATCTTCTTCTGTGTTTTGCTTCTTTTGAGTTTTACTTCTTCTGTCTTTTTTTTCGCCTGACCATAACTTCTTCTCTAGATACCCAAATGAATTGATTCTTGAACCATGAGACTCGTAAGACATTACCCTACATCTCCATCTAAAATTCATAGCCATTTGAAATGAATTGAGAAAGATTGAGTGAGAAACATGGAACGGTTATAGTGAGTGTGCTCTTAAATTTTATGAAGTAGGATTATTCCACTGAACATACTTCAGTATTTTGATTATATCTGGATCTATAGGATTCCAAATGAGATGATATTTTATTTGGAGTAATCTAGAGATATAGGCCTACAAATTGTCTTAAGAAGTCCAAATTTATGATTCAGCCTCTAAGATGTTTAATCTCTTAATGGAAGTTGGGCATAGTACACTATTATTGAACTTGAACACTAGACCCAAAAGTGTGACTTGGATAAATCTGAAGTGAGTCAATGAGAAAGGAATAGAGATTTTAATGTTTTATTGGGGCATAAACCTAAGTATGAATATTACTTAGATGAGTTTTGGATATAAGACTGATAATGTGATGAGAATAAGGGAAAGATACTCGGAATTGTTATGAGCATGCATGGTACATATTTTATATACACAATTGTGCATAAGGGAATGTTTATAATTGTGCAATTATTAATGTGTTTGCATCGTGTGTTTGGCATATTGATGTGCAGGATAAACGTCTGCATTCAAATGTTTCCAGATCTTAAAACTAGTGCTAATCTAGAGCGTACTGTGAGTAGACCAAGATGGCCTCACTTCATTATTTGTTGTGTTTGAATTATGTATTAATTGACTACTGAATGATGTTATGAATGTAAATGATTGTGTTGGTTTCTGGACAGAGGGTCCGATGAATGTGATACATGAATGAAATATTGAAATGTTCCTTGCATGTGAATTGGATGAAATATGTGATACATGACTTGGTTGTTAAATGTTGGACTTAGTTCCAAAGGAAAGTGGGATCATGCATATAAGTGAAAGTGTTTTCTCAACTCAATGTTAAATGCCGGACTATGGTCCGATGATAAGTGAATGTGAGTGACTGCAAATATGCAAATATAAGTGATGCATTCCATGTCACGAATGCATGAAACATAATGGTTGTTATGACAAGAGTAGCCATCGATCAAAGCTTAAAGCTCAACGTGAAAAAGAGCATCAAGCTCAAAAGTGATTCAGAGCCTCAGGCTCAACGTTTAATGAGCCCTATATGGGACAGTTATCAATGAGCCCTATATGGGACAGTTATCAATGAGCCCTATATGGGACAGTTAGGCACTCGGTCACAACAAAGTAACAAATAGAAACTGGGTCTCATATGCACTGCATATGCATAATATGAATGATTTAATTGTATTGGATATGAAATATTGTGAATTATGTGTTATGTGATTGGGTGAGCCATCGAGGATGGTCACTCATTGAGTTAGCAAAACTCACCCAAAATTTGTAAATATTTTTCAAGTTTAAAATAATACCCTGTTAGGCCAACGGGAGTATCCCCACAGCATTCAAGTGAATGATAAAGGTCGGGATCAGTTCGCGTCTACATTACATTTCTTTATTTTTGTATTGAATTGTATTTTCCATAACTTTTTGTATAAATTTTTATTCTGAAATGATTAAGGTGTTTTATATTTATGAAAGGGCCTAAATGGCTATTGAAATATTAATAATTGTATTGATGCAATTGAATAAGTTTATGATTAGATGGGCCGTTTCGATTATTGATTTATGTATACGCAAGTGTAAATTTTACACAAAGATTTTATACCGATTTTTGATTGATTGAGTGTTCTAGCACGCCACCCTCGCGAAGCAGGAACTCTGATATCACCCATTGATGTCGGGTTTGGGTCTTGCGGGAGTGGGGTGTTACACATACCATAAAGTTATGAGAGAAGGTAATTAAGAAGAGAGTAAGAAAGACAACTTCTATATTCGAAAACCAAATTCACTTTATGTCAAGAAGGTCCACGATAAAAGCTTTACACGTCTTTAGAAGATTAATGAAATATTACAGGGAAAGACATAAATTTGCATACAATTTTTATTAATTTAGAGAAGACAAATGAAAGGGTTCTTAAGGAAAAAAATTTAGGTGTTTAGAGATTATGGGATTCCTATGAACTATATATGGTTGACTAGAGATATGTATGAAAAGGTAATGACGAGAGTAAGGATAATAGGAGGAGATACTAAGAATTTTTCTATTAATATTGGGCTATATTAAGGCTCTACATTAAGTGTAACATCTCATCACTGATGGGAAGGGTAAAATAGTAATTTAGAATAGCTTATGAGTGCTTAAAAATTGCCTTGATATGTTCATGCGTATACATACAAGTGAACAGTGAATTTTGCACATGTAAATGCCTATACATGCATTCATGACATTTCTCAGTATAATTGGTCATAAATGTGATTGTTATGAAAAATGTGATTTATGTGTTTGGAAAATTGAATTGGAGAGGGGCTTTGTGAGTTTGAAAATTTTTAGTGAATTTTGGAAAATTTTCTGGAAATTTTTGGAAAAATTTCCGAACTAGGAAAAATGCCAAGTGGTAGGCAAAGTCTGCAGTCAGGCGTTTCTAAAATGTCGAAGCAACTGCTAATCGGGAGCGTACTGTGAGTAGACCGAGATGGTCTCCTTCCATTATGTTTGCTGTTTGAATTTGTATTGATTGCCTACTGAATGTTTCATATAAATGGTGATGACTTGTGAATCGATTGTGAATTCTGGACAAAAGGTCCGATGACTGTGTATTGGGAGTGTTCTCATATTGAAGTGCTACTTGTATGTGAATTTGAGACCTACGTGACTATGATGTGATTAATTGTGACATAAATGTTGATTATGGCATCCATATGCTGATTGATTGTGACATATGCATTTCATTCATAAATGCATAATCAGATAATAACAGTTGTGACCAGAGCAGCCACCGATTAGAGCTAAAAGCTCAACGAGTGTACTTGGGCCTTGAGCCCCACAGTGATTTAGAGCCTCAGGCTCAATGTTTAATGTGCCCATATTGGGACAGTTCAGGCGCTCGGTCACAACACCGTAATAAATTAGGAAAAGTGTCACATGAGCATTTTATATGCATTTGCTTAAATATATTTGATTAAGTGAAAGGTAAAATGCCTTATGCTTATGTGAAAACAAAATGGGTTGCTTATGTGACCATTTGGTACTTCTGATTAATGTGAAATAATGGGAAATGTGAAATGAAGTGAGATTTGTGAATTTTGTGTGTTATGTGACTGGGTGAGCCATCGATGATGGTCACTCACTGAGTTTGCAAAACTCACCCAAAAATTGTAATTATTTTTCAGGACCCAGAAGAATACCCCGTTAGGCAACGGGCGTATAGCAACCTTATGAGAGTGAGAGAAGAGGTCAGGGATCAGTGAAGTGAATCACAAGTTAATACAGCACTTAAAAAACAATAATAGAATGCACGAGAAGGGGGGGTTGAATTGTGTATTCCCCTCTTTATAAGTCTTTTCAGAATTACTTGTTAGGAAGAAAAATATTTACAGAATTTTTATTTATTCCGATTGATCAAACTTCTCAATACTATGTATATGAACAGTAAGTAATGATAAAATTTGAAACTAAAAACGAGATAGAGAGTACAAGTGGTAGACACGCGGATTTATCCTGGTTCACCCCAAACCGTAGGCTACGTCCAGTCCTCAGAGTTTCTTCTGAGATTTCACTATCTCTTCAATCGTTACAAGTATTCTTTCACGAGCCTCTTCAGGTCTCTACAACTAGTAATCTTTCACACTTAGCCTTTGCAGGCTATCTGTACACCTTTTTCTTTTCATAAAAACATTTGAACACTTTGTTACAGTAAGATAGCACTCAGCTAGTTTGCACTTGATCGCTTTTTCACTTTGTGTAATTTTTCTAAGATCAATGACTTTTCGCTTTTGACTTGACTTGAATTTATAGCCTTCGTCTCTAACTTCTTTTTGTTTCTTGAATCTTGAATCTTTAATCTTTAAAGAAACGGTTAATCAGTTGAGTTACGTAATTAACTCGAATCGACTCTTGCGTCTGTTTTTTCTGCGTCGCATCTCGCTTCACATTTATCTGCTTTGCTTTTGCGTCTGCGTCGCTTTTGCATTTATTGCGTCTGTCAGTATGCTTTGTATTTGTGTCTGCGTCGCTTTGCATTTGAGCACAATATACTGCTTTGCATTTGCGCGTCTGCGTCTGCTTTGCATTTTGCTGCGTCTGCGTCGCTTTGTATTTCAAGGCTGCGTCGCTTTGCATTTGCGTCTGCGTTGCTTTGCATTTAAGTCTCAAGCGTCGCTTTGCATTTGTCTATGCGTATGCGCTGCATTTGCAAGGCTCGTATGTTCTTTGCATTTGCGGCGTTTGCGTCTGCGTCACCTTTGTTTTCTTGTATATGATCTCTCTTTGTTTGTTATACATCAAAATCATTTTTATGTAAAGTCATTTTGACTTAACAATCTCCCCCTTTTTAATATAACAAATTACATACAAGAAAAGAAAAGCGAACAAAGTAAATTCTGATTTTGCAAAGTAGAAAAAAACTTATCTTTTCCTTTCTTAAATGCATTGTGGTCACACCTTCTTTGTCGAACATCCTCTCCTTTTCTCATTGATTATCTTCTTTTCTGCTCTCCCTATTTGTTATAATAAAAATGATTAACGATTATGGGTCTTGGCGCTTCTGCTATCATCTTTCTCATGTCATTCACCGTCTTCTTCATGTCGTTGAGTTCACCTCGTAATCGCTAACTTCATCGGTGGATCAACCGAAGAAGAGGCTTGATCAACTTCTGGCGATGGAGGAGCGAAGGAATTGAAGTAGTGTAAGCATCGAGGATGGGATGTAGTCTTCATTGATCTCAAAGGTAGGTGGACGAATGAGCGTTTCGACTTCGGAAGATCTAAATCAAAAGGAGCAGACGACAAGAATCGTCGTCCTTGCGATTAGTAGGGCTTGTGCTTCATAGGCAGTGTATTAGACAAAGGGCTAATACGAAGAACTCTGAACAAGGAACTCGATAATGTTCCCGTTCTTATTCTTCCCCTCTTCGACAGTCTTCCTCACTATTAGTATGGCTGCAGCTCGCTTTATCTGACTTCTGTGCAGGCATGCATGCTTCATTAATTTTTCGCACCTCTTATGCAATTTGATCTGCGGACAGATCATCACTAGCATCATCTTCAGGATATAATTTTGATTTCCCCCTGGTAAAATCTTTTGGGAATCTTGGCTGTATATCTGGTGCAACGATTATCTCTGTATTTTTAATGATTGGGAAAATAGTACACGGATGGCAGGGACGTTTTGTAGGATATGGCATAGTAGCAGCAAATCCCAAAGTATCATAGAAGATCTTTTCGTCTTCTTTGAGTAACTCCCATGTGTTATGATTAATCACCATAAGTTGTACCACAGCTACTATCTTCTTCACTGGTTGAACACCGATTGCAATAGCATTCTTCTGTCTGGTAACTACTTCCACCATTTTGATCTTCAACTTATGTTTCCTCATAAACTTGTGGTAGTTGTATACCATTAGACACGGTTTATCATCCTCTGAATCTGATACTGTTGTTGCTTCTTGATGTGCTTCATTAGGAGTCATCTCGAATCAGGGCTTTCATCTATCGCTCCTCCTGTTGAGCAACAGGTGTTTCCTGAACCGTGCTTTCTTTAGCTGGTTCTTCTTCTTGTTGAACAATAGGGGTATCCTGAATTGTAAACTGCTCAGCTTCTGTTTCTACTTGAACAGTATTAATAGTTTCTTTCTGTTGACTAACGTCCTCAGTAGTTGAAATGATCTTCTTTCGACTAACCTTCTTAGTCTTTTTCTCTGCTTCAGTTAGTTTTACTGATTTCTTCGTTGGAGATTTTCTTTTCTCAGATGTTGCTTTTCTCTTCCTCTCAGTCTCTTTGGATTTTCTGCCGTATCTTCTTCCGTAATGAGACTAAGGATCTTGTGGCTCTGGGTGCACAAGATTTAGAAGTTTCTTCTCGACTGCTTCTTTGGCAATCTTTTCTTCCTGTTGCCTCAGAGTCCTAATTCTTGGTGATCTCTTTGCTTTCTTCACAACTTCGTTCAAAAGACTTTCTCCTTGTCTCTTTGGCGCACTTTGTTTTGTCCTCTGAGATTGGCTTTCTTTGAAAAGAGGACTCGCCATTTTCATGAGAGGTCTACCTAGCACTCTCCTTAGTTCAGCAGTAGGTGATTTGATACTCACTGGAGACTGAGAACTTGAGACAGGAGTCTTCTTCAATATACGCTCCCCCTCAGTTCTTGACTTCCTTGAAGAGTCGGCTTGGTCTTTGTCTACTGTGTTCAGACCCATTCGTCGTATCGTGTGTGCATCGATCTTGCTCTTCACAGGAACAGTTTGTCTGATACCGTGGTGTAGACGAATACTGGATTCCTTAAAAATCCTCGTCAAAATCATACCATAAGGATAACTGGTAGTTTCCTTTAACCCCTTAACCATATAGTGAAAGATTAAGAAGGGTAAATCTATGGGGCTTCGATTCATGGGTAATGGACATTGTTCATCCAGAGTGGTCACTAAATGTCTTGAATCGACTCGGGTAGAATGCAATTAAATAAAATTAAATGTGAAGCACCCTTAGCCTTCTGAATCAAATTTGATGTCTTCCTCTCCCTTGAGTTATTTGTGCCATATAGTTGCCTCTTGATATCTTCTTCTTTCATTCCGACTGAGGTCATCCATCCGGCCTTGGTAGATAATTTCTCACCAACTGATGGACAGTCGGTCACCTTCTTTATCAAATCCTTTGTGACAAGAACAGATATTCTCTCTACAGAGGATACAATGGTGTTATCTATCAGACGAGCGTTCTTCCAGAACTCATATACTTCATTCGTATAGACTGGTTCTTGTATCTGAAAGAAGTTCTTCCAACCAGCTCTTATGATTTCTGGTTCTACATCCATGCCGTCTCTTCTTAGTGACTCAAAGTCCATAAGTCTTCCATAAACCATGGTTGCTTCCATCAGATAGAGTGAAAAATATCTTCTGGATAACTTTTTGAGCGAAATGTTTTTTGAGAGAATTGGTAAAGCAGAAATGAATCGTCAGGAGATGATGAAAAGATTGCTATAATTTCATCTTTAGTCTACATATAGGGTTATGGTCCGGTGGGTTCTAGAATCATTAAGAACCTCGAGATTATCGATTTTCCTCCAAAATCTTTCTTGTGAGAGTTACCAACAGAAACTCAATGTAACTAACGCCGTTAGTTTCACGTTACTTTAGCCTCGACCGCCATTTAACATCACCATGTTAAGATTGCGTCTTATCTTCTGAAACCGTTCTTCACTTAGTGGTTTAGTGAAGATGTCTCGCCACCGAAGTTATGTTTCAACAAACCGTGAAGCACCACTTTCCTCTCGAACATAATCTCTCGGAAATGATGTCGACTCTATATGCTCCACTCGGAATCTCAATTGGATTCTTTGATAGATTTATTGCGCTAGTGTTGTCGCAATAAATTGGAATCTCCTCCTCTTTAATCGAATAGTCTTCGTTGATACTTGATCCACGGCGTCGTGTGAAAGAACTTGTGGCGATATATATTCGCTTGACGGTTGATAGAAAGCAATTGAGCTTTGTCTCTTGCTTGACCAGAGACTAGATTTCCTCAGAAAATGACATCCTCCACTTGTGCTTTTCTTTCGATTCTGTCTCGGCATAGTCCGCATCGCAATATCCAATTAACTCCGAAATCTTTACCTTTCTCAAACATTAAGCAAAGATCGATAGTACTGCGAGATATCTCAAAATTCTTTTACAAAGAATAAATGAGACTCTCTAGGATCGGCTTGAAATCTTGCACACAAGCATACACCGCAGAATATTAGGTCTACTTGTCAGTAAGATACAAAGAAAGAGCCGATCATCCCTCTATATAGGGTTTGATCCACCTTCTTACCAAGTTCGTCTTTAACAAAAGGTTTGAAAGATGCATCGGAGTTGCCATAGGCTTCACATTATTCATATCAAACTTATTCAACAACTCTTTCACATACTTTTGTTGATGAATGAAGATCTTCTCTCGGTGCCTTAACTTGCAACCCAAGAAAGAACTTTAACTCGCCCATCATACTCATTTCAAATTCTTTCTTCATTAAGCTCTCAAACTTTAAACACAACTCTTTTGAAGTAAAGACCAAAATGATATCATCAACGAGATCTGTATAAAATAAAATCATTAGAAAACTCTTTCTAAAGAGCGTCTTATCAACTTGACCTCTACTGAAACCATTCTCTATTAGAAAGGTACTCAGACGATCATACCAAGCTCTAGAGCTTGCTTGCACCGTATAAGGCTTTGTGGAAGTCTATAGACATAGTCCGGTTTTTAACATCTTCAAAGCCAAGTGGTTGTTTCACATACACCTCTTCATCTATAAAACCATTCAGAAATGCACTCTTAACATCCATCTAAAACAACTTTATATCATGACAGATCGCATATGCTAACAAAATCCTTATAGCTTCAAGTCTCACCACTGGAGCATATGTTTCATTGTAGTCTATTCCTTCTTGTTGATTATAGCCTTGTGCTACTAATCTAGCCTTATTACGACTCACCCTACCTGATTCGTCTAACTTATTCTTGAAAACCCATCTGGTTCTAATAATGGATTTATTAAAGGTTTTGGGACTAAGGACCGACGTTATTTCTAGTAAATTGATTCACTCCTCTTGCATGGCTAACACCCAAGCTTCGTCTTGAAGAGCTTCCTCAACCTTCTTAGGCTCTACTTCGAGATAAAGGCTACATTAGCTTCTTCTTCGAATCTGGACCTTGTCCTAACTCCTTCGAGGTGTCACCGATAACTAGTTTTCTGTATGAGAACTTTTATATCTCCATTTCGCTTAGTTCTATAGTTTCTGGAATATCTTCAATCTTGTTCTCATGAGTGTCTGACGAGGGAGTTTCTGAGGTATCATCTAATTTCTTTGAAGGACCTTCATTCTCCACGTCATCTTCCTTATGGGGTTGAGAATTATCATCAAACTTGACATGGATCGTCTCTTCAACAATCTTTGAAGTCAAATTGTAAACTCGAAACGCTTTAGACAATAATGAGTAACCTAGGAAGATTCCTGGATAGGTCTTCGAATCGAATTTATCCAACAGCTCTTTCGTATTCAGAATGGAACATTTGCACCCAAATGGATGAAAGTAAGATATGCTTGGTCTTCTTCCATTCCATAACTTGTAAGAAGTCTTCTTCAACATAGGTGCTAACACGATCCTATTCTCGAATATAGCATCTTGTATTCACGACTTCTTGAGAAATACTTAGGAAGATTCGTCTCACATAGCATTGTCCTTGCCATCTCTTGAATCGCCCTATTCTTTCTTTCAACAACTCCATTTTGTTGTGGAGTTCTAGGGTCGAGAAGTTGTGGAAATTCCATTCTCCTCACAATACTCTAAACTTCTCATTTTCAAATTCTCCACCATGGTCACTCCCGACATCGGCTATGGACATTCCTTTTCATTCTCAGAACTTTCGGATAAGATTCTAAAGCACTTAAAAGACTCATCTTTGTGTGATAAAAATAATATCCAACAAAATCGAGTAAAGTCATCAACAATGACGAGTCCATATTTCTTTCGCGCTAAGACTTAATGTCCTTATAGACCAAATAAATCCATATGTAACGCTTCTAAAGGTCTTGATGAGGTTACAAAACTTTTAGAGAAAGAGGTTTTAACTTGTTTTCCTTTCAAACAATTTTCACAGAAAAGTTCTTTATCAAAACTTATTTTTGACAAACCTCTTACCAAATCATGTTTTACCAATTTTGAAATATGTTTCAAAGAGACATGACCTAGCTTTTATGCCAGATTAGTCTTTCTTCTTGAAGATAGAAAACATGAAATATTTTGTTTTGAAAATCTTCTAAATTGATTTTGTAAGGTTGTTTCTTCTCTTGGCAGAGAAAAGTATAGACCCATCTTTGTTTCGACTTGAAAGATTTTGATTGAATTTAATCAGAAACCGTAATCACACAATTGATCGACGCTAATCAAGTTATGCTTTAGACCATCAACAAGCAAGACATTATTTATGCATGCAAAGGAATCTTTACCTATTTTCCGATTCTAATAATTTTGCCTCACGGTTGTCTCCGAAAGTTATTGATCCTCCTTTCTTATAATTGAAGGTCTAGGAACATAGACCTTCTTCCCACATGTGTCGCGAGCATCCACTGCCTAAATACCAATGGTGCTTCGCCGATCTTCCAAGGAAGGATATCTGCGGGAGAAACTATTTTATTTCTTGGTACCCAAATTTTCTTGGTCCTTTATGGTTAGTAGTATGCATATGATGTGATCTATGATGCATATTATTAGAATGTTGATTAAAATGAATCATCCTATATCTTCTTTTTGAATGATGATTTTTACGAGATCAATCTTGTTTCCTGTAAACCCTAATCCAGTCTTATCACTCGGATGTCTACATTTTCCAAGCATCTCATTCATTTTCTTTGTACTTTCTGTGAAAGTAGCTAAATCAACTGATAAATTCTTAATCCTTAGTTTAAGTTGATTAATCTCTTCTGATCTGTCTACAATTTTCTTTTTATCTTCTAATTGTTTCTTTAAACAAACATTTTCTCTCTCTATTACCTCAGTATGTCTAATATTTTCTACATACTTCTTCTTTAATGACTTGTCTTGTTTCAGAATAGCATGAGAATCTTCTAACAATTCTGAATAGGCATCATGCAAATTATCATAATCTGATTTTACCTCCTCATCACTATCTTCCTCGGCCATTAGGCAAATGTTTGCATGTTCTGATGACTCGGAGCCTGTATCTGATTCAGATGAATCTAGGTCCTCCCATGTTGCCATCATGCTTTTCTTGCCTTCTCTACTCTTCTTTGGTTTCTTCTTGAGAGTAGGACATTCGGATTTATAGTGTCCAGGCTGGTTGCACTCGTAGCAAATTATAGAAGACTTCTCTGGTTTAGCTTCATCTTTCCCACTCTTTCTGAATGTCCGTTCCCTCTGGGCTTTTCTTCCACATCGTCTTATCTTTACGGAAATGAAAGATATTTCGTCATCTTCATCACTTGACTCGATTCGATTGGCTGGGTTGTCATCCTTTGATTCTTCAATTTTCAACGCTTTTGATGACTTCCTCCTTCTCCGAGTCTTATGATTCTTTTTCCGCCTTGATCTATTGACTTATCTCGCTTGGGCTTGTCTTGCCGTTGAGTTCTACTTCATGAATCTTTATGGATCCCAAAGAACTCATCCACTTTAACACGCTCAAGTCTTTGGCTTCTTACACTGCGGTAACTTTAGGTCTCCATCTCTTAGAAGACTTCTTAGAATCTTTCAACATGATCCTGATTGTTGTATGTCCTTCCAAGAGCTTTCAATCCATTGACAACTGTTTGAAATCTTCCAAACATTTGATCAATAGATTCTTCATCTTCCATCCTGAAAAGTTCATATTGATGCACAAGAATACTTATCTTGGATTCTTTAACTTGGCTTGTGCCTTCGTGAGCAATAGACAATGTGCCCCACATCTCTTTTGCAGTGTCACAACTGTGCACTTTGTCATACTCGCTCCTGTTTAGGGCACATGTCAAGAAAAATTTCGCCTTTGAATTTAACTGTATTCTTGCTTTCTGATCAACCGTCCATCTGTTCCGTGGAATAGAATTGCCTTCTTCATCTACAGGTGTGTAAGGTCCGTTCTCTATAACGTCCCAAAGGTCAACATGAGTAGATTTGATGAATAACCGTATCCTATCTTTCCAGAGAGTGATAGTCTTCTCCGTTGAATCTTGGAGGTCTACAGTGATGAGGCTCCTTCACGATGTATACACGTGACTCGCCATTATCTTTAATCCACACTTCGCCAAAGTGATTCTTGGATACCTTGCTCGATACCAATTGAAGTGAATCACAAGTTAATACTGAGACTTAAAAAACAATAATAGAATGCACGAGAGGGGGTTGAATTGTGTATTCCCTCTTTATAAGTCTTTTAAGAATTACTTGTTAGGAAGAAAAATCTTTACGTAATTTTTATTTATTCCGATTGATCAAACTTCTCAATACTATGTATATGAGCGATAAGTAATGATAAAATTTGAAACTAAAACGAGATAGAGAGTAAGAGCGGTGAACGCGGATTTATCCTAGTTCACCCCAAACCGTGGCTACGCCCGATCCTCGAGTTTCTTCTGAGATTTTACTATCTCTTCAATCGTTACAAGTATTCTTTCACGAGCCTCTTCATGTCTCTACAACCAGTATTCTTTCACACTTAGCCTCTGCAGGCTATCTGTATACCTTTTTCTTTTCATAAAAATATTTGAACACTTTGTTACAGTAAGATAGCACTCAGCTAGTTTGCACTTGATCGCTTTTTCACTTTGTGTAATTTTTCTAAGATCGTGACTTTTCAGTTTTGACTTGACTTGAACTTATAGCCTTCGTCTCTAATCGCTTCTTGTTTCTTGAATCTTGAATCTTTAATCTTTAAAGAAACAGTTAATCACTTGAGTTCTGAATTAACTCGAATCGACTCTTGCGTCTGCTTTTTTTATCGCGTCCGCATCTACTTCACATTTGCGCTCTACTTTGCTTTTGTTATGCGTCGCTTTGCATTTAAACCTGCGTCTACTTTGTATTTCGTCTGCGTCGCTTTGTATTTGTGGTTCTGCGTCGCTTTGCATTTGCGTCTACGCTCTGCGTCGCTTTGCATTTCTTGCGTCGAGTTTGCTTTGCATTTGCTGCGTCACGTATTCGCTTTGCATTTGTATCTGCGTCGCTTTGCATTTGCGCTCTGCGTCTCTTTGCATTGCGTCTTATGCGCTTTGCATTTCATGTCTGCGTCTGCTTTGTTTTTCTTGTATATGATCTCTCTTTGTTTGTTATACATCAAAATCATTTTATGTAAAGTCATTTTGACTTAACAATCAGTTCTCGTCTGCATTAGTTTCTGCTAAATTCTGTATAAAATTGTATTTTCTGAATTTTTGTACAAATGATTCGGTCAATTGGTAAAGTCGTTGGACTGAATTAATTTGTATTTATAAAGGGGTCGGTCATTGTACTTACTGGTGATTGTGTATGTTATTTGATTTTTGCATAGAATATGTTGTGTTTTTTAAAAAATTTATACTGAGTTTTGACTGAGTGATGTAGCACGCCACCCTCGCAGGGCACGGACTCGGATATCACCATCGATGTCGGGTTCGGGTCATACGGGAGTGAGGTGTTACATTAAGCCCTTTTCTATTTGCAGTAGTGATAGATGGTGTTGGAACCCCTCCCCGGTGGATCACGGGCCCGACGTCCTACGTGACACCTGGGCTCGCAACCCATGAGGGAGGGATTCCTCACCACGAAATTAAACTCAAATCAAACTTATTTCACTTACTTCCGAATGTATCTTGATAAATTCATCCTAAACTCCTCGGATAAAATTGATCTGCTTAGGCCCATAAGTAAATCCGATTCCTAAGCTAAAATGTAATTTCATGACTCTAGGTTAATAAAAATAAAAAATCACTTCAATCGGATCTCTCTAGGTCAAGAAATCATCAAAAATACGGAAGCCTGTTCAAGATTTCCATCTAATTGATTTTCTTTGATTAATCCGTAAAATTTAACTTAATCCCAAAAATTTTAAATTTGCATAAAAGGGGTAGGAAAAAAAATTTAGAAAACCAATGCTTCGAAAATCACTTAAATTGGAGGTCAAACGAAAGAATTACAATTAAAATAGGAGAAAGGGTATGATTTAGAAAAATTAGAAAATCAGAAATTAGAATATATATATATATATATATATGGATACCTCGTCGCTTTCTCGCTGAGTCGACGCCTCTCTCAGAATGCAAGGTAATTTCTTTTTAAAAAAATTTAAACGAATTAAAACTTCTCCAACTTTGGAATTTTATAACTCTTTACTCCGAAATCCAAATTTCATAAATTAGGTATCAATAAAAAGGTAAAAGGAAGCTCTACAACTTCTATGAAGGATTGAAAAACTAGTTTGGCCCTTAAGGGGGTCAAAAATTGCTTCAAAGTCACTGCCCAAAATGAAGTTATCCAACACATGCCAAAAGTTTGGAAAGTCATATCTTTTATCACAACAGCCTAAAAATATCACATTTTACCTCAATGGAAAGATACAAAGATGATTTACAAATTTCATGAAGGGTACAAAAATCAATTCAATCATTAAAGGGGGTAAAAACTCACTCAAATGTCTTTGCTTTCATATATGCAACCAATGAAACAAAGAATATTAACCAAATGAACAATGAATCGAAGTTTCCCAACCTCATAAATTTTTACTCCTAACCCCAATAATTGCATATTATACATCAATGGAAAGGGAGAAAGATGATCTACATTTTCTATGAAGGATGTAAAAACCAAAATAGGCTCTAAAGGGGTGAAAAATCCTTCCAAAGGTTCTGCCCAAATTTGCCAAATGAACAGTAACTAAACTAGGTCTAACCCCCATAAGTTTTTATTCCTAACTCCAAATAAGGCGCATTATACACCATTAGAAAGCTCTAAACATATGCTACAATCTTCAAGAAGACCTCTCAATCCAATTCAAGCTCTAAGAGGGTCTAAAACCTAAGCGAAGTTTCTGTCAAATTTTGCGAAAATTTGACAGCACCTCCTTTAAAAATTCAACTAGTCAAATTTCAATTTTCTCATCCAAACTCCATATACCTGCACAAAAAACCACAATCTACACAATCTTCAATCTCCCATCACCAACCAATCCAAATATCCCAAAGTATCAACTCCAATGGCAGCAACACACTCCTAGCATTCTAATCATTTCCAAACTATAAAGCAACCTCTATTCATACCATACAATATTACATGATTATGAAACATATGCAAATTACACAAATTACATTAAAACCCGACACTCTTTTATTTACATGAAAGTCAAAAGTCATTATAAAGCTTTAAAGGGCATTTTAGTCCGATTACAACAAAAATAGCAAAAGTCAAATTACAAAGTAAATCATTTCTCCAAAATGCAATCTAAGGCTTTGTTTCCAAAAGATGGCTTCAAAAGCAAAACATAGGAGTAATGCCTCACTCCTGGTGCGGTAACTCGGTTTCTCGCTCGATGCCTGTGGAGGAAAAAATGGGGTGTGAGCTCGATGGCTCAGTGGGTAACTGTAACATCCCATTACCGATGGGAGGGTTATTTTGGTAAATTGGGACGAGTTAGGTCTTAGCATTGTATATTATTAATATGAGCCTTTTTCTGGCCTCTAATTTTAAAGGAATAATTCATTTTTGCACATGCATTTATATGTACATGCATTCATGGCATTTTTCGGCATTTAATTGTGAATATGATATGATTTGTGAAATTTTGAGGTAATTATGTTAGATTATGATTTGTTTGAGAATTATGGAAGAATTGGGTTTGAGTAGTTGAATTAGAATGTCTTAAGAGTGATTGTCAGTTGATAGCAACCTATAGGAAATTTTCTGAAATTTTTGAGAGTATATGTCCGGACCGGAAATCTTCCAAGTAACGGACTGATTGACTTTAGGGTACTGAAATAACTGTCCAATGGCAATGGGAAAAAATAGATACTTGATTTTAGGAATAAAAATGTCGAGCCATTGAAATTTAGAGACTGAAATGTAAAAGAATTTGAGGACTTACGTCTTATGAGCCCTAGGCTTAAAATCAACCTTTAAAAGCTTTAGGTTTTGAATTTTGGCAGTTAAATCTCTTCTCCTTCACCTAGGGAAAACTTCCTCCTTCTTTCTTTGGTGATTTTCATTTCCTTCCCCCTTTGAGATTCTTGTTTGCTCCTTCATTGTGGTTGAAGACCAAGCTTAAACCTTGGAGATGATGATGTTTTATGTGGATATGGGAGATAACCATGGGTGTTAGGGCTTGATTAGTAAGTAAATTGGTTTAATGTTGTTTTATTGTTGTTAAAATGCATTTATGGTGTTTATTGCGAAAGATTGGGTAGTTGAGAGTGAGTTATTACTAGTTTTAGAGAGAGAAAGCTGAAAGAAGGGTCGGAGAAGACGAACCAGAACCGGCACGTCGCGACGAGCAGGAAATTAGACGTCGCGATGAGCGGTTATCTACACGTCGCGACGAGCGGCAAATTAGACGTCGCGACGGGCGGATATTTAGTTGACACGACGAACGGGACATCGCGACGAGCGCGTAAGACGTCGCGACGAGTGACCTTGTGTCGCCGCGACATGCGTCCTTTCGCCGCGACGAGGGTGATGTTCTGAACTGATGTAATTTAGTTTTTGTGGCATAACTAATGGTGTAGACCTCCAATTGAGGTGATTCTTGATTCGTTATGAACTAGAGAGAGAGGTCTACAATTGAGGTATAGAATGAAAGTTTTGAATTTAAATTAGTAGGACCTCAATTATTGAAAGAAAGTCGAATATGATTTCCTATTGCAACCTAAGGATAGTTTCATGTTAATTGGAGTATTACTTGGGGTCTTCAATGAGTGAATTTGACCTAATAAATAGGTTTTCTTGGAATTGTTCTAGGGTGCTTGATATGGTGAATTGAACTGAATTTTTGAAATGTAATGAGTCATTATTGATTAATTGAGTGAAAAGTTAGATTTGGACAAAAGATAGCGAAATTTGGGTTTTAGCACCGAAAAGTCATGAACACGCATCGTACATCTTTTAATAAAGACACGTGCATCATTGAATTGTTCTGATTATGCATTTAGTAATGGTTAATTATTTAACTATTATAGAGGCACCGTTGGATCGTCATTCCACGGATATTGCTGGGACTTCCAGGCAGTAGCTCGGAAGTTACAGGTGAGTAACCTAGTTGGTTCCTCAATCTTTGTGTATTTAAAATTATGTGCCTATGCCATGGGGAGATAATGGAGGGTTTATGTGTTTGATTTTAATTGATTTCAGACCATAGGTGTTCGAAATATCTGGAATTTGATATCGAAGTGTCAATTGTGTGTGAATTGTAATTACTTAGTTTTAATGCGATTTGAGATATATGCATTCATGCATAAAGGCATGTTCAAATAATGACAGTTGTGACCGGAGCAGCCATCGTATTTCAGAGTGTAAAGCTCAACGCAACAAGGCCTCGAGCTCAACGTAATATAGAGCCACAGGCTCACTGTATCAGGGCATTCAGGCCCAACGTATTTCAGAGTCACAGGCTCACCGTATAATGTGCCCGTTATGGGACAGATCAGGCGCACGGTCACAACACCGTAAAAAATGAGAAGTGTCACATGTGCATTACATATACAGATGATTAAATGTGGACTGTGTGAAAAGCGAAATGTCTGATATTTGTGAATTGGTAATGCATGTGATATTTCTGTATATGATATTGTGTGATATTCTGTGAATTGATTGTTTATGCATAAGTTGGGTGAACCATCGATGATGGTTTCTCACTGAGTTCGCAAATTCACCCAACATTGCAAATATTTTTCAAGACAAAAATAGTAAACTCCTAGCTCCAGAGAGAGAGACTTTTCCTGCCTTGTAGAGCGTGTTGGCAAGAGAAGTATGGCTCAAAGGTTGGTCAGCTGGGACCTTTTGGAGATGACCTAGTTCGGAATTTGTTTAGGTTTCTTTTGGGATTTGTACAGACAGTAATCATGACAGAGTTGTGTATCTATGGTTTCTGAGTTATGAAATGAGAAAGAATGTTTTGGTTTCAAAATTTAATGATTGTTGTTGTATTAATGCTTTCATTTGGATGCCATGTGGTGTTGGGACCCGATCCGGGAACCGGATCCCGACCTAAAAAGCAGAACGGAAAACAACAAAAACGATTGGATAACGCGAAACGAAAGCGGAAGCAAATCGAAAAGCGAAGCAAACAGAACGGACGAAAATACGAATCGGATCTAATGGCGAAACAAAGCGGGGCAAAACACAAAATGAATCGGAATCGTATTATCGAATGGTCGAAATACGAAACAATTACGGATCGAATACGGATACGAAACGGATCGAACCCAAAGCAAACAAATCCGACATCCGGAAATAATGAACAGAGAAAAGCGTCGCGTTGGAATTCCTAGACTATCCATATCCGAAATCCGGTATTTTTTTTTCTTTTTCTTTTCTTATTCATTCTTTCTTATACCAATCACATCCATATCATTTCCATAGAACTTCATTCTTATACCCAAAACTCAACATTCATACATAATCTTATATATATCCATACAAATCTCAAAATTACATTTTATCCCAAATTTTATCGAAGATTCAAGCAAAGATAATCATTGCATTTATCCTAACCCAAACCTGCAACGATCGAAAACACACTTAACTCCCCAACTAATCACACAATCAATCAAAATCTACGGACCCTCCGTCCGGATCTCAAAGAAATAAACACACTCCTATATCTAAACCACTTCAAAACATTAATCATGTACAATTCCAATACACATTTCAATCTTAAATTCCATACACAAATTCCTACATCAAAATTATTATCATACACAATTTCATATACAAATTCAAGACCATTCACAATACCCAACTTTATATGCAAGTACAATTTCCCAAACTTATCTTAAGCCATATACATATCCATACGAAAATCCAAACTTATACAAATATCAAAATTGACGTCTTGACCATCTTTCATCCGATCTCCGTCAATACCAAGATGGGGATGAAAGGGGGGTGAGCTCGAAGCTCGTGGATAACACATTTATAAATTGACAAATAAGCGAAATCAATTTTTCATAAGCTTTTTTGCCAAAAGGGCTAATTTTTCAAACTTTGTAACTTTTCAAACGGTTTCTCAAACCTTTCAATTTTTCAAACTTTTCATAACAAAAGTCACCTTTTTCCTTTTTCAAATTTTTTAAAACATGAATGCAAAGATACAAAACAAATCAAAACACGTAATATGTCGAATGGTGCTGTTCGGTCCTAAACCAAAACGTCTTGCACATTCCGCTTAGCGGTCATGCGTAGTGAATGAACGTATATACTTTTCCGCATTGCGGTCCAAAGTAGTAATGTGAAGGAGTCCGACCGAGTCTGCGTGCCACTAGCCTAGCCGGTATGGAGAAGGCTATAACGAATAGAGACAGTGCACTGACTCACAGAGGGACCTAACCAAACCCACTTAACACATTTTATACGCGAAAATCAAATTGCCCGAAGGCACAATTTCGAAACTTGATTTTTCATGCGCAGATCATATGCAAACGGATGTCATTCCTAATGTCACATAAATGCATAAACAATCCAAATCACATAACGCATTCTCAAACATTCAAGAGTGCAACATTTATCGCAATTATTAAAACATGCAACACCATGGATTTTCACAATTATTTCAACATTATTAAAACATTCAAAATCATTGGATGAACGATTATCAATTCATTCATAAATAGTAAATTTCTGAATTTTTCTCACTTTATCAAATTCATTTTAAAACAATAACTTTAATTATTCGAAAATCATAAATTCAAACATTTATCATAATTTTTCAAACAATAATTTATTGAAAACCCAATTTTTGCTTTCTTAAATTTTTGAAAATTCACATATGGCTTATAAATCAAAATATAAATATGATACCCACCTCGAATTAATGCCCGAAACTTGATTTCAAGCTCCAATTGATCCTTGCATCTTTCCTTCTTTCAATTAACATTGACCTAAGCCATAATCATTCAAATACCACATCATAATTTGCATAATTCTCAAAATTAACTATAGGGAACCCAAATTTATCACTTTTCCAAGCTTTCTAAAACAAGAATTTCTAAAATCTCCAAATTCAAAATTTTACCTAAACCAATTCACTCAAATTCAATCTCATTAATAACTTAATTTTCAAAATTGATGTCATAAATCATCAATTCATACTAATTTCAAGATACCTAAACCACCAATTTCAAAATCCCCAAATCTCAAAAGCGCCTAAACCAATTTATCTAAATTCAATATCATAATTCACAAATTCTTTAAAATTACTTTCATATTTCACAAACCCATATTATTTTCTATAATTCAACACCAATAATTCACAAAATCCTTAATCACAAAATTAAGCCTAAACCTTAATTAATTTTTCATCCAAAATTAAACATAACCTAAGGCATAAATATCAAAATCAACTTCATAAATCACAAACCCAAGTCCTTTTCCATGTTTCTCAACCAAAAATTCATCAAAAACTCAAAGTTGAAAATTTCCTCTTACCTCATTTCTCCACCAAATTCGAATTTTCTTGGTTCCTTAGGAAGCTCTCATGCTCTTCCATCTTTTTCTCTCTTGGAACAACCTCCAAATCTTGCTTTAAGACTTAGAAAAATCATAAACTCACTTACTTTTCTTCTTTCTCCCTTCTTTTCTCCCATACGAAAGCAACTCTTCATTCTCTTCTTATTTTTCTTCTATTTTTTTCTCTTATTTCGTGGACCAGAAGCCTTATACAACAGCCATAGGTGAGTTTTACCATGTCATTAAAAATGGAGGGTAAATGACTATTTTGCCCTCACTTATTGGCCTATTTCCAAGTTTGCCCCTGCACTTTCTTTAAAAATCTGATGCTTTTCGTCCTGGTTTTGGGCAACTAAACGAAATAATTTGGACAAACTTTCTACTAGAGAATTGTTACTCTCGATCATACGAATCCAACACAACTGACGGCGCTCAATTCGGATCTAAAACGAAGAAGTTATAGCCAAAATACTATCAGACCTTCACAAAATCCGAGACTGAACATTAACATAACTTCAGTCCAGAAATTGACAATCTTAGGGATGAACTTAAATTTCGATCCCTTCACATGATTTGTAACCCCATATCTTAATTTTATTTGGCCTTAAGAATAAACTCAATCGGAGTTCTACAGCTCCCGAATTTCGCAAAATCCCGAACCATGTTCAGAAAATTATCCAACTTATAACCTATAACCAGATCTCCTACTTTGGTTCAATCAATCTCTTTCCATTTAATCTCCTAAAAATCATAATTCTTCAAGAAAATGAAATTAATTGTCTTAGGAATCCAACTCTTCGAGAATCAAATCAATCGGATGTCGGACGAAGGAATTATAAGCAAAAGATTATAAAAGGGATCAGATTAAAAACAAAGTATCGGAACTTCAAAACCGAACTTTTCAAAAATCATATCTCTCGATCCCGAACTCGGAATTTGACAAATTTTGTGTCAATAGAAAGATCAAAGGAAGCTCTACAACTTCCCTGCAGAACTCAAAATCAAATTAGGTCTCGAAAGAGGTCGGAAACTCAATCAAAGATTCTGTCCAAAACAACTTTTCCTAAACGACTTCCAATTTTTAATCGCTCATAACTCCTAGCCCCGATATCGAAAAATTGCAAACTTTATATCAATGGAAAGATAAAAACATCATCTAAAACTTTTATGAAGACCACTTACTCTAATTCAAACTAAATTCATACGACGAGTGGCCTCGAAGCATAGAACACACAAATCTATACTTAATAGCATTTTCAAGACAAAGCATATCTGCAGAAAATCATATCTCTCAATCCCGACATCGAAAAATAGCAAACTTTATGTCCACAAAAAGCTCTCAACAGAGGCTACAATTTTCATGTTGATCATTTTCTCGAATTTTGCCTAAATCAAAAAGTCAACTTTTTCTTCAAAAAGTCAAACTCCAAGCGAACTTTGACTGATCATAACTCTCACTTCCGATATCAAAAAATATTAAACTTTATGGCTACAGAAAGCTCTTGACATAAACTACAAGTTTCCAGAAGACAATTTTCTCAAATTTTGCCTTAAACAAAAAGTTAACTCTCTTAATTTTTTTTTTCAAATTCTCTCACTTTCTTTCTTTATTTCTTGATTTTCCACTCCCATTTCAATTAACTCATTCTCTTTCCTCTCATAATCCATATAACTTCATTCAAATATCAAAGTCCTCAAAACTAAACAATTCTTTTCTCATAAATTTTTCTTAATTTCAGCAAATTTTCTTAAATTCATAGATTGTCTCACCAATTTCTTTCTCATTAATATTCATTTTAATATTTCTAATTAACATCAAAAGTTCGGGGTCCAACATGTGGATTTTAGTTGGGTTCGTTCGTAGTGCACCCTTATCGTGGGTTATGTATCGGAACGACCCACGGGAGTCCCGGTGTGTACCCTATGATAAGGGGCGCTACAGTAACAACTTAATAATTAAGAATAAGCAAAAACATTATTTATTTATTCATTTTTAAAACAATATCACATTTATAAAAAACATTTTCAATTTATCAAATCTCTTCACAGAATTCATCACATCAAACTATTTAAAAATTAACATATCACATAATCACAGAAAAAGTGGTTCGGGTAGATCCGAAATGGAACGTACTACACATTCCCGCGAAGTGGTCATGTGTAGTCGTGAACTTATGGGAATCCGTAAGGAGCTCCAATGCCACTAGCGGGCAGGCTGGAGAAGCCTATAGTTAGACTGGTGCACCTGACTCTTAAGGGACCACCACAAACCCAAAGAAAAATATGCATATCACATAATTCTCACAATTCATAAGTATTAGCCACAAATGACCCTTCCAAAATTTACCGAAATCACATATTCGAATCTTTTTCACTTAACAAACTATTTTACAAATATTTCCAACATTAACTTACATACAAAAGACATCTTATACAAGTTAAAATCATCACAAAGAGTAATTAATACAAAAATCTTACATCATTGGAAAGCATTAATTAGCATTTATTATAAAAAAACTTTAATAAGCCTATTAAGTCAATTATTAAGAAATCACCTACCTTAATTCCTTTAGCTTTGAGATTGATCAATTTGCCTTTCTTCTACCTCCAATTGCCTCTCTTGACATTCATTAAAATATAACAATTCAAACCTCACATAAATTCTCAAATTGACAATTCTAAGAAAATGAAAACATGAATTTGATCATATCTAACCTTACCCATAAATTTCATAAGCTATTAGCACTAAAACCCATCTCTAAAACCATTAATTTTCGAAAAATCTCTTACCTTTGAACCTCCCACGAAATTGCTTCTTTTGCCTCCGATGAAGGATTAAACTCTTCCTCTTCCTTTTTCTTCTTAAAGAAACTCTCCAATTTTCTTTTCTAAGGTAAGATAAACCAAAGCCCTAACTTTTTTCCTCCTCTTCTTCTTCTTCCAACCGAAAATCTCCCCTTTCTTTTCTTTCTCTTTGAAGTTTCGTAGCTTTCTCTCTTAAAAGACTTAACAATTTACTTCTTAACTTAAAACCTAAGCCCAAAAACGTTGTAGTTTCACTTATCCCTTCTTTTCCTTATAAAATTTCATGGCTTTCTCTTTACTCACGGCAACTCCTCCCTTATTTCTTTCCTTTTTCCTTTAAATTGAAACTAAAAGGACTAAAATGCCCCTCCTTACAAGTCTTAAGCCTTAAAAACATATGCAAACTTCCTAAAATACCCCCAAGCCATCTTATTCTTTTAATTTCTAATAATTTATCAAAACTCTAATTTTAACTAAATTCCTTCATTTAATAATCATTAACTAAGCACTAAAAACCTCAAATTATTCTAATTAAGAGGAATTTAGGCAAAACTAAACCTAAAAAATAATTTAAACATGCTTATTTACTAAGAAAAAGAAATCGGGGCCCAACAGATGGGCTTACCAAGAATATTCAAGGAGATGTGCCTTGATTTATATTATTTGTTGACGATATTGTCTTAGTGGATGAGACAAGATAGGGGAGTCAATGTCAAGTTAAAGTGTTGGAGAGAAACGTTAGAGTTAAAGGGTTTTAAAGTGAACAGAACTAAGATTGAGTACTTATCATACAACTTTTTGGGCCATGAAGTGGCTATCGATATGAAGGTAAAGATTGGATAAGAAGTTATACCATGGATGGAGTGTTTTAGTACCTACGGTTTATCATCCAAAGCAATGGAGACATTGATGAAGATATAGCTCATCGTATCATATCAAGGTGACTCAAATGAAGAAGCATCAGGAGTTTTATATGACAAGAAGATACTACTCAAGCTCAAAGGTAAATTCTATCACTTAGCAATTAGGCCAACCATGTTATATAGGGTAGAGTGTTAACACATCAAACAAATACATAGTAATAAGCTTTTAATGATGGAGATGATGATGTTTTAGTAGATGTGTATCCTTACTGGAAGAGATAAGGTCAATAATCTAATAGTAAGAGACAAATTAAAGGTGATTGATATTAATGAAAAATTAAGAGAGACAAGACTTAGGTAGTTCGGACATATTAAAAGGAGACACCTAGTTACTCTGTAAGAGGAAAAAAAAGAAAACCTAAAAAGAACTAAGGGAAGTGATCAATGATATGGCTCGGTTGGATCTTACTAAGGATTTGGCCCACAATAGGAAAGTTTGGTGTACTAGAATGCGAGTAAATGATCTTTCTTAAAGAGAGCATTTGTGTTCTTATAGGTTATACTCCCTCCTATCCAAAATGAAAGTCGTTTTAAATAGATTTTAATTATTCAAAATAAGTATCATTCATGACTTTTAATGCATGTTTATAATTTTACTTCCAAAATTACCCTTTAATTTCTCTCACATTTTAATTACACAGATTACAATTTCAAGACAATTCAATATGCAATATTCAGAACTTACCGGAGCAATATTCAAATCAATTGAAACTTCTCTCTTGTTACACATTACTTCAACATTCAAATCAATATTTTGTTTTTCTAAATTGAAAGCCCTGAATACATATGTTGTTGTTTTTAAAGCTCCTTATATATATATACATATATAGCCACTGGAGTTTTTGGTTTTGGTTCTTTACAAAATTTTTAAATATTACGTAAATTTTTAGGCTTTACATAATATTACTGTGCTTGGCTTCAAATTTGAATCGACCAATTTTAAATTTTTTTAACAATGTTGAGATCAATATACAAGGTTAAAACAAATGGGCATGGATGGTAGAAATGAAGAGACGCTCATATACACACGGTAGAAATGAAGATAATGTAAACCAATAAATATTCTTTAATTAAAAGTTGAAAACATCGAAACTCTAAAAGCTGGATTGGTGTGTGGCTTTTATGCAAACAAGTCATTCTCTTATCAACCATTAATAATTATATATTAAACATTTCATTAGTTTTCTTAATAAGTGTGCATCTTTCTAAAATAACTTTCATTTTAAATAAGAGGGAGTATTAGACTGTATTCTTTGCATTTAATATGTAGTATTTACCTTCTAGTTAGTTTAGCTTAGTTAGTTTTCAACTTAGCATAATTAATATAGATAGACCAGCTTGGAGTTACTCTTGTATAGTTTTTAGTAGATATATTTATCTTACCATTTATGCTTAATAATTGATATGTTCTATATATACCGTATTTTGTATTAACTTATCTATTTCTTATTTTCTATTTTATTGTTTCTCTTTATTAGTTATTAGTTATTTATTTTGTATTTTTGCATTTAATTATTTTATTATCTTTTTTATGTTTATTTAATTTAGTTATTTAGTTATTTTACTTTTTATATATTTGTACATCCATTCATAATTTTATAGTATTCGTTATTACACATTACACGTGATTAGCTCTCTATTACTTCTCGAGTAAGTAGGAATATAGCTACTTATCATCGGATTTCCCAAGATAGTATTTTTTCGGAATAAGAGTTTACATACCTTGACTATATAACAAACAATGCCAATAAATTTCCCCTTTTTGGATTCTTTGTGTGTTTATGATTCACTATTTAGATCTGGACGATTTTTTTCTTCTGGGATTTCTCCGTTTTCCGTTTCCTGTTTTTGCGTTTATTTAATTTTCGATTTTGGCTCTCGGTTTTCCCGAGAAACAAAAGAGAGGGATCCAAGGAATGTCTTTAAGTTGCGTCTAAATCAGCTTAGTGTTGATCATTTTTCATCTATTGTATAATCTTGTTCTCCATTATGGTTTGATTCTGAACTTCGTTTGCATAAGTATTCAAAGATTCTTCAGATTCAAGGTCAAAAAGAGAGGAAGAAGAAGAATTTATAAAAAGGACGGATTTTTAGAGAGAGGAGGAATAAGAAGAATTTGTGAAAAGGAAAGATTTTAGAGAGATAAAGAGGGGGGCTTTTATAGAGAGGCGGTCATGGGATCGAAGAAAGCTGAAAGTACGTCAGCTCCAGCAATTCGTAGAGACCCATATGAGGTCTTATCTGTGTCCAGAGATTCCACCGATCAGGAGATCAAAACGGCTTACAGAAAGCTTGCACTTAAGTAAGTTCTCGATTATTTCGTCTCTTTTGTTTGAGTTTGGGTGGAGGTTTGGAATTTGGCAGGTTGGAACGATTCTTTGAGTTAATGGGCACCTCTCATTTGGGCTTACTGTTTAAGATTATTTTGTTTGTAGAATTAGGGTAGCTGACTTTGCTAACCTTTTTAAATATAATGCAATGAACTGTTATGAAGTTGGATTGGTCATTGGATCGGCATCCGAATTTTGATAATGTGCTTTATGTTGTGTGATCATTAGTAAAGCACAGTTCATCAGAATGGGCCAAGCTCTTCTGATGGCCTGGTATTGCTTTGAGCTTTCAAATACAAAACCTTCTGAGAAAGTTGCCTCTGTGAAAGTAACGTAAACAAATGAATTAGTGATAAATGGATAAGAAAGTTGGAAGTGATTTATGGTTATTTAGATGGTTAGTGATGTCCTGTTGTTGTCTCGGCCCTTCTAGGAATGGGTGGGGTGAGTTAACTTGGATTAAGTAGTTATCACATTATCTCAAATGAAAAATCCATATGATGTATTTGTGCTGTACGTGAAATCATTACGTGCAGTTAGAAGTTTCTTGATTTAGATTCTAAAGCAATAATTCAATATAATAGCACCAAATGCATAGTAATATTGCCATCTGGGATACATGTCCCGCTCATTTTCTTCCTAGTTGAGGTGATGATACATTGATATAAAAAGAGAAATTTATCGATACAATTTCAATCAGTAGATCCTCTTTTATTATTGATTGTTGTTAATGTAAACCTGTAACATGCAAATCTGTTGGGATATTTCCTAAGATATTATTGACTCCTAAAAGTCAATAAATCAGATTAGATAACATGTATCAGATTTGATATTGTGTACAAATATTAGAAGATTATGTAGAGATATTAGAAGATTATGTACAGATACTAGTTTCCTAAATTAGCTAGCTCTATTTCTATATATACGTGTATCTATGTACTGATGATTATAAGAAAGAAATACAACTGTTCAGTATTCCCACATGGTATTAGAGATATACCTGAATAGTTCTAAACCCTAGCCACCACTTACTGTCCCTAATATTAGCACCTGAACCCTAGCTGCCAACTACTGTTTCTAATCCTACAAATCTATGTCAACCATGTCCGACATTGGTGAATCTTCTAACCCAACTCGTCAAACACCTCCTACTCATAATACTACCTCAGATTTTCATTCCATTCAGATCACTACTATATGACTGAATGGAGAGAATTTTCTTCGCTGGTCCCAATCAATTAGAATGTACATCTGTGGTAGAGGCAAGATCGGATATTTAACAGGTGACAAAAGGGAACCTACGGCTGATGATCATACACATGGAATATGGGATGCTGAAAATTCTATGGTGATGACATGGCTGGTAAACTCTATGGAGGAGGATATTAGCTCCAATTATATGTGCTACCACACAGCTAAGGAGCTATGGGACAATGTGAATTAGATGTATTCCAATTTAGGAAATCAGTCCCAAGTGTATGAATTAACCCTCAAGTTAGTTGAGATTCATCAAGGTGAGGATAGTGTTACTAAGTACTTTAATTCTCTAAAACATTTGTGGCAAGATTTAGATTTGTTTAATGACTATGAATGGAAATCTCCTGATGACTGTAACTATTTTCAAAAAATAGTAGAGGATAACCGGATTTTTAAGTTCTTAATTGGACTTAATGTTGAGTTTGATGGGGTTAGATGCAGGATTGTGGGGAGACAACCACTACCTACTATTGGAGAAGTCTTTGCAGAAATCCGATGTGAAGAGACTAGACGATTTGTAATACTTGGCAAAAGAAATCCTACAGCCACTATTGAGAACACAACATTAGTTGTTGGGAACACTACTGGTCATACTAAGAAGGTTGAGGAAAAGTCACGGGTATGGTGTGACTATTGCAATAAAGCACGGCATACCCGTGAAACATGTTGGAAACTCCATGGAAAACCTGCAAATTGGAAGGGATCACATGAAGGGAAATTTAATAAGTTGAAGGAAAATCCTACAAATCATTATGAATCACAGAAAATCCCTTCAGCACATAAGGTGGATGCTGGACAGATCTCTCAAGAGCAGATTAATTACATTCTGAAGCTACTAAAACCCAAATCTGAATCCTCAGTGCTCCTAATGCTTCAGTGGTGTAAACTGGTAGTGGTTTTAATGTTTTATCATGTTCCTTTCCATACAATTTCACTCCTGGGATCATTGATTCAGGAGCATTTGACCATATGACCAGTTCTTCTAACTTATTTCATACTTATGACCCTTGTTCTGGTCATGAAAAGATCCGTATAGCAGATGGATCATTTTCTGCTGTAGCTGGTAAAGGTTTAGTAACTCTATCCTCAAATATTTGCCTTAAATTTGTCCTACTTGTTCCAAAACTAACATGCAATTTGTTATCCGTGGGCAAACTAGCCCGTGACTCTAATTGTACCATTACATTCTTTGACTCATATTGTGTATTTCATGAACTAACTTCGAGGAAGATGATTGATAGTGCTAAGTTGATAGATGGTCTCTACTACTTCGTTGATGACAACTTGAAGAATAAAGGAGCTCCTGGCTTAAGTAGTATTTGTTCTACCCCTACTAAAGAACATATTTTACTTTGGCATAATAGATTTGGACATCTTCTCCTATCCTAAAAGACTATTACCTCATTTGTTTAAATTTGTGGATTGTTCAAAACTTTACTGTGAGCAGTGCATTTATCCAAAAGTCATAAGATTTCTTATCCCACTAAACCATATCAACCCTCCAAACCTTTTTACTTAACCCATAGTGATGTTTGGGGTCTATCTCATGTTAAAACTCTCACAGGAAAAAAATGGTTTGTAACTTTTATTGATAATCATACTCGATTATGTTGGGTCTATTTGATAAGTAAAAAATCTGAAGTTACTCATATCTTTCAAAATTTCTATGCCATGGTTGAAACTCAATTTCACACATGCATTGGTATACTTCACTCGGACAATGACACTGAGTATTTTAATGAAACCTTTGGAAAATTTCTTAAGTCTAAAGGCATAGTCCACCAATCTACATGTGTTAACACTCCTCAACAAAATGGTATTGCCGAGAGAAAAAAAAAACATTTGCTAGAAGTCTCTCGATTCATTATGTTTACAATGAATGTACCAAAATATCTTTGGGGTGAAATTTGTTTTGTGATCATACTTAATTAATCGAATGCCTAGCTGTATTTTGAATTATGCTACACCCTTATATATGTTTAAACAATGTTTTCCTGAAAATAGACTTCACTCTACTCTTCCTCTTCGGGTATTTGGGTGTACTGTATATATCTACAATTCTAATAAGAGACACTCCAAACTAGATCCAAGAGCTGAAAAAGTTTTTTTTATTGGGCATGCTCCTAGTCAACGAGGTTATAAGTGCTACAATCCTTTAACTCGAAAAATTGTTGTCTCGATGGATGTCACATTCCTAGAACATAAATTTTTTTTCCTTCAGGGCGAGAAATCTATAGAAGTAGAAAATTTTTGGTCACTATTCCTAAAACCCACTGTCATTATTGATCATAATATAATTCCTAATAATGAGGCCAAAGATACTATTTCTAATAAGTCCATGCCCGGAAATCTCGGTTCCATCACCGGGGGAGAAATACTACTATCTGTTCGAAAGGAACGAAATAATGAGCTTCGTGTTTATACTAAGAGAAAGACTCAATTGAGAAGTAGAGAACAACCTACACTGCATGGCCTTTCAAATCCCTTGGAGATGAACTTGGGAACAATTCAGTTTCAGGTAACCCTTTTGCTACTTTACCCCTTATTATACCTAACCCTTTTGCTACTTTACCCCTTATTATACCTAACCCTTTTGCTACTTTACCCCTTATTATACCTAACCCTTTTGCTACTTTACCCCTTATTATACCAAGTAATGATCAATTTTTACCTACTGACCCACAACATACCAGTAATTTTTCTAGTGAACTTTCTACTGATAATTACCTCCAATAGCATTTAGAATAGGTAAACGGGCTTGCACCAATCATCCTATATCAAAGTACCTATCTTATGGGAAACCATCACACACACATAAATCATTTATCTCTAAAATCACTAACCTGTTTGTGCCAAGAAACATTCAGGAAGCACTTCAAGATCCAGATTGGAAATCAGCTGTCATGGAGGAAGTAAATGCACTTGAGAATAATAAAACTTGGGAACTTGTGAATGTTCCTAGAGATAAAAGCTAGTAGACTGCAAATGGCTATTTACCGTTAAGTCTAAGGCTGATGATAGTGTAGAAAGACTAATAGCAAGATTAGTTGCTAAGGGGTTCACTCAGACATATGGTATTGACTACCAAGAGACATTTGCTCCTGTTGCAAAGGTAAATGCAATTCGGGTACTGCTATCCTTGGCTGTGAATTTTGAGTGGACGTTACATCAACTAGATGTAAAAAATGCATTTCTTAACGAAGACCTAGAAGATGTATTTATGAGCCTACTTCCAGGATTTGAGGATACCTATGGGAGAAATAAGGTGTGCAAACTAAAGAAATCATTATGTGGCCTAAAACAGTCTCCTAGAACATGGTTTGATAGATTTGGAAGGGCTGTGAAGGGTTACAGCTATTGTCAAAGTCAGGCTGATCATACAATGTTTTACAAACAGTCCAAGACAGGTGTTCTAGCTATTCTTATTGTTTATGTAGATGACATTATCATAACAGGAGATGATGTATCTGAAATAGTAGAGTTGAAGAAGCGATTAGCCAAAGAATTTGAGATTAAAGATCTCGGAACCCTTAAATACTTCCTTGGAATGGAGTTTGCTAGATCTAAGGATGGAATATTTGTAAACCAAAGGAAATACATTTTGGACCTATTGAATGCGACTGGGTTACTAGGATGCAAGGCAATCGAAACTCTTGTTGAACCTGGTGTAAATTTTAGACTAGTACAACCTGAAAATGTTATTAATAAGGAGAGATACCAGCAACTAGTTGGGAGATTAATATACTTATCCCATACCAGATCGGATATAGCTTTTATTGTGAGCTTAGTGAGTCAATTTATGCATTCTCCAGGCCAAGAACATTTGGATGCTGTATATAGGATCATAAGATATCTAAAAAGAACTCCTGGACAAGGTGTAATGTTTCGAAAGCAGAACAAACTTCAAGTCGAAGTCTATACTGATGCTGATTGGGTAGGAAGTGCAACTGATAGAAGATCAATTTCAGGCTATTGCACATTTGTTGGTGGTAATTTGGTTACTTGGAGGAGTAAGAAACAAAATGTGGTTGCAAGAAGCAGTGCTGAAGTTGAGTTTTGTTCAATGACACATGGAATTTGTGAAGTTTTATGGATTAAAAGAGTACTTAGTGAACTACAGATTCCTATTTCAGTTCCTATAAAAGTGTATTGTGACAAAAAAGCAGCAATTTCAATTGCTCACAACCCTGTTCTGCATGATAACAAAACGTGTTGAGGTTGACAAGCACTTTATCAAGGAGAAGATTGAAGAAGGATTAATTTGTGTTCCCTACATTCCAACGTCACAACAGGTAGTTGATATTCTCACAAAGGGATTACACAAGAGGTAGTTCAATGATCTAGCTACCAAGCTGGGTATGGAAGACATATACAAGCTAGCTTGAGGGGGAGTGTTGGGAAATGTTCAGCTGAATATTTCCTAAGATATTATTGACTCCTAAAAGTCAATAAATCAGATCTAACATGTATCAAATCTGATATTGTGTACAAATATTAGAAGATTATGTATAGATATTAGAAGATTATGTACAGGTACTAGTTTCCTAAATTAGCTAGCTCTATTTCTATATATACGTGTATCTATGTACTGATGATTATAAGAAAGAAATACAACTGTTCAGTATTTCCATAAAATATTACACTCTTGAAGTAGAAAATGTTCTATTTGCTTTCTGAGGCTTTTTGTCTTTTCCTTTTTAACAGATACTTGTTATCTTTGCACTGTTTGTAAATTTTGCACTTAGACTTGGCCTCTACGTTAATGTAAACTATTGGTAGGTACCATCCAGACAAGAATGCGAACAATCCTGAAGCTTCAGAGCTTTTCAAGGAGGTTGCATATTCTTACAGCATACTATCTGATCCAGAGAAAAAGAGGCAGTATGATAGTGCAGGATTTGAGGTTCTTTGTCACATCTTTTTTTCCTCTGTTCATTTGCAGTTTGATGTGGTGGAATGGCCAGTGATTTGTATATAAATGATGCCAGATGCTACATTCATTAACGTGATGCTTTCTGATATTCTAATCCTATTACATTTTTGTGGTACCAAGTGAAATTGCATTTAACTTGATCAGACAAATTTTAAAAGATTGTTCAATCATAATTGTAATGCCTCTAGATTAAAGGAAACCAACATTCTGCAGAGCTCTTTAATGTTTTGAGCTGAAATTGTCGTTGTGTCTCTGTTTAAAATGCATAAATTTCCAATGGTTAGAATCAATCTAGGAGCATAAAGACAACATTGAAGCTATTCCAACTCTTGATCTTTTTGTGCTACTTTTAGAAGTCCTGTTGGCATACACATGTATGGATATTCTGGGCCATATGAAGTTAATTTGGGACTCAGCCGCACTAATATTCATTTCATTTATACTCACTGTGACTTAATGCTAGAGGATTCTAATTTTGTTCTTCTTAGCTGGAGTATGAATTTGTACCAATTCTTTCTTTTTCTCATGTGTGTATGTAATTTTTTCTCTTATGGACTAACGTAAAATGTCAATCAGGCTCTTGATGCTGAAAGCATGGATATGGAAATTGATTTATCTAATCTGGGAACTGTTAATACAGTCTTTGCTGCATTATTCAGGTGATTCTGTATATTTGAGGCTTGTGTTTTGTTCAGCTATCTTAATGTCTTTTGTCTTAACTTTTCACAGCAAGCTTGGTGTCCCCATCAAAACTACAATTTCTGCCAACGTGCTTGAAGAAGCATTGAATGGAACTGTTACTGTGAGACCTCTTCCTATTGGAACATCAGTTAGTGGAAAGGTGCTCAAGTCTTTTTACTAAATGATATTAGCCAGTGTCTTTCACACCAACTATTCTTGCTCATTTTATTTTTCCATGCAGGTGGAGAAGCAGTGTGCCCATTTTTTTGGTGTCACAATAAATGAGCAACAAGCTGAATCAGGGATTATTGTGAGAGTAACTTCCAGTGCACAAAGCAAATTTAAGGTTCCAATTTGTGGTGGGATGAGTGCGTAGTGTGTTTAGTTTCTTCTTTATAATTGTTAAAGCGTTGTGTTGAATTGGTGTAACTTTCAGCTTCTGTATTTTGAACAAGATGTGAATGGTGGTTATGGATTGGCCTTACAGGTATTCTTCATTTTCCTTTTGAAATTTTCAGTTTGCATTTGGAGTTTATGAACATTATTTTCGTTTCTTTGAGCTTTAATTTCTACTTTTTGTTTATATTTAATTTTTTTTTCTTTCCATCTTGTGGTCTTTTCATGTATCTTTAAATAGAACCTTGGTTTGCATTTGTCCTAGTATTTCACTTTTGCAATGTATGTCATGATAATTAACAAGTTTGGATGGAAAGGGCCCTTGTAATTTCATAATCTCATACTCTGAATCCTCAATGTCACTAATCTTGTCTCACCATAAATACAAATAAGCAAAATTTTTGGTGGTTTCCAACATCGAGTTGGTTTAAAGGTTTTTCTTTGTCATTCATATGAGAATAAATAGGCAAATAAGGATTGGCTGAAAGAAGGAAAAGTTAATAAATAATATGTGAAGAATAAATTAGAGTAAAGAGAGAAGAGGGGAAAATGATTCAGAGAAAAATAGTACGGTTGATTCAAGATTTAATAGTATGCTTTGACTATTTGTTTACATTCAAACACCTCAAATCATTCAAGAACTTTTGATTAGAATGTCATTAACGAAATGATATTAGCTCTGATGATTTTGCTACTTGCTCTTTGCATGTAATTACCCGGCTTAAACAGTTGATAATTCTTTTAGCAAACTTGTACTACCGCTTAATCTATCATCTGTGTCCTTTTAAACCATTTAACCTGCCTATAAATCGCTGAATACTTATGACCCGGAGAAATTTTGAAGGTAGTGATGCTTGAGAATGCTTGTATCATTTCTTTGGAAGTATGGATGGTTCGAGCATGATCATATTTTTTGTTTCTGGCGTACTTTATACCAACACATTGACATATTGTTTCTTAAGACATGCTGTTTGGTGTTTGTGGCATTGGTCATTCTCCTGTTGAATTGCTTGGGGGTAGAGTTAGTTGTTTCAATATCACTTGGCTTTTGATGTACTTATTATTTTGGTATATTATGGGATTTTAGGCTGAGTTTGAGGTAGTAAGGGTTAAATTTATATTCCTAAATCCTAATTCATAATATTCCTTTTCTATTCTATATTTTCTTTTCCATTTGCTTAACATTGAAAACTACTGTTCTATTTTAGAAACATAATTAATGGTACATATTTTATTTTTGTACTACCTACAGAATACTGCATTATGAAACATCAAAGGTATTTTGTGTGATGCCACAAATAAATGTATGATTTCAAATATCAATTATATGTATAGCTTGAATAAAACAGATTTTTATGTTCTCCATAAAAATCTCTTCTAAGTTGGATGAGGGGAAAAGACATTTGAAAATCTTGCATAAAAAACTTTAGAATGTGTATCATCTTTACCATAATCTAAACAAAGCAACTCACTTGTGATAAAAGAAAATGTGGAAATATCTTTAGAGCATTTTCCAATTGTAATACAATGTTGGAAACTTGAAATCCCTTCTTACATCTGTATTTACCATGATGAACCTCTCTCATTAGATAAGACATCAGAGTGCGCAAAATTAATATAATATTATCTCTGCAGGAAGATAGTGAGAAAACAGGCAAGGTGACATCTGCAGGGATGTATTTTCTTCATTTTCAAGTGTACAGAATGGATTCAACAATTAATGCGGTGTGAATGTGATCCACTTTTTTCTGCTGCTTGTCTTATTTTTTGGGTTTTTTTTTTCTTTTTTTTTAAACTCTTGAAACAACGTTCTGTATTTGATGTGACTAGTTGGCAATGGCTAAAGATCCCGATGCTGCATTCTTTAAAAGGTTGGAAGGACTTCAGCCTTGTGAAGTTTCCGAACTAAAAGCTGGCACTCATATATTTGCTGTTTATGGTCTGAATTATTTTCCCCCTCCTTTTTGCTTGATCTTAATCAGTTACCTTCCGTTTAATCTGACTTTAGTGTATTTTTTCCAGGCGATAACTTTTTCAAAACTGCCACCTACACAATTGAAGCACTTTGTGCAAAGACTTACGAGGATACCACTGAGAAGCTCAAGGAGATAGAGGCTCAGATTCTGAGAAAAAGAAACGATTTACGCCAGTTTGAGACAGAATACAGACAGGTAGACTTCAATCTGGTTTCTACAAGCTTTCTGCTGTTCATACTTATCCTTGTGATTAATTGACTTTTTGTTTGTAGGCTTTGACACGCTTTCAAGAAGTAACCAACAGATACACACAGGAAAAACAATCTGTATGTTTCGAAACCTTGATTGCTGCAATATTCTGTTTTTTTTGTCTGTCACTTATGGGACTGGTAAGCCAACAGACTTTCAGTCTCTTGCACAAGAATGGGTGTTCATTTCTTAAGGCTGTGAATTTTTTTGAACAATCTTATCTCAATTCTATAACTTTTCAAATTGTTGCATAAGTCCTAAAGTTTTCACTTGCATGCTGGAACTCATTGAAAAGTACCAAACTATTAAAATGTCAGGGTTTTTCCGAAAGCATCCATAGGTCTTGATGTACTTAATCTAATTAGAATTGCGTATCCTGCATGACTACTACAAGGTCCATTCTTCTTGGTTAACTTTTTCTATGGCCTCCTGTACAGGTTGATGAGCTGCTTAAACAGAGAGATACTATACATGCCTCATTCACTGTAGCCAGGACTGTTACTACGTATAGTAATGGAAGTACAAGCAAAGTTCTTGGTGAAGATTCAAAAACTGATAGTCCAGCGGAAGATGCAAGCTCAGATGGAAAGGATAAGTCAGGCAAAAAGAAGTGGTTCAACTTGAACATTAAAGGATCTGATAAAAAGTTGTGAAAAGTTATAGGTGATTTTGTATGACTCAAGAGTTCTTATGGATGTTTCATTATTGCATTGCATTGAAATCCTCAAGCCACCTAGTTGCTGCATGCAAATGTTTGTATTTTATTATTTTTTGTCTATGTTACCTTTCTAGGGTTTTGTCAAGATGGTTATATATTTTTTTCTTACATATATTTTTTTCTTACATTATGCTTCTGTAAGAAAATCTCAAAGTTTGAAGGAATATGTATGATCTTCCCATTCATGTTTCTGTGACGTGCCTGATCGTGCACCTCGGTTCTCATTTGGGAACATTAACTCGCTGTCATGTTTTCATTCAATATTATCTTTACCCATCTTGTAAGTTTTTTAATAAAGTAATACGACTCTTCTAAAGAATTTAGCCTAACAATTGAGTGAGTATATTCTCCTTACTAATTTTTTGTGTTCAAATACAATAAACAATTTAAAGGGACTTGAAAAAACTTCTTTATTGAGGCGTTCTATCATAAACACTCAAGATTTTTTTACTCGAATCTCTTTACAAGGAACATCATAAAGTTTTCAAACTCTCTCTAAACAAATGATTGAGTGTAAATGTATCTTCAAATGAACTAAATCTTACTCATCATCAATGATTTTTGTCAATAAACACGGATGTGTGCCAACTCTTCCCTACTCAAAAGATATCATTGATGTCTATTTTCCTCTCCTAGGACTTCACCTTCTTCCCTTATCAATAAGCCATCTTTACATTAACTCGTGTGGAAAACATCAGTTAAGGCTAACTAACGCTTGCATGATATTTTTTGTTTAGACTTAAGGGGGTCCAATAATTAGTATCACAACCAATTTATTGAAGCCAATATACAATATCATTTGAGTTTTTATGTAGCAGATGAGCAATTAACTATTTAACTTGGCCTATGATCTTAATAATAGACGAGATATTAAACATTGTTGAAGTGTTCCTATGTTCCTCTTGTACTCACATTCAAGAAAAAAATGTTAATGCTTACAATAAGCATAAAATTTACTAATATAATGATTATGATTGCAATATGTATTACCAAATTTCTTAATGTCATTATAATAATTATCATAGTTTTAAGTTTGTTTACCACTTTTTACTACATTACTGCTCTCATTTTCTCATAGCGTATAATTGTGCTTCACCAATCATCAGTGACGGAGCCAGAAAATTAAAGTAGGGGGTCCGAATTTTAATTTTTTTAAATTTTAGGGGGCCCAATATATCACTGACCCTTAAATAACTCCGTTTTTTATATATATTTATACATATATATATATTTTAAAAAAAAATTTAAAAACCTTGGGGGGTGTGGCTCCGTCCCTGCCAATCATGGTCCACCTGGTACATCATCGAATTAAACCTCATTAGATTTTTACACTGTAAGCCTTGATAATTTGTCATTAAGAATGCAAGCTTATAGTGTAGCTTCCGTTGGCTAAATTCGCTAATCTTTACATCATCCCTTTGATTAGTCATCCAAGTCTACGTACTGTAATCCTTAATACATTCATAATGCCTATAATTTGACTGAACCTGGTGAAATTTAAAGTCAATTCACCAACTATTATCATTGATGCTTGCATTGCCCATTTGTTTTTATTAATTAAGCACTTCTATTGTAAAAAAATGAGAGTGAGTTACAAAATAAGAGAAGGGGTAAGCTAAAATTCCTAACCATTGAACAGCTAATGAAATGTCATTCGAGAATTTTGGAGATGTAAGTAGTCCATATTAGCGAAAGAGTTGGAGGTATTAAAAAGTTAGATGTTCTAAGAGTCTTTTAATAAGTAGATAATTGTATATTCTATAAAAATTAAAGGAAAATTAAAGGAAGTTTGGTTAGCTATATATATATATATATATATATATATATATATATATATATATATAGGAGATAATTGTAGAGCTAGAGCTACTATATTTAGCTAACCAAACTTCCAAGTATGGTTTGAGTCTTGGTGTAATAGGTGGAATTGACGAGCATAGGGTCCTAAGCAAAAGACATGTAACACCAATCAAAGAGGAGATGCTTCATAGTTTCCAAAGTTATGAGGGGAGATTTATGAATGAGGGTTATCTTTAGTTTGTAATTTTTGCTTGATGGTCATCCATAGTATGAAACTAAACTTAAGGAATGGTTTGGAAACCAAATGAGATTATTATATGCATCAAACTGACTTGGGGCTAGTGTTATTTACAGCTAAGAAGATTTTCCGTGATGCTCTGGAAGGTTTGAGAAGAAGCAATTAGCCAAAATTACTTATTGTTTAACCTTGATACTAAAAAAGGGGCCTTCTATGCATGATATAATTAATAAAAATCTTTTTAGAAGTCCTACGATATGCTAGTTATCAAACTAAATTTTTTTGTATTGTCGGTAAATTTAACGTCGGTCAATAGATTTGGCAACATACAAGGCTTCACAAGAAAATTCTTGATTTGATTTACCAAATTTGTTAGTAAATTCATGACTAATTATACCAATGGAACTTAGTTGTCCGCGATAAGTTCACTACATTTTACTAGCATATTTTATTTTTTGTCAAGAATTTACTAATATTGTTTTAAAATTATCTCTGCATTTAATTTTATTTGATAATCTTATGATTGATGTATAATTTATGTAGTTATCGTTATCTGTTAATAATATTTTGATTTGCTTCTACATTTAATTTGTTAAAATAGAAAGTTTATTGATGACATAAAGTAAAATTATCTTAATTGATAACAAAAATTATTATCTATAACAATAAGTATTTAATTCATACAAAATGACTACAACTATGCTATTCATTTGGTGAATGAGGATGCTCTAAATGTTGCGATAAGGTGCTGCCCTTCCCCTTCAACTAATCCATCTCATTACGGAGCTGGTGTAACATCTCGTCCTCATATTAAGGGTTAGAACTCAAATTTCAATAATGAAGAAAATAGCAATGTGAGAGTTAGAAAAATTTGCATTTTATGCTTAACAAAATATCAACATACATGCATGTGGATTTGAATTTTTGCACACATGAAAATAATTGCACACGCATTCATTGACATTCCGAGTATAATTGAATTGTCATGAGATTAGTTGAGAATTTTTGGATTCGATGTTAAATAATTTTAGATGGTAGTTAAGAATTGTGGTTATAGTAAATGGGTTGAATGGATTAGAAATAAAAATTAAAGTGTTGGATTATAGTAAATAGAAGTCATCTGAGAAGTTACAGGGAATGAATAGTTAAGGGAGTTAAATTTGATTTGAAACTTCCATGAATAAAATATATTGACCTAGATAGATTTTAACAAAATTGTCTTCATGGAAGTTGTAGATCGTTCTTTTAGCTTTTCATTGATATAAAGTTTGCAATTTTTGGATATCGAAGTCAAAAGTTATGGTCTTTATAAGTGAAGATGATCAGGAGTATAGGACTTATCATCTGGTGAGGACGTATCGTCTGATGACGTCATATCGTCTTGTGATGACATCATATCATCAGGTGCACTGTTCATCTGATCCTATTGTTTGATCCCATTTTTGACCCTGTAGACGATCGAATTTGTCTTCAAGGTCTTCAAGAAGGTTGTGTATCTTGAAGTCCCCTTTCGAACCATCTAAAGAACTACTTAATCCGATATCTTTAGGGAAAGCTATGCCAATTGTAAAATATCTTCTGTGTATTGTTCATAACCTTCTTCTGATCACTGTTCATCTTGTGTCGTCTGGTCCAATTTTGATCCTTCAAATGACAAAATCTCACTTCAATGTTTTCATGAAAGATGTAGATATTGAAGTCCTGTTTCGAACCCTTTAAGAATGACCTTGATCTGATATCCCTAGAGCAAATTATACCATTTGTCTAGAAATAAGTTCAATATGATGGAGGACGGAACTTTGTTTGATTCCTTCAGCCCAATCTTTATTATCCGACCTCTAAACGAAGTGATCCTTGAGACAATAGATCCTAACACACATTGTGCTATCTCTCCACAAAAATTGGCTGCATTCTAAATTGACTGGAAAAAAAAGTTTTGATTGAAGGAAAGTGCAGGAATCAGTTGGAATAGTATGAACTGATGTTATTTTATTGAACATGCTTCGATTTTTTAGATATATCTGGATTTGTAGGATTTAAATTGAGATGATTTCCAATGTGGATTAAACTAGATATGTAGGTGATTGAGCCCAAGTTTATCATATAAATTGGTAGCACTTTCATGGTTTTTAATATACTTTTTGACTCTTAATTCGTGATTTTGTGTTTAAATTAGTCCTTTATGGTGAACTTACATTTTATGCAATTTGTTAGTAAAATTGTTGCACATTAACATTAATTACATTATAATTTTTCTAAAGACAATTGATACTGCAAATTGTTATTTTATATTGTAGGAGAAAAGAAGAGTCAAAAGGATCCAAAGAGTTAACATGTAGCGGCGCATGAAGTCTGCACGTCGCGTCGTGATATAAGCAACACGCCGCGGTGCGTGATCTAAAAAGAGCGCACCGCGACGCCAACAAAGCAACACGCCGCGACGCCAACAAAGCAGCATGCTGCGGCGAGCGATCAAAGAAGAGCATGCCGCGACGTCAAAGAATCATCTCACCGCGGCAAACAGTTGGGCACCCGGACTAAAATTGGAAAATTCTCATACTGTGCATACCCGACCCAGCAACCCGTTTGGAGAAGAGACTTATTTTTGGACGAGTCCAGAGTGCCGACATATATATACATCAATATTCCATCAGCTGGGGAGATCGAACATTCAAGGAGAAAAGAGACAGACAAGCGAAGAGAAAAAAAAAGAATTCACGGCCTCACCACCCAGGGTTCCCTTCGGGGTTCCTTGGGTAGAATCTTTGCATAGTTTTTCCTTTTCATTTCCACCACCGACTCCACCATGAGTATCTTGGATTCATCACGAGTTGTGAAGTTTCTGGTTGTAATGCGTGGTTAGGCATTTATTTTCTTCTGAAGATGTAGTGACGGCTGGAGTTTACCGAGCTTCAAAGGGAAGTAGCTTAATATGTGGTTTAGCTACGGTTTATGAATGCCTAAGTCTAGGATTTGTAACTTGTACTGAAGCTACTTGATTATAGTCTAATCAAATGTTGGACATTTAATGCGTTGATTGGATTAGTAGTTTACATTGTCATATTTAACTACATTGTTATGAACTTCTGAGTTAGGGTTTATTGCTTTGTAGTTAGATTTGCTTGATTAGAGTTTAATCAAGTGTTGAACAATGTAAAGTGTATGGATTTGTTTATGCAGAACTTTGAGCTTAAATATATGAAGTCTTATATATGTCCACTTGTGATCTTGTTGATTCTCTTTTATCTGCCTAGTTGTGTTTGATATTGAGTTGATGCTAGATTTCATTTGGCCCATTGCATTGGCAATTCCACCGCACACACTAAGATGCACTTAACGAGGTTTTAAGAAATGGAGTTCATTGATTAAAACCTTAGACTTAAAGAGTCCTTTAAGGTTCTAAGGCTCAAGAGCACTTAATGGGATCGTGAGAAATAGAGTTCATTAATCAAGATCCTGGACTTAAAGAAAGTTCTTTAAGGTTTATCATTTCAAACTGAGTGTTTGCTATGTTCACTTGTGATCTTGTTGATTCTCTTTTATCTGCCTAGTTATGTTTGATATTGAGTTGATGCTAGATTTCATTTGACCCATTGCATTGACAATTCCACCGCACACACTAAGATGCGCTTAACGAGGTTTTAAGAAATAGAGTTCATTGATTAAAACCTTGACTTAAATGATCCTTTAAGGTTCTAAGGCTCAAGAGCACTTAATGGGATCTTGAAATGGAGTTCATTAATCAAGATCCTGGACTTAAAGAGAGCCCTTTAAGGTTTATCATTTCAAACTTCTTCGCTTGCTAATCCCATCAAATTAGTTTTGAACTGTGATAGCCAAAGCTCATTTTCAAGAGTATTTTATCACTTGTCTTAATCTTTTCATTTTCTATTTTCAAAACCCAAAATACTTTTTACATGATTTTACAATACTTTTAGTTCATTAATATTTTCAAAAATCAAACCCCCATTTCTTCATCGATTTCACTTGCGTTTTATGACATATAGGCTAGCTTAGGTCCATTTCATTAGGTTTCGATTAAGTGAGACGACCCAAGGTTGCATCTGTACTACAATCCTTGGAATTTAATTATTTTGATTCGGTTTCAAGGATTGATCTTTAGATTGATCTGAAGAGCCGATCAAAATGACGTCGTTCTTTGGGGAACCAGGAATTGGTTCTTTAGGTTAGCTTTTGTCATTTTGTTGCTTAGTTAAGTTAGGAGTCTTTTCTTTTTGATTGCATTCTAGATAGTTTAGTTTTATACTCATTGATAGTTTCCTTTATCTTTGATAGCTAGCATTTTACGATTACACGTTAGTGGAAGTTCACGAGGCTAACTCTTATTTTTCTCGACAATCATTTCGTGAATCGGCATAGTGGAGGCTGACATGGACATGGGAATGGATGAAGTTATTTCGCCACACCATGGCCATCTGTCGAAGGTTAACCGGGAGAATAAAAAACCTCCATAACTCCCAGGTTGTTACTTTCCTTCACTTGTTTACTTACTTATGCCTTGTAATTGCTTGTGATATATATTGGTGCATTAGTTTGTTAAGTAAGTGTCAGGGAGAAACAACCTAGTAGGAACATAGTTTAGCTTTTAGTTTAATCAGTAACCTTTCAATTCAATAATTTCCCCTTTTAGTACTGTCTCCTACCTTCCTTCGGTTGTGTTGAATTGCCCATTTGTGCTTTCTTCCCTTATGTTTATTCTTTGCTTGTTTAACATTGAGGACAATGTGTTGCTTAAGTGTGGGGGAGTTGTTCACATTTTTATTTCTCTTGTTGAATGCCTATGTGACACTTCTTATGTTTGCGTTAGCCAACCTTGCATCATGTTACACATTTTAAAACTTGGTAAATTTTTTTTGTCATTCTATTGTTCTTCGCCGCGGCGATAGGTCTCTCGCTGCGGCGACGCTGGTCATTTTAGAATGCACGTCGTAGTGTCATTTTAGAAAGCTTTTACAGAAATGAATTTTGTTAAATCTTTTTCTCAACTCAAACTTTTTCCATACTAGGCTCTTGTACCATTTTTTTTCCAAAGACTTTATAAGTTTCAAAGTGGTACTTGAGTTTATGAAAATACCTCTCATTCTTTTAATGATAGTCAGTATTGGCTAATTTTACTTTCGATGTTTTCAACACAAAGTGAACGAAGGTATGCTAACAAAGTAGCACTTTACGTTTTTTAGACTTGAGATTGTCCATTGAGATATTACCCTTGTTGGAAGGATATTTAAGCCTAATTTTTTCTTCAATATTGTGTACATCTACTTATTTCATACCTCTCTAGAACTTGTTTCAATTCTTAATCAAAGCTTTATGGACTAGAATTTTTTTGATGAGATAGAGGCGTTCTTTCTTCAACCCTTTTCCCAAACACAGTCACACAAACACTTATCACTTGCTAGCCCCTTGAGCCATTATTATTTATGAGCACTTGCATGCATCCTTATATGATGTCAGTAGTTTAATTTGCATATCTGAAAAAAAAGTTTTCCAAAAAGAAAAAAAAGTGTTCCAAAAAAAGAAGTGAAAAAAAAACAAAAACAAAAACAAACAAAAAAAACAAAACAAAAATATGTCATTATTAGTTCAACTGTTGACATCTATTTCATAATTTTAGTGCATGTGTTCATACTTTTTCTTTCTTTTATTCTATCCATCCATTTAGCCCTTCGTACATTACAACCTTCAAAAGTCCTCTTGATCTTCAAAATTATAGTTCTTGTAGTGGAGAAATAGAACTGTTACAAGCTTATAGTAGAATATGGATTAAGCAGATTGAGAGTGAAAATATCCCCAAACACAAGTGAGATGAGAGCAAACACTTTATCTTGAGTGACATCTCTTTTGTCTAATCTCTTGAATTAAAATTCTTTTAGTGTTTGTTTTCTTAGCACTCTTTCATTCCACTTTGATTGATTTATGAGAAAGTGAATTGTGCCAATTTCCCATTATTGTTTTGAGCATGGGCAAATTTTTCTTTTACACTTGTATCTTTTTGACTCTTATAAACTTTGTCCAGGAGTACAAAGGTCTAAGTGTGGGAGAATTTGATTGAGCCCAAGTTTATCATATAAATTGGTAGCACTTTCATGGTTTTTAACATACTTTTTGACTTTTAATTCGTGATTTTGTGCTTAAATTAGTCCTTTATGGTGAGCTTACATTTTATGCAATTTGTTAGTAAAATTGTTGCACATTAACATTAATTGCATTATAATTTTTTTAAAGACAATTGATACTGCAAATTGTTATTTTATATTGTAGGAGAAAAGAAGAGTCAAAAGGATCCGAAGAGTCAACACGTCGCGGCGCATGAGGTTCACATGTCGCGACGTGATATAACTTTCTTTCGTCATGCGCGCGATCTAAAAAGAGCATGCCGCGATGCCAACAAAGCAACACGCCGCGGCGAGCGATCAAAGAAGAGCATGTCGCGACGTCAAAGAATCATCTCGCCACGGCGAACAGTCGGGCACCCGGACTAAAATTGGAAAATTCTCATATTGTGCATACCCGACCCAGTAACCCATTTTAAGAAGAAACCTATTTTTAGACGAGTGGAGAGTACCGACATATATATATGTAACACCCCACTCCCGCATGACCCGAACCTGACATCGATGGTGATATCCGAGTCCGTGCCCTGTGAGGTTGGCGTGCTACATCACTCAGTCAAAACTTAGTATAAATTATTTTTGAAACATACACATACATTATAAATATTATACAGAAACAATTTACATAGACAATCATCGGTGAGTTCAATGACCACGGGGGCCCTTTTTATAAATACAATTTCATTCAGTTTGTTTCCTTTACAACATGACCTAATCACTAATACAAAAATTCAGAAAAATACATCTCTTTCAGACACTAATGCAGACGCAAACTGATCCCGACCTCTCTTCTCACTCTCATGCGGTTGGCATACACCCGTTGTTTAACGGGGTATTCTTCTGGGTCCTGAAAAATAATTACAAATTTTGGGTGAGTTTTGCGAACTCAGTGAGGTAACCATCATCGATGGTTCACCTAATTTATGCAACATATCAAGTCACATAACATTATTCACATTGTTGCATATTGGATCACATTTCACAATTTCACTTGAGCTTAGACAATTTGATACATTCCCTTTAATTTGGCATTCATAACTAATTGAGTTCATACAACACTGAAGCATAATACATTTGTTTCATAAATCACATTCAGAAGTACCACATGATTGGTACCATAATAGCATAAGGCAGTTAGCCTTTCACTTAATCAAAGAGATTAAAATTAGATGCAAATGACATGCGCATGTAACACTTTTCCAATTTAGTTCGTTGTTATGACCGAGCGCCTGAACTGTCTCAATATAGGTGCATTAATTGTTGAGCCTGAGGCTCTGAACTGTCCCAATATGGGCGCATTAATTGTTGAGCCTGAGGCTCTGAACTGTCCCAATATGGGCACATTAATCGTTGAGCCTGAGGCTCGGAATCACTGTGGGGCTCGAGGCCCAAATATAAACGTTGAGCTTGTAGCTCTCGGTGGCTGCTCCGGTCACAACTATCATTAACTGATCATGCATTCATGCACATGTCGCAATTAAACAATATCGCATCACAATCAAACCCGAATTATCACATTCAAACAATTATTTCACAATTATTCACATGAAAATCACAATCACAATTTATCGCATTGGAAACACGGAGGTCTCCAAATTCTCAGACAAATCACACTTCTATGTCATAATCTCCCAATCCATCGGACACCTTTGGTCTGGAATCCAAGCATAAACAAACGCACAAGCCCACCATTATTCTCCACAGTTTTATAAGTGCAAAATTATAAACAATCAATAATTGAGAAACCATCTAGGTTACTCACCAAATAGCTTCCGAGCTAATGACGGGAAGTCTCGGCAACGTTCGTGGGATGACGTTCCAACAGTGCCTCTATAACAATCACAATAATCACACATTACCAAATGCACAATCAGAAAAATTCAATAATGCACATGTAGCAATTTAGATGTGTACAATGCATGTTCGTGACATTCCCGGTACTATTGCACAAATTCCCGTCACAAAAATTTCATCTAAACATTAGAAACTCATTGACACTAAAATCACTCAATTCGTACCTCTATAGGTCCAATTATAAATAAAAGACGGATCAGAAAAAATCATGATCCGGACCCCTCACTTCGACCTAATCAATCCCCGACAATTCAGCTCTAAAAATTCTTAATTTCACAAATAAATGAAATTAAATATTTTACGAATCCGATGCCTCGAGAATCAGATCAATCGGATGTCGGACGGAAAAGATATTCCCAAAACATATTCAGACCAAACATGCTACACGTATCTTCACTCTAGAAATTGAACATCATAGGGGCTAAATTGAAATCTGACCTCTTCATACATTTATAGATCTATGTCTCTAGTTTAATTAGAAATAAGAATCACGTCGATTGGAGCTCTATAGCTCAAGATATCTCCAAATCACTGAAGCATGATCAGACTTTTCCAACCGGTCTGCTCACTTAGATCCGATCGACCTTTCTCAGTTTGATCTAAAAAATCCTAAATTTGGTATCGAAAGATAGAGAAAAGTCTTAGGAATCCAACGCTTTGAAAAACAGGTCGATCGGAGGTCGGATGAAAAAGTTATACACAAAAGATTGAACAGAGGTCACTCGCCTGCTCGGCCTGGCCGAGCACCTCGTTCGCCTGGATGAGCGATGCGATCGCTCGGTCTGGGCGAGCGAGCCTACATGGGCGAGCGCCTCGCTCGGCCCGCGTGATTTTTTTTAATCTAATTTTCTAATTCACTAATAACCTTTCTTTCTTCAATCATATACTGTTGGAGCCCAAATTTTTGTTTTCTTGAAGTTATTAAGCATGAATTATTTTGATTTATGATTTATGGCATAGTTTGATTTTTATTGGAATTATTAGTGGAAAATTTGAATTTTTGAGATTAGTATGGAATAATGTTTATGGAAGAGTAAAATGTTTAAGGGCAAATGGTCAAGGTATTGAGTTTGAAGTTTTAGGCTAAGTGTAGGAGGGTATAATAGTCCTTGCCTATGTTTTTAGGTTTAAGAAATTAAAAGAAGAAAAGAAAGAAAGAAGAAAAGAGGAAGAGAAAAATAGAGGAGAAGAACGAAGAAGAGAGTCGGCAGTGAGGGAGAAGAAGAGGAAGTTAGTTTCAAGCGGTTTTCCGACAGATTTCAAGCATTCTTAAGGAGAACAAGAGAGGCAAGAGGATCCAGAGGCTCAAGAGGAAACTCATTCCTAGGCAAGAACAAGCAAGGAAATCAGGTGGGTTCATGTTTATAATAAAGTATATAAGTTACTCATTGTTTAGTTCCAATCAAGCAAGATCTCATGCATTTACATTACATCATCCACGATCGCATTGCATACTACCATGAATGATTATATTCTGCATTGTGATTTGCATTCATGATTATTATCAAGATTTTCACAAAGGAGTGCTTTCCTTTCATGAATACACGTGCATGAAATCAAGTATTACAAAATACATGACAAGCAAGTGCTAGTTTGGCAAACAAGTTTACAAGAATATGAATTAAGCATACTTATGTGGGTTTGCGGTGTCCCTCACGATAGTCAAGTGCACATTGACTCACGAAAAGGCTTCTCCCGCCTGCCCGAATGTGGCACAGGGTTTCTCACAAGGATTCCCTCACGAAACTACGTCTACACATCAACATTTCGATGGCATGTGTAGTACGTCACGAACCTGGGACACCCAAACCATTATGATATGTTATGTGTTATGATTTATTATGTGACATGCATCATGAATTGTTTCAAGAATCAAGTATCTTTCAAGAAAATGACATATACATGATCAATGTTTATGATTTCAACAAGTACCACGTCAATGAGTTATTTTTGAATATTTTGCTTATTGCGATATTATAAATATGTTCCCACAAGCTTTATAGCTCACCCCCTTTAATCTCCCCCATTCAGGTGACGAGCAAGAGATCGAGTGAGTCACGAGTACGGCAGCACTCCATTTTGTCATGCTTATTTTTAAACTCTAGTTACATTTCAAGTATCATTGGTTTAAGAGTGTTTTATCTTTTCGCTCTTGATTCAAAGTTGTAATTTGTTTTGGGATATTTTTACAAGTGTTATGATACCAATCTTTGGGAGCATGAATTATGGATATGTTTAAAAGCATGAAAGTTTCACGATGGGTCCATTGAACTTCCGATGGTCTCCTTTTCTAAATCGTTAAATTTGCATGTTTCGCCTTGTTTATTTAATTACATGAAACGGGTTTGCAAGTTTGTTTTCCCATCGCCCATTAATCTTCCGCGGACCTTTCCTTTAAATGTATAAATCTCATGTTTCACGCCACGCTCATGTCCGACGTTGGGCTCGGCAATGGGTCCAACATGTGGTATCGTAGCGCCTAGGTTTTGATCTAGGGCTGCATGACATTGCTTTCAAGAACTACTTGCATTGTTTTACACGATTGGCACTTTGTTTTGCATACTTTGAAACTTGTCTTACGTGGCCTGAAATTTTCAATGGTTTTCTATTCAAGGAGTGAACATGCCACGAAGGAGAACTCGGGGAGCTACGATTCGGTCTCATTCTCGTCAGGGGAGTACGGATGAATCCCCAATTCCTCAGGATGCCGGGACACATTCTGTTCCAATTTCAGAGGCACCTAGTTTGCAACAAGAAGTGTCTCCTTCGCCTCCTCCTATGCCTCAGGGAACTCCGATGGATCCGAGTTTCTTTCAAGCCTTTGCTCAGGCTTTCACGTATGCTATGGGTCAGAGTTCTCAGGTCCCGATGCAAGCTCCAGAGAGCAGAGTGGACAGATGATAAGCTCCTAAGTTTGGGGTCAGGATTTCAGTGGGACTACGAATCCAGAAGAAGCAGAAGCTTGGTTAAAGAGGACCGAGAGGGTCCTAGTTCAGATGAGGACAAGTCGGATTATGCGGCCATTTGTTGCAGGTGACGACTACATTGGTGGAGTCTCAGTGCCTCACAAAGTTGTTCCTTCCTGGTCTTGACATGGAGGGACTTTGTAGAAGTGTTCAGAAAGAAGTACCTCTCCAGGGTGTATGTGCAAGAGAAGGCCAGAGAATTTCTGAATCTTATGCAGAGGGACATGAGTGTGAGCGAGTATGAGTTGAAGTTCACGCAGCTTTCACGATATGCAGCTAACATTGTGGCAACAGAGGAAGACAAGTGCCGCAAGTTTGAAGGAGGTCTTCACTTAGGGATCAGGGAGAAAGTCCTGATTCATAATTTCTGTGACTACCAACAGTTAGTGGATGCTGCTCTCCAGCCGAGAAGTCAAGAATATCAGAATGAAGCTTAACAAGAAGAGGAAGAACATGGAGCGACTTTCGGGAAGGGTGCTAGTGCTCCATTGCTGAGAGGAGCACGAGGAGCGCCACAATCGAGTGAAGTGGGTAGCAAGTGGGGCTACCAGAGCAAGCAGTGAGAGCTGCTTGTGGCAAGCCTCTAATGTGGGAGGCACAGTAGAAGCTTGGAAGGAGCAGTTCACTTATCCCTTATGTGACCAAAGGGAAGCACCATCGGGAGAGTGCCTCAGATCACTTGGAGTTTGTTTCAGATGCGGAGAGAAGGGACATATAGCTAAGCATTGTCCATGAGCACCGAGACTAGAGGGTCACAGCTTGAGCTCCTAGCGCAGCAGAGACAGGGGAACCGCACTGCCATCGAGGTAGGCGCCTGGATTGCAAGGAAAACTATTCCTCCAGAAGGCCAAGGGTCAGCGCCGCAAGAGTGTTTGCCATGACAGGAGGAGGAAGCGCAACCGCACTCGAGGTTGTCACGTATGGTTCATTATTTGATTCAAGAAGATTTGTGTTGATTGATTATGGTTCTACGACTCTTTGTTTCGCTAGCATAGCATTGCATGGTGTGAGTTTTTGCCTTTGGATAGGCCTTGATTGTTAGTACTCCTCTGGGGAGGAATGTGGTGATCACCAGTGTATGAGCGGTGTGAGCTCTTCATAGATGGTGCTAGATTGGTAGTGGACTTACTACCGCTAGACCTTAGAGGATTAGATGTTATTCGGGGATGGATACCAAGGAGAAGTATCTGGTCAAGTTGGATTGTGGTGGAAGAGGTAGAGTTTGATCGGGCAATGGTGAGAAGGTGATCTTCAGAGAGATAGGAAGACACCATCGCTAAGACCGATTTCAATTATGTTATTGAAAGAATGATGGGCGTGGATGTGAAGCTTTCTTGGCGCATGTCAGGATGCCGATGTGCATGAAGGAAGTTATAGGATTTCCGATTGTGAGGAGTTTCCAGATGTGTTCCCGGATGAGTTACTGTGTTTGCACGGTGAGGGAAATCGAGTTTGCCATTGACTTGATTCCCGGAACCGCACCTATTTCTATACCGCCGTATAGAATGGCTCCAGCTGAGTTGAGGGAGCTGAAGGAACAGTTGGAGGAAATGTTAGAGAAGGGATTTGTCAGGCCTAGTTCGTCTCCTTGGGGAGCACCGGTTCTGTTTGTTAAGAAGAAAGATGGATCATGGAGGATGTGTATTGATTATCGGAGACTCAACAAAGTGACAGTTAAGAACAAGTATCCTTTGCCACGGATAGATGATCTGTTTGACCAGTTGCAGGGAGCTAGGGTTTTCTCCAAGATTGATCTCAGGTCAGGCTATCATCAGCTTAGGATTAAGGAGTCTGATGTAAGCAAGACAGCATTCAGGACTCGTTATGGGCACTATGAGTTTTTGGTTATGCCATTCGCCACCAATGCTCCACCGCTTTCATGGATCTTATGAATGGGTCTTGTGGAGTTTCGGATTAGTTTGTCATAGTGTTTATAGATGACATTCTGTGTATTCTAAGAGTGAAGAAGATCATAAGGAGCATCTCAGATTGTATTGCGTACTCTTAGGGAGAGAGAGCTTTATGCCAAGTTCAAAGAAGTGTGAGTTTTGGCTTTATGAGGTGACTTTCCTTGGACATGTGATTTCGCAGGATGGTGTTCATGTGGATCCGAGGAAAGTTGAAGCAGTAGTAAATTGTCATGCACCCAAGACATCGACAGAGGTAAGGAGTTTTTTAGGTATGGCAGGTTACTACAGGAGGTTTGTAGAAGGATTCTCCATGATAGCCGCCCGATGACCAAGCTATTGAGGAAGAATCGAAGTTCATCTCGACTCGACGAGTGCCGTAAGAGCTTTGAGGAGCTCAAGCACAGGTTGACAAGTGCTCAAGTGCTAATTTTGCCTTCTGGTGATGAGGGCTATATAGTGTACAGTGATGCCTCGAGGAAGGGTCTAGGTTGTGTATTGATGCAGGGAGACAGAGTGATAGCTTATGCTTCAAGGCAATCAAGCAAGATGAGTTGAATTATCCGACTCATGACTTGGAGTTAGCAAAGCAGGATCTTTGCCTCAAGATTTGGAGACATTATCTTTATGGTGTTCGCACTGTGATCTTTACAGATCACAAGAGCCTCAAGTACTTATTGAGCCGTATGAGTTGAATTTGAGATGAGAAGGTGGATTGAAATGCTCAAGGACTATGATTTGTCGATCGAGTACCATCCGTAAAGCGAATGTAGTGGCGGATGCTTTGAGTAGAAAGTCTTCCATTGCTCATGTTCGTACGCTTTATCTTCCTTTATTGAGGAGATGGCCAAGCTTAAGATAAGCTTGAAGTAGGAGGAACCAAATTGCTTCCTAGCTACTTTCGAGTAAGGCCTATACTCGGGAGAAGGTTAGGGAGTTCAGAGCACAGGATGCGAGTCGAGCAAGCTTAGGAGGATATTCGAATGGTAAGATTTCAAGTAGTAGTGAGAGATGATGGACTCATGACAATGGGGGATGACTTTGTATTCCAGATAGCAAGGAAGTTAAGGATGAGATTTTGATGAGGCACACACGCGCTTTTATGCCATGCACCTGTGTAGCACCAGGGATGTACAGAGATTTGAGAGAGCATTTCGGTGGAAGGGCATGAAGAGGGATGTAGCAGAGTATGTCAAGAAGTGTCTAGTGTGTCGTGAAGTCAAGGCTAAACACCAGCGCCTTTCAGTGTTAAGGCCATTGTCATTCCTCGAGTGGAAGTGGCAAAGAGTAACCATGGATTTTTTGATGGGTTTGCCTAAGACTAGTAGGAAGCGCGATGCCATATGGGTCATAGTGGATCGGTTGACGAAGTCAGCCCATTTTCTGGCAATCAAGCAGACTGATTCGTTGCATGTGCTAGCCAAGAAGTACATTGATGAGGTAGTGAGATTGCATAGGATTCCAGATTCTATAGTGTCTGACAGGGATCCTCGGTTCACATCGAGATTTTGGGGAAGCTTGCAGGAAGCTTTAGGTACCAAGCTGCATTTTAGTACGACATTTCACCCTCGACGGATGGTCAATCAGAGGACCATTCGGACACTCGAGGGAATGCTCGTGGCATGTGTTATGGATTTCAAGGAGCTGGGATGAGCATTTGCCGTTGGTCGAGTTTGCTTACAATAACTCGTACCATTCGAGCATTCAGATAGCTCCATATGAGGCATTATATGGAAGGAGGTGCAGGACTGATATGCCGGGATGAAGAGGAAGAGAGGAAGTCGGTCGGACCGAGTTGATTCAGATGACAAAGGATAAAGTCAATCTGTTTAGCAATGCTTAAAGCAACTCAGATGTGATGAAGAGTTACACGATGCTCATCTAAGGAGATGGATTATGAAGTCGGTGAGAAGGTGTTTCTCAAGACGTCTCCTTGGAAGGGAGTATTGAGGTTTGGCAAGAAAGGCAAGTCGAGTCCAAGATATGTAGGTCCGTATGAGGTTCTTGAGAGGATCGGACCTTTAGCTTACTGAGTTGGCGTTACCAGAGTTGTCTCGCATCCATGATGTCTTTCACGCTTCCATCCGAGGAGGTACATATCGATCCTTCTCATGTCATTCGTGTTTCGATATTCAGTTGAGAGACGACTTAAGTTATGAGGAGATTCCATGAGCAATCTTAGACACCAAAGAAAAGGTCCTCGAGAATAAGACAGCTCAACTAGTTAAGGTTACGTGGAGGAACCATGCAGATGGAAGAAGCCACGGGGAGCCTAGGGCGCCATGAAAGAGAAGTATCCAAGTCTTTTCGATGATTCGTAAATTTTGAGGACTAAATTTCTTTTAAGAGGGGAGAAATGTTGGACCCCAAATTTTTGTTTTCTTGAAGTTATTAAGCATGAATTATTTTGATTTATGATTTATGGCATAGTTTGATTTTTATTGGAATTATTAGTGGAAAATTTGAATTTTTGAGATTAGTATGGAATAATGTTTATGGAAGAGTAAAATGTTTAAGGGCAAAATGGTCAAGGTATTGGAGTTTAGAAGTTTTAGGCTAAGTGTAGGAGGGTATAATAGTCCTTGCCCATGTTTTTAGGTTTAAGAAATTAAAAGAAGAAAAGAAAGAAAGAAGAAAAGAGGAAGAGAAAATAGAGGAGAAGAACGAAGAAGAGAGCTCGGTGAGGGAAGAAGAGGAAGTTAGTTTCAGTGCGGTTTTCATGCATTTCAAGCATTCTTAAGGAGAGCAAGAGAGGCAAGAGGATCAAGAGGCTCAAGAGGAAACTCATTCCTAGGCAAGAACAAGCAAGGAAATCAGGTGGGTTGATGTTTATAATAAAGTATATAAGTTACTCATTGTTTAGTTCCAATCAAGCAAGATCTCATGCATTTACATTACATCATCCACGATCGCATTGCATACTACCATGAATGATTATATTCTGCATTGTGATTTGCATTCATGATTATTATCAAGATTTTCACAAAGGAGTGCTTTCCTTTCATGAATACAAGTGCATGAAATCAAGTATTACGAAATACATGACAAGCAAGTTGGCAAACAAGTTTACAAGCAAGTGCCAGTTTGGCAAACAAGTTTACAAGAATATGAATTAAGCATACTTATGTTTGCGGTGTCCCTCACGATAGTCAAGTGCACATTGACTCACGAAAAGGCTTCTCCCGCCTGCCCGACTGTGGCACAGGGTTTCTCACAAGGATTTCCTCACGAAACTACGTCTACACATCAACATTTCGATGGCATGTGTAGTACGTCACGAACCCGGGACACCCAAACCATTATGATATGTTATGTGTTATGATTTATTATGTGACATGCATCATGAATTGTTTCAAGAATCAAGTATCTTTCAAGACAATGACATATACATGATCAATGTATATGATTTCAACAAGTACCACGACAATGAGTTATTTTTGAATATTTTGCTTATTGCGATATTATAAATATGTTCCCATTTAGCTTTATAGCTCACCCCTTTAATCTCCCCATTCGGTGTGACGAGCAAGAGATTGAGTGAGTCACGAGTACAAGAAGACTCTATTTTGTCATGCTTATTTTTAAACTCTAGTTACATTTCAAGTATCATTGGTTCAAGAGTGTTTTATCTTTTTGGCTCTTGAATTCAAAGTTGTAATTTGTTTTGGGATATTTTTACAAGTGTTATGACACCAATCTTTTGGGAGCATGAATTATGGATATGTTTAAAAGCATGAAAGTTTCACGATGGGTCCATTGAACTTCCGATGGTCTCCTTTTCTAAATCGTTAAATTTGCATGTTTCGCCTTGTTTATTTAATTACATGAAATGGGTTTGCAAGTTTGTTTTCCTACTGGCCCATTAATCTTCCGCGGACCTTTCCTTTAAATGTATAAATCTCATGTTTCACGCCACGCTCTCATGTCCGACGTTGGGCTCCGGCAGCGGGGTCCAACATATACCACTTCTTCTTTCACATAACCTATCTTTTCACACAAATGTCCAAACATCACAAATTTGGTCTCGTTGGAAAGACCTCGAAAAAAATCCTACAAGTTTTATGATGAACTTAAAATTTAATAACACCTCTAAGGGTGCCAAAAATGCACTCAAAGACACTGCCTAATCACACATTTACTACAACAGTGTAGCATCTTTCTAAAAATCAGAACTTTTCATCCCCTTTGCCGAAAATTCCAAAATTTATATCAATCAAAAGAGCAAAACAAATGCTACAATTTTCATGAACAACTTGGAAGCCAATTCCATCTCTAACCAAATCAAATTCTCAAACAAAGTTTCAGCCTACCCAAATTATTCTCAACAATAACCCAATTTTTCAAAATTCATAACTCCACATCCCTTTGACGAAAAATTCCATACCATATAGCAATAAAAAGCTCAGACAATATACTACAATTCTCAAGAAGGACCTCACAGCAAATTTCAATTCAAACTAGGTCAAATCCTCTCATGAATGTGGCTGTCCTGTTAGGGTTTATGAAATCAGCATTTAACCTAAACCCTAACAAAACTTTACAAATTTATATCTAACAATCCTTACATCCAAAATTCGCATAAAATACCTAATTAGAAAGCTACAAAAATCCTATACAAATTTACAGAAGGTCACTTGAGCCAATTTCACCCTTAACAGTCCCAAATAAATATCAGAACACAAAAAGCACAAAACCTATGCCCTTAGAGCGTTTGCACACCAAAACACAATTTGGGCTGAATTACCACCTGACATTATCAGACCATAATTTGCAATCTACACATCGAAAAATATCATACTCAGTGGCGTTAGAAAGATAACAAATAAATATTGAACTTTCATGAAGACAAATTTCACAAAATCTGTCTACTTTATCCTAGAAAAATTCTCAAAGTTTCTGGTCTTCAATGTTAGACCCAAAATCAGGACACTATTCACACAGCACACATAACTCACTTTCCAAGCAAAATTTAAAACCCTTAAAGCCATAATTGGACAAAACTTCCTTCATATGAATTCAAGCCATGCTTCTAAAGTTTAATTTAAGTCAAAACTCATCTCAATAGGACAACCATATCAAAAGTTATGAGCAAAATTCTGAAACCTACACAAAGTAACATTTTCCAGATTTCATATCCAACTCAACTTCTTTCATTCCAACACCAATCCTACTTCAATAAGCATCCAATTTAGTCTCTAATTCAGCCACAAAATCATCAAGACATTCACTTGAACATAGCCAAACAAAATTCCAGCACAATTACTCAATCATTTTCATTTAAGAAGTAAGCATCTAACATACTAAAATCCATTCAAAACACACAATTTAACTATACTTTACATGTTATCTAATTCCCCCTTACACAAACATGAATTTATATCCATCCAAGCTAATCCCAAGTACCATGAAATTAATGCACAATAAATCACAATTAATGCTTCTAACTACCAATTAAAGAACATAAACCATAAATCTTACCTAACAAGCTTTAAATTCTTCAATTTTCCAACTATACACCAAATCTCTACCTTCCTCCCAACACCATACGATCATCACCCTCACAAGGCTTAGGTTTGTGATTTTTTGTAAATAAAAGAAGAGAGGATACGTAGGACATGAGGGTTTGTGTAGGTGGAGATGAGTAGCACTTAATAAAAGGGAGAAAACCAAAGAGGAAGAAGCGAAAGTGAAGGCTACCGATGGAAGAAGGAGAAAAACAAAGGAAGTTTGGTCATTAATTATAAAAGCATCGTGAAAGACTAACATAAATAAACCCATAGCATGTTAGCATGTTAGGCAAGTGACACATGTCACTTGCCACATGTCAACCCCTCATTCACTCATTGATTTCCTTTCCAATTCGGTTCCAAATTCTACTCCAATTTCTCGTCAAATTCCATGGCTCAAATTAATAAATCCTACCATCATGTATCTAAATTTTCAGCGCCATTGGACAGTTTTTTCCAGTATCGGAAACCAATCAGTCTGCCGCTTGGCAATTTTTCCCTGAAAAATTCCAAAAAATTCCTAAAATGTTCCAAAAATGGAAAACACACAAAAATCCATTCCAATTTATTTTTCAAGCACAAATAACATATTTTTTTCACAATAAACACATATGTCGAGAAATGTCATGAATGCATGTACAATCATGTGCATGCGCACAAATTTCAATTTATGCAAATATGGAGGCCATATCATGCATGAACATGCCGAGACTAGTTTACACACTCGTAACCCTCCCGAATTACCATTTTACCCTTCCCATCGGTGATGGGACGTTACAATATACATCAATATTCCATCAGCTCGGGAGTTCGAACATTCAAGAAGAAAAGAGACAGACAAGCGAAGAGAAAAAAAGAATTCACGGCCTCACCACCCAGGGTTCCCTTCGGGGTTCCCTAGGTAGAATCTTTGCAAAGGTTTTCCCTTTTCATTTCCACCGCCAACTCCACCATGAGTATCTTGGATTCATCACGAGTTGTGAAGTTTCTGGTTGTAATGCGTGGTTAGGCATTTATTCTCTTCTCAAGATGTAGTGACGGCTAGAGTTTACCGAGCTTCAAAGGAAAGTAGCTTAATCTGTAGTTTAGCTACGGTTTATGAATGCCTAAGTCTAGGATTTGTAACTTGTACTGAAGCTACTTGACTATAGTCTAATTAAATGTTGGACATTTAATGTGTTGTTTGGATTAGTAGTTTACATTGTCACGTTTAACTACATTGTTATGAACTTCTGAGTTAGGGTTTATTGCTTTGTAGTTAGATTTGCTTGATTAGAGTTTAATCAAGTGTTGAACAATGTAATGTGTATGGATTTGTTTATGCAGAACTTTGAGCTTAAATATATGAAGTCTCATATATGTCCACTTGTGATCTTGTTGATTCTCTTTTATCTGCCTAGTTGTGTTTTATATTGAGTCGATGCTAGATTTCATTTTGTAGCACCCCACTCTCGCTAGACCCGAACTCGATATCTATGGTGATATCCGAGCCCATTACCATGAGGGTGGCGTCTTAGTGCACTCAAATTCGCTCGAAAGCAAACAAGTGCACGAAAACAATAAACAATTTGGGCCCAATATGAAAACATTTTTGATCAAGTACTATTTGGTACTCACATTACAATTATAACATTTATCAATTAGGCCCATTAAAACAACAAACTTAATCAGAGAATTTGCGAGTCACAAATTACATACAAATCGGAAAGACTCAAATGCGGATGTAACATCGATCCCAATCTCAACTCTGACTCTCTTGCCATAATCATACTCCCGTTTGTCTAACGGGGTACTCTTCAATTTCTTGTAAAAATAAATGCAATGTTTGGTGAGTTTATGAACTCGGTGAGAAACCATCATCGATGGTTCACCCAACTCATGCATTCACAAAGCATATACATAATCACACAATAACATTTACGAAATATCACATGCAATTCCATCTTTCACATTTCGCAGTAAATCATATACATATGCAATGCGCATGTGACACTTCTATTTTCTTACGGTATTGTGACCGAGCACTTTCACAATGAACAGTAATTGCGTTTTAGGAAGTAGGAGAGCCCTCCGGGTATGCACTACCTTCCACGCGTCTAGGGAGTAGGAGAGCCCTCAGGGTATGCACTGACTCCCCTCGAGCACCAGGCTCGGTTCAATAACAGTAAGCCTTAATATGGTATCCGAGCACTGCGTGGGAGAGCCCTCAGGGTATGCACCACCTCAGGGGGCAAGCGATACTAAGGCATTATTGGCTGCTCCAGTCACAACTATCTTTATCTGATCATGTCATGCCTTTATGCACGAATGCATATGTAACAATTCACATTCACAATCATTTTACATTTCACAAGCCGATTCCCATTCCTCGGACTTTTAGTTTGGCATTTCAATCATAATCAATTTGCACATTCACACTCTATTTCTTTCAAGTATTCACAGTCAGTACACACAATTGGCACTTCTATATCACATTTCAATGTTTCGGACACCCGTGGTCCGAAATAAATCAAATCAAACACACATATATCTATCCATATCTCTGCATGGCATTAATGCATATAATATTAAACACATAAAGGCTGAGGAACCAACTAGGTTACTCACCTGAACTTCCGAGTTACCTGCCTGGAAGTCTCAGCACGATCCTTGGATTATCGATCCATCGGAACCTCTAACAATCAGAATAATCAAACGTTACTAATTGCACAATTTCTAAGATTCAGAAATGCATACATAACAAACACGCTGAGTACTATACATGTTATGACATTCCCGATCCCATTCCCGAATCTTTCCAATTTAACTCTTTCTCTCTAAATTTGATAGCAATTTCTTATACCTTAATTTAATTCAATTGACTATATTCCAAACTCTCCAAAGTCACATTCCAATAAAATCACAATCACTATTCGTTTGCCACTCGATTCCGATAATCATCGAATTAAATTCCGAATTTCCATCTTATCGATTCAAAATTCTTAGACTCTAATCCAATTACTCACTGAGGAACCAACTCATTTGAAATCAAAACCTCAAACTCATTACTTGTAACAATCATCTCATAAATACTTAAATTTCATTTTCGAAAAATAAGGTCCCTCGCCGCGGCGCATGGTCTCTCGCCGCGACGCACGCTTCATTTCTCTCCGCGGCGAATCCACGCCTGCTCGCTGCGACGTGCGCCCCTTCCTCGTCGCGGCGTGAGGAACAATTTCACTCGCCGCAGCGTGCATCGTACCTCACGGCGTGTGAAGAGCAACCTGCTCGCCACGACGTGTTCATCACACGTCGTGGCGTGCGATCGCAGAATTGCGACAGTAACCTAGAAATTCTCAGATCTTCTGGTTTAAATCCATTTCTTTCCTTTCTAAATACTCCAAAATCAGTTCATACACTAAACACAACTCATTCCTAACCTTAAATCCATCAAATATTCGTTATTCATCAATTACCCAAATCAAAATCAACATTTTTCTCATAACCCTATCATCCGAAACTCATCCTAATTCATTTCTCAAATACATCAATTAATCACTGAATCAAACAATTTCAAACACAAGGTAGTAGGAACTTACTTGATTTGAGTCTTCAACCTTTCACAAACCACCAAGAACTCCAATCTCTCAACTCAATCAACACCCACGGTTACCCTTCATTTCTCTACCAATTTTCATTCTTTCCCAACACAAGCTTAGGGTAAGGCAAATGATGAGGAAGGAAGCAATTTTCAGAAATGGAAACAAAAGGGCAACGATGATGATTCGCAAAAGAAGAAAGGAGGAAGACAATCAAATTTTCTTTCAAGGCAAAAGAGTTTCGTGGATGACAATTTCAAAGGATGATGGTTTATAAACAAAGAGACCTAGGGCTTGTTTGGCAATTTAATTGCCACAAGTCCAATCTTGAGTCTAACAATCCAATTCTTATTATGATTTTCTCCCGATTTCACTATGATTATAAATAATAAATCCTCAAATCATAATTCAAGTTATATCGCGCCCTTGTCAATCAATTTCAAATCGAATCCCATTTATCACTATTAAGCCAATTTTTCGGTCCGGACCTATAACTCTAAAAATTTCGAAAAATTTCTATAAATCCTCAAAATATAAAACACATGATCCTACACTCAAATTTAATTTTCAAACCTCTAGCATTCGATTTTCCACTCCACTTCACTAATCGAATCATAATCTATACAATTATTACCCAATTTCCAATTCACACAATTTTATCGGGAATATGTTATACATGTATGTACCTACATATGCTTGTGCCAAATAACTCAGCCCTCTACAATTAGAGGCCAAACGAATGTCTACATTTCGAATATGCAATGCAATAACCTAACCTGTCCCAATTTACCAATTTGCCCTTCCCCTCAGGGACGGGATGTTACAATTCTCCTCTCCTAACAAAAATTTCGTCCTCGAAATTTCATATACAATCGATCAAAAAGGTAGGAGAATCGATACGATCACCATATGTTGTTTCTCATCTTTTTCAATACAGGACTAATTTCTGCCAATTCACTAGAATCGATATAATTACTTAACACGGTCTTAACTGTTTCTTCATGATTACTCGCAATTCTTCACTTTCGATATTAAGAACACATATATCGCACCATAAAATATTTCCTAACCTTTTCCACGTAATACATTACTTAATCCCAAAATCAATATTTAGATTTTAGAAAACTTACTAACCCATAATTCTATTCACATCACAATCACATAGAGGCCATATAAAACGAATTCAGTTTCCCCTAATTACTCGTTATCTCCAACTACGTGTATTTTGGCCGAGGCGATAAACTTCGAAATATTTCATTCATGGCTTATCATGCACATCTCTTTAATGGTAAAACACTAATCTCAATATCCATTAACTCAACTCATTGGTATTAACTGGATCACTTAACCCTAGACCGATTCATTTTATTCACAACACTATCTCAAATCAATCATGGTCTTCACTATTTTAGGCCCTGCTCACTTGAATATGGGGTAAATAAAGTCTTTTCTTGTTTAGCTCCCTCATTCACTATTTGAATAGTATCACCAATAAACAATTAATATGCTCACAATCTATCTGGACTCTACCTCAATCTTATGTCCCTATGAACCCTAAAATATCAGTTTCACTCTTATCATCAGCGATCAAGTCTGTTGGATATTCACACTTACAATTATTCCATTTTATACTTTAAACCATCAATTACTCTTCGATACAGTCACATTATAACACAAACTTCCTAATCCCGTCATAGATATTATTTTCTCAAAATTTAGATTCATTTTGATTCCTAGATAAGGTCCACATAGTCTAAATCCTCAATTCGGGTCTTGCCAATCCTTTTGATACACACAAGTTTTTTTTTTTTTTTAGATTCCAAAAACGAATAATGCTTTCTTTTTGCCCCTTTACTAGCTCAACAGATTACACTCAGTAATACATTAGGTTTAATAACCTTATTGCTCAATTCATGATCTTCTGCCATTGAATTTTCTATTCAATCCAGTCAATTGCATCACTAACTTAATTCTGACATACTCAATCGCGAAATCCTTTTCGAATCTTTCAAATTCATCGATTTACATAGTCACAGACATATCCATAAATATTTTTGTACAAATGGAATCTCCAAACTTTCAAGAAATATTCCACAACAATTTCATTAGATTGTAGCTTGACCTTTACTGGGACATTTCTGTAAATGTATTGCAAAATCTCCACATAAAAGCAATACGATCAATACTCAATTTGCATTCATACGTTTTCCTCAAATAGTTTTGATCTTTAACAATTCTGGACATATCCAATCTACCTCTAGCAATCATTAAGTCTCCCAATGTGCCATGTCCGGATACTAATTCATTCATAATTTATTTGATCCAGTTAAGGCTCACTTTCATGAAACTTGCATGACGTCATATTTCCTTAACTATGCAACATATTCGTTTTCACTTTTCAAATGCATTAAATCAATCATCGGTAATCATAGTCACTATCCATTCTAAACACAATTGAGACATTTTACTCTTCAGTAGCATAACAACTCCTCATACTCATAATTAATTCATATATCTCTTTAATTATCGATTGCCTCCAATGAGGAACAATTTCTTATAACTTTCTCAGTTTCATCATAATATATTATGACACATATTCCTTTACACTAGCTTCTCCACATATTGCAATTTATAGGCCATCTTTGTTCTCTAGGTTGAATAACCCATTCATCATATCAACTTATACTTTACGAACATATTTACACAAAATATTCATGAACCGATATTCTCCTCATGTTCGCGACTAATATCTCCTTACTGGTCAATAATCCTATTACACAATCGGATTCCTCGCACTTAACATAGGGCATCTCTTTTCAGTAGCATATTTTATCTCTTATCAGATTATAACTCACAAGTTAATCTGTAATGCATTTCAAATTAATCTCTATATTGCCCCTTTCATTTATCACTTTCAAACGGAATCATCGATCGATCATCGCATTCTATCTGTAATTTCTTCTTTGAAAGATTTTCATCGATACCATTTATGAAATTTCTTCTCATCAACTATCGCCATTATTTCTTGTCAATCATTTTCAATACCATAGGAAATCAATTCTAGCTATACTCAATATCCCCTGTAGATCAATCTATGCCATAATCCACATACCAAGAACATCCTTTTTTAATATTGTTCATTACGGTACATACCGTTGAAAATCATTAAATCAATATACCAATTTGTCACTCACGCTAAGGATATTTTGTTTTCATTTAATTTTGACCACACTTTCCCTTTTTACAGTCGTTCCCAATCGTGAGGGTCATAACCACTCTCCATTCATTCTGATCACTATAATCACTTTCGTCTCTTATTCTAACTCATATTGAACTTTAAACGATAAGGACTACGACTAACAATTAGCCACAAACTCATCAATTTCTTCCCATCTTATCTCTACACATATGAAACAATTGAGCTTAAAATTTTTACTCGCCATGGGGCTCCCATAATCAGGTGTGCATTTACTTAGGCAATTCAACTAAACCTTGACCACTCTGTCATCTGTCATTATCAGTATCTTACATTTCAATCCTTTCATTATTGTATCATATCCATAAATTTTCACTCTTAAATCAATATCATAAATGTACAATCATTCTTGATATCCCACTTAACACATTCTGACTTGCAGTCACAAACCTTTATTCATAACTCTCATCACAGTAATCAAACCCAATTTTAGTCTCTATAGATCGTAGAACATTTTATTCTCGCCCGCTCTGCTTATACACTTTATACCCTTGAAATCTGGCCATTTCTAACACATCTCTAATTCCTCTATCATCCGATATATTCATATCTTACCTCACTTTCAAGGATATACTCGAATACGGATGTCGTATTGCTATTAAATTCATCAATACCAATATACTCAATCTTCATTTGTCAAATCGAATCATACCTTTTTCTGATGCTATGGTATACACAATTCCTTTTTGTTACATATCATCGTTTTCCTCTCTATTTCTAATGACTTAAACAATTGGTACAGGCTCCTACATGTGACTCATATGCGAGACTGGGGATCAGTTGTCACTGTCTGCCGTGACGTAACTTAAATGCATGCACTTGACACATTTTTCTCAGAATGCCTATGTAAGATTGTACTTCTGGGCTCTGATACCATAAATGTAGCACCCCACTCCCGCCAGACCCGAACCTGATATCTATGGTGATATCCGAGCCCGCGCCCCACGAGGGTGGCGTACTAGTGCACTCAAATTCGTTCAGAAAGCAAACAAGTGCGCAGAAAACAATAAACAATTTGGGCCCGCAATATGAAAACATTTTTGATCAAGTACTATTTCGGTACTCACATTACAATTATAACATTTATCAATTAGGCCCATTAAAACAACAGTACTAATCTGTAGAATTTGCAGAGTCACAAATTATATACAAATCATAAAGACTCAAATGCAGACGTAACACTGATCCCGATCTCAACTCTGACTCTCTTGCCATAATCATACTCCCGTTTGTCTAACGGGGTACTCTTCAATTTCCTGTAAAAATAAATGCAATGTTGGGTGAGTTTGCGAACTCAGTGAGAAACCATCATCGATGGTTCACCCAACTCATGCATTCACAAAGCATATACACATAATCACACAATAACATTTACAGAAATATCACATGCAATTCCATCTTTCACATTTCGCAGTAAATCATATACATATGCAATGCGCATGTGAAAATTCCATTTTCTTTCGGTATTGTGACCGAGCACTTTCACAATGAACAGTAATTATGTTTTAGGAAGTAGGAGAGCCCTCCGGGTATGCACTACCTTCCATGCGTCTAGGGAATAGGAAAGCCCTCAGGGTATGCACTGACTCCCCTCGAGCACGAGGCTCGGTTCAGTAACAGTAAGCCTTAATGTGGTATCCGAACACTACGTGGGAGAGCCCTCAGGGTATGCACCACCTCAGGGGGCAAGCGATACCGAGGCATTATTGGCTGCTCCGGTCACAACTATCTTTATCTGATCATGTCATGCCTTTATGCACGAATGCACATGTAACAATTCACATTCACAATCATTTTACATTTCACAAGCCGATTCCCATTCCTCGGACTTTTAGTCTGGCATTTCAATCATAATCAATTTGCACATTCACACTCTATTTCTTTCAAGTATTCACAACAAGACACACAATTGGCACTTCTATATCACATTTCAATGTTTGGGACACCGGTGGTCCCAAATCAATCAAATCAAACACACATATATCCATCCATATCTCCGCATGGCATTAATGCATATAATATTAAACACATAAAGGCCGAGGAACCAACTAGGTTACTCACCAACTTCCGAAGTTACCGCCTCGAAGTCTCAAAGATGATCCGTGGATTATCGATCCATCTAACCTCTAACAATCGAATAATCAAACGTTACTAATTGCACAATTTCTAATATTCGAAATGCATACATAACAAACACGCCGAGTACTATACATGTTATGACATTCCGATCCCATTCCCGAATCTTTCTAATTTAACTCTTTCTCTCTAAATTTGATAGCAATTTCTTATACCTTAATTCAATTCAATTGACTATATTCCAAACTCTCCAAAGTCACATTCCAATAAAATCACAATCACTATTCGTTTGCCACTCAATTCCGATAATCATCGAATTAAATTCCGAATTTCCATCTTATCAATTCAAAATTCTTAGACTCTAATTTCCAATTACTCACTAAGGAACCAAATCATTTGAAATCAAAACCTCAAACTCATTACTTGTAACAAACATCTCATAAATACTTAAATTTCATTTTCGAAAAATAAGGTTCATCACCGCGGCGCATGGTCGCTCGCCGCAACGCACGCTTCATTTCTCTCCCCGGTGAATCCACGCCTGCTCGCCGCGACGTGCTCCCCTTCCTCGTCGCGGCGTGAGGAACAATTTCATTCGCCGCGGCGTGCATCGTGCCTCGCGGCGTGTGAAGAGCAACCCGCTCGCCACGGCGTGTTCATCACACGTCACGGCTTGCGATCGCAGAATTGCGACAGTAACCCAGAAATTCTCAGATCTTCTGGTTTAAATCCATTTCTTTCCTTTCTAAATACTCCAAAATCAGTTCATACACTAAACACAACTCATTCCTAACCTTAAATCCATCAAATATTCGTTATTCATCAATTACCCAAATCAAAATCAACATTTTTCTCATAACCCTATCATCCGAAACTCATCCTAATTCATTTCTCAAATACATCAATTAATCACTGAATCAAACAATTTCAAACACAAGGTAGTAGGAACTTACTTGATTTGAGTCTTCAACCTTTCACAAACCACCAAGAACTCCAATCTCTCAACTCAATCAACACCCACGGTTACCCTTCATTTCTCTACCAATTTTCATTCTTTCCCAACACAAGCTTAGGGTAAGGCAAATGATGAGGAAGGAAGCAATTTTCAGAAATGGAAACAAAAGGGCAACGATGATGATCCGCGAAAGAAGAAAGGAGGAAGACAATCAAATTTTCTTTCAAGGCAAAAGAGTTTCGTGGATGACAATTTCAAAGGATGATGGTTTATAAACAAAGAGACCTAGGGCTTGTTTGGCAATTTAATTGCCACAAGTCCAATCTTGAGGTCTAACAATCCAATTCTTATTATGATTTTCTCCCGATTTCACTATGATTATAAATAATAAATCCTCAAATCATAATTCAAGTTATATCGTTCCCCTTGTCAATCAATTTCGAAACCGGAATCCCATTTATCAGTCATTAAGCCAATTTTTCGGTTCGGACCCATAACTCTAAAAATTTCGGAAAAATTTCTATAAATCCTCAAAAATATAAAACACATGATCCTATACTCAAATTTCATTTTTCAAACCTCTAGCATTCGATTTTCCACTCCACTTCACTAATCGAATCATAGTCTATACAATTATTACCCAATTTCCAATTCACACAATTTTATCGGGAATATGTCATACATGTATGTACCTACATATGCTTGTGCCAAATAACTCAGCCCTTTACAATTAGAGGCCAAACGAATGTCTACATTTCGAATATGCAATGCAATAACCTAACCTGTCCCAATTTACCAATTTACGCTTCCCCTCAGGGACGGGATGTTACAATTCTCCCCTCCTAACAAAAATTTCTTCCTCGAAATTTCATATACAATCGATAAAAAAGGTAGGGGAATCGATACGATCACCATATACTGTTTCTCATCTTTTTCAATACAGGACTAATTTCTGCCAATTCACTAGAATCAATATAATTACTTAACACGGTCTTAACTGTTTCTTCATGATTACTCGCAATTCTTCACTTTCGATATTAAGAACACATATATCAGACCATAAAATATTTCCTAACCTTTTTCCATGTAATACATTAAGAATCCCAAAATCAATATTTAGATTTTAGAACAACTTACTAACCCATAATTCTATTCACATCACAATCACATAGAGGCCATATAAAACGAATTCAGTTTCCCCTAATTACTCGTTATCTCCAACTACGTGTATTTTGGCCGAGGCGATAAACTTCGAAATATTTCATTCATGGCTTATCATGCACATCTCTTTAATGGTAAAACACTAATCTCAATATCCATCAACCTAACTCATTGGTATTAACTGGGATCACTTAACCCCTAGTACCGATTCATTTTATTCGTCAACACTATCTCAAATCAATCATGGTCTTCGACTATTTTTAGGCCCTGTTCTCTTAAATATGGGGTAAATAAAGTCTTTTACGGCTGTAAGCTCCCTCATTCACTATTTGAATAGTATCACCAATAAACAATTAATATGCTCACAATCTATCTGGACTCTACCTCAATCTTATGTCCCTATGAACCCTAAAATATCAGTTTCACTCTTATCATCAGCGATCAAGTCATTGGATATTCACACTTACAATTATTCCATTTTATACTTTAAACCATCAATTACTCTTCGATACCACACTATAACACAAACTTCCTAATCCCATCATAGATATTATTTTCTCAAAATTTAGATTCATTTCGATTCCTAGATAAGGTCCACATAGTCTAAATCCTCAATTCGGTCTTGCCAATCCTTTTGATACACACAAGTTTTTTTTTTTAGATTCCAAAACGAATAATGCTTTCTTTTGCCCTTTACTAGCTCAACAGATTACACTCAAGAATACATTAGGTTTAATAACCTTATTGCTCAATTCATGATCTTCTGCCATTGAATTTTCTATTCAATCCAGTCAATTGCATCACTAACTTAATTCTGACATACTCAATCGCGAAATCCTTTTCGAATCTTTCAAATTCATCGATTTACATATTCACAGACATATCCATAAATATTTTTGTACAAATGGAATCTCCAAACTTTCAAGAAATATTCCACAACAATTTCATCAGATTGTAGCTTAACCTTTACTGGGACATTTCTGTAAATGTATTGCAAAATCTCCACATAAAAGCAATACGATCAATACTCAATTTGCATTCATACGTTTTCCTCAAATAGTTTTGATCTTTAACAATTCCTGGACATATCCAATCTACCTCTAGCAATCATTAAGTCTCCCAATGTGCCATGTCCAGATACTAATTCATTCATAATTTATTTGATCCAGTTAAGACTCACTTTCATGAAACTTGCATGACGTCATATTTCCTTAACTATGCAACGTATTCGTTTTCACTTTTCAAATGTATTAAATCAATCATCGGTAATCATAGTCACTATCCATTCTAAACACAATTGAGACATTTTACTCTTCAGTAGCATAACAACTCCTCATAATCATAATTAATTCATATATCTCTTTAATTATCGATTGCCTCCAATGAGGAACAATTTCTTATAACTTTCTCAGTTTCATCATAATATATTCTGACACATATTCCTTTACACTAGCTTCTCCACATATTGCAATTTATAGGCCATCTTTGTTCTCTAGGTTGAATAACCCATTCATCATATCAACTTATACTTTACGAACATATTTACACAAAATATTCATGAACCGATATTCTCCTCATGTTCGCGACTAATATCTCCTTACTGGTCAATAATCCTATTACACAATCAGATTCCTTGCATTTAACATAGGGCATCTCTTTTCAGTAGCAGATTTTATCTCTTATCAGATTATAACTCACAAGTTAATCTGTAATGCATTTCAAATTAATCTCTACATTGTCCCTTTCATTAATCACTTTCAAACGGAATCATCTGATCATCGTACCCGATTCAGGTAATTTCTTCTTTGAAAGATTTTCAACGATACCATTTATGAAATTTCTTCTCATCAACTATCGTCATTATTTCTTGTCAATCATTTTCAATACCATAGGAAATCAATTCCAGCTATACTCAATATCCCCTGTAGATCAATATATGCCATAATCCACATACCAAGAACATCCTTTTTTAATATTGTTCATTACGGTACATACCGTTGAAAATCATTGCATCAATATACCAATTTGTCACTCACGCTAAGGATATTTTGTTTTCATTTAATTTTGACCACACTTTCCCTTTTTACAGTCGTTCCCAATCGTGAGGGTCATAACCACTCTCCATTCATTCTGATCACTATAATCACTTTCGTCTCTTATTCTAACTCATATTGAACTTTAAACGATAAGGACTACGACTAACAATTAGCCACAAACTCATCAATTTCTTCCCATCTTATCTCTACACATATGAAACAATTGAGCTTAAAATTTTTACTCGCCATGGGGCTCCCATAATCAGGTGTGCATTTACTTAGGCAATTCAACTAAACCTTGACCACTCATCATCTCGTCATTATCAAGATCTTACATTTCAATCCTTTCATTATTGTATCATATCCATAAATTTTCACTCTTAAATCAATATCATAAATGTACAATCATTCTTGATATCCCACTTAACACATTCTGACTTGCAGTCACAAACCTTTATTCATAACTCTCATCACAGTAATCAAACCCAATTTTAGTCTCTATAGATCGTAGAACATTTTATTCTCGCCCGCTCTGCTTATACACTTTATACCCTTGAAATCTGGCCATTTCTAACACATCTCTAATTCCTCTATCAGTCCGATATATTCATATCTTACCTCACTTTCAAGGATATACTCCAGTAACACGGATGTCGTATTGCCTATTAAATTCATCAATACCAATATACTCAATCTTCATTTGTCAAATCGAATCATACCTTTTTCTGATGCTATGGTACACACAATTCCTTTTTGTTACATATCATCGTTTTCCTCTCTATTTCTAATGACTTAAACAATTGGTACAGGCTCCTACATGTGACTCATATGCGAGACTGGGGATCAGTTTTCACTGTCTGCCATGACATAACTTAAATGCATGCACTTGACACATTTTTTTCAGAATGCCCACGTAAGATTGTACTTCTGGGCTCTGATACCATAAATGTAGCACCCCACTCCCGCCAGACTCGTGTTGGAGTTATGTAAATATAGTGCCCTGGAAAGCAAGTGTATTTACATGTAACTTTATCTTCTTGATTCTGCTTTTGTAATGAAAATATTTATTATTAATAAAACAAAAGAGTTTGGTTTTATCTGTATGAGCATTATATATCCGGTCATAAGGTACCAAGATTCATTTGTAAGTAATATACATATACATAGAGATGTATGGGAAACATGTATACTATTAGAATCAATTAATTGATTCACGTTGAATAATCAATTTGGTCGTTTGATTATGGTTTAGACTGTAGTGTTATGATTTATCTCCATATAAGTAAAGGAGTTTACTTAAAGGGAATGATGAGTTTCATATCATGATAGTAGTAGACTATCGATAATGGCACTATTAAATGAATTGAATCAAGTATGTTTTCAAGAATAAAGTGGGCGTTACTTTAATCTTAAAACATACAACTTAAGCATTCGCTTATTATGAACCACAATCTTGATGAGTGGTGAACTCATATGTGTTCATTATAATTCTTGATATGATCGGAATGGATTTTTACAAGGTATTAATCTAGTGTCTGCATGTTAGAATTATTAATTGAAACATGTATCGTGGAACATTCACTCAAATAAAGAGTTTATAGTGTTATCATCTCTTCAGATGTTTTAAGGAGATTTGGTGATTAAATCACGCCAGAGTTTGATGGACTAGCTACCCATCAAGTCTTAACACTAAGATGAGATCTTATGTGTTAATCACCATATAAAGTAAAATGAGAGATCTAGAAGGAAAAACCAACATAAGGGCAAAACGGTAATTTTACCCTTTGTTGTGCGGATGGCTATAATAAGGTTCTAAATAGGGTTTGCAATTGGACATATTCTCATAATATTTAATAATTCAAGAGTTCAACTAATTGTCTTTAGTGGAATGACATTTAGTTAATAATCTAGAATTAATTCCAATGAGATTGAATTATTTCTGGGCTTATTGGAGCTTGAATTATCAAAGTCCAATAAGATCCCCACTTGGCTTTAAGGAAGGTTATCAAGCTAAGTAAGAAGTAGTTTGGAGGCTTTAGAAGTCCATAATTGAATGATGGGCTTATACTAATTAATGGTTAATTGGAAGCCCATATGTTCATTTAGAAATGGGCTTGTTTTGGTTTAATGTAATTGATTAGATTAATTATATTAAAACAATTTTTTAAATGGAGAAGAAGCAATTTCGAAATTGTGTTAGGTTAGATGTGTAACCATTCATTTGACATTAAAATACTAAATAAAGATGGTCTTTATTATGGTTCATCATTATTAAATGGAGTTATGAACTTACCATTAAATGGTTTAATGGTTGGCTTTTAATGTTGGCATGTAACCTATTTGCATTCATTAGATTAAAGATGAAAGATGTGCATTAGATGGACCATCTTCCTTCTTTCTTCTTGCCAAAACCGAAATGGGTATTCAATTATAGGTTATGGTCTTTTCAAATAGCCATTTAAAGATAAATGAAGTAAGTCTCATTTATTGGCTATTTGATGAGTGATTAATGTAAGTGATGCATTGGATGCCTCTCACTCTTTCCATTGATGCATATTTCGAAATTGAGAGGTAAGAAAGTGTTCTTGCATGTTTTTTAGACATTCTCTCTTTTCATGCAAGGGAGAACCGAAATTCCTAAGTGAAAGAATTGAAAGAGTTTCAATTTTGGTTCTTCTTCTTCTAAGAAAATCTCCTCCAAATATTTCTTCTCCTTTCCCACCAAAGGATTTTGTTAACCTAGTTGTCCTTGAAGAACAAGTGGTAAATCTAATTGGTAGAGGATACTACTACAAGGAAGAAGATAGATTGCTAAAGGAAAAGACTTAAAGGCAAAGGATTTGGATACCTGAATGAGAGGATAGCGCAGCGAGGATTTAAAGCTGTAGCGAAGGAGTCGGTAATTCCTTTTATCTTGTTCTTAGTTTTATTATCCTTATACCATATCATGTATGGATTAGCATGTTGATTTGGATATATTGCTTCCGCTGCAAGATGATTTCTTAAAAGTTTTGAAATCTATCGCTTCTCCAAACTAAGCATGTTTTCTTTTCCGATCCAACAATTGGTATCGAGCCAGGTTTTCATGCATGATTTCGGTTCCTATATGGTGGATGCATGGGTTGGCAATCTTTTATGTATACTGCATATTTTATGTGATAGAAATATATATGGTGTATGTTGCTCTTTTGGTTGTCCATAGAAGTTAAATTTTATCTTGTAAGATTTCTTCTTTTGGTTGTAACAAGGAGGGTGGTCTATCATCACCATGTTTCCTCCTTGGTTTCTTTTTTCTATTTTATTTGATTTTGTAATGTACAATTTGATGTAATGATGAAGAAGGAGCAGCCATGGATTGAAGAAATGGAAAGGTAAAATTTTGGTGTATCATTTTGTGTTTTAGGCGTAAGTTTTGTGAAAACTAAGTTGCTGGAATTTTTGTTTCAATGAATCATATTTCAGTTATGATTGGAAAACAAGTGCTGGTTTTTTGTTTCAAAGAATCCAATTTTAGTTTTGCTAAAATACTAAGTGCTGTGTTTAATTTTCATGAAATGAGTTTCGGTTTTAATAAAACAAGTGCTGGAATTTTTTGTCAAAACAAAGATTTGGTTTTCTAAAAATCTAGTGCTGGAATTTTATTTTTCAAAATGACAAAATTCTAATTTCATAAATGCCATTACATTTTGTTTACCGAATGGGCCGGATCATGTTAGCGAAGAGTTCGAAGCGGAAGATCCAAGATGAAGAAGCATATTTTGGGCCTAAAAGGCTTGTAATTATTTTATGTTTATAGGATGGACAATCAAAAGTGGCTTTATTAGTTCATGTGATGAATGGAGAAATGAATGCTTGTAATATGTGATATTATGTGATTGCATGTCATTTAGAAAATTGCCAACCCTAGGCCTTGCCATGCATTCATTATGTATGAGATATATAATGAAACAATATAGGATGAATAATAAATTGCATCTAGACAAGATGGTATTTAAAACTTAAAGCCCAAAAAGATTGAGTGGGAGAGGATGCTCCTGTGAGAGTCCACGGTCTCCAAATGATGGCCTGTTTGCATGTGGTGAAGTGTTACTCCCCATCGGAGGGCATGGAACCTAGATCTTGCATGGTTTGGGTTTCCTTAAGGATAAGTCCACTTAATGATAGCAAATATGACCTCCCACCGAGGCATGATTTGTAGGTATCTTTAGTGAATGAATCAAATGGTTATACACTCAACATTTTTTATCAATAAACTGCCCACCGTAGCTCTGTTGGTAAAAGTATGGACCAAATTAAGACGCTTCTTAAAAAATTGAGCATGAGATGCTTGGTAGTTTTTTGAGTGGGAGGGTCCCAGTTTTTCTTTTAATAGATAAGATGGCCCACCGTCACTTAGTCTGTTATAGATAAGAAAAATAACCGTCGTATAATGTTTTAATTTTTTAAGTTTTGTTAAATCTATCATCATACATAAATGCAGCATGATTTTATACAAAGTTCCATAAATTGTTGACTAGTATGCTCATGTTTTAATAATTTATATTTTCAGACATAATCAACCACAAAATGAATCCACTCACCCTGCTCTTGACTAATAACAAATTGGAAAATGGAGACGTAACCTTGACATTGTTCTTCAATATGAACGTATTTCATGGATGTTAACTGAAAATGAGCCTACACCTCTAAGTGGAGATGCATCTCCTGAGCAAGTCCAACAACATGGCGTTGGCGAGAATCGACAAGACTACTAAGTGTTATATTCTAGCTTCTGTCAGCGGCATGTTGCAAAAGCAAATTGCTTGTATGAAAACTGCTAGTAATGATCCATCACCTACATGAGATGTTTGGTGTGAGGACTAGGTCTGCAAGAGTGAAAGCTATCCAAACCTTTCATAATCTCGACATGAAACTCGTGAACCGGTGCAGGATTACATGATGAAGGTAATCTCTGCGGTCACTGAGGCTGAGATGCTTGGGACGGATATGGATGCGGACACGCAGATGATTATGATCATCAATAGCTTAAACTCTTCTTTTCAGCAGTTTAAGTTGGACTATGAGCTCAACAAAGAAGGATTACACCTTGAGTGAGTTGATGAATACCCTCCGAGCACGGAGGAAATATTGAATATTAAGGCTCATGGGCCGAAGTTAATGTAGCTTCTTCTTCTAAGCCCAAGGGTAAGGGCAAGGAAAAGAAGAAGGGTCCAATGAAAAAGAAGGCCCAAATAGGGGTCAAGGCCAAACCCATGAAAAAGAAGGCCAAAGAGAACATCAAAGGAAAGTGTTTCCACCGTGATGAGATGGGCCATGGAAAAGAAACCGTCCACCTACCTAGAGTCCCTCAAAAGCAAACAAGGTATGGGCTTCCTAAGTTTGTTAGGAACTAGAAATGTGGCGATTTATCTACTTCTTGGATATTAGATTCGGGAGCCACTAACCATGTTTGTAATTCTTTGCGGGGGTTTCAAGAAGGAAAAGACTTCCTAAAGGCCGCCAAGTTAAGATAGCAGATGGTTCCTATGTTTCAGCAGAATCAGTGGGAGTAGTTATCTTGGACTTTCCTAGTGGTCATAGGTTATATTTGGAAGATGTTTATTACATGCCAATGATTGTAAGGAACATGATTTCTGTTTTTTGTCTAATAAAATCTGGCTATTCCTTATATTTTGAAAAGGTTGTTTCAATATATGAGAATAAGGATTTTATTTGTGAAGCGATAATTAAACAGGGATTGTTTTTTATAGAACCTATGAAAGGCTCACTAAACACCACAGAATTGATAAAACCAAGACAATCCAATATCTCTAGCATTAATTCAAAGTATCTGTGGCATCTAAGGATGGGTCATATCAATCAGAAAAGACTTGACAGGCTAGTAAAGGATGGGATCCTTATGGGCTTGGATAGTGATCCATTACCCACTTGTGAATCTTGTATTGAAGGAAAATGACAAAAGCCTCATTTCCTTCTAAAGGAAACAGATTTGAATCCACATTGGACATGGTACATCTTGATGTGTGGGCCCATGAATGTACAAGCTAGAGGAGGTTATGAATATTTCATAACTTTTATAGATGATTACTCAAGACATGGCTATTTGTATTTGATGCATTAAAAGAGTGAATCTTTTGAAAAGTTTAAAGAATTCAAAGTCAAGTGAGAAGCGACAGCAAGCCATTAAAACGACTTTCGATCGGATCGAGGTGGTGAGTATTTATCTGAGAGTTCCAGCAATATTTAATTGACAATGGAATTGTTTCCAATTTGTCGACTCCTCGTACACCTCAATGTAATGGTGTAGCGAGAGGAGAAATAGAACTCTATTAGAAATGGTAAGATCAATGATGTCCTATGCTAGCCTTCCAGAATCGTTACGGGATATGCCATACAAACGGCAACATATCTTCTTAACTTTGCTCCATCCAAATCGGTACCTAAAACACCTAGGGAGTTGTGGATCGGCCGAGTGCCTTCATTGAGGCACTTGAGGACTTAGGGTCATCCAGCCCATGTTCTAAAGCCCTGAATCCACAAAGGTGGAACCAAGGTCAAGTATGTTTGTTTGTAGGATATCCTACGGAACTCGAGGGTACTATTTTTACAGTCCTCATGATAGGAAGGTATTTGTGTCGACAAATGCAAACTTCTTAGAGGAAGAGTTTGTGAGAAATCACAAAGGAAGAAGTGAAGTAGTACTAAAGGAGTTAGCAATTTCATCCAAACCAAGAGTTGTTTTGGATATGACGTAACAAGATGTCGAAATGGATTCAAGAGTTGAATCGGCGTGCAACCCAACATCAAGATGTGCCTAGACGTAGTGGGAGGGTTGTGAGACAACCAGATAGGTATCGGGTTTAGGAGAAGGCTTAATTGCCATCTCGGACCAAGAAGAAACAGATCCTGTTACGTATACACAGCTATTAATGATGTTGATGCAGAAAATGGCTCAAGGCAATGGAATCGAAATAGATTTTATGTATACTAATAAAATCAGGTCCTGTAGATCTACCACTGTGTCTAAAACCATAGGGTGTAAATGGATCTACAAAAGGAAAAGGGATCGGATGGAAAGGTAGAGACCTTTAAAGCTAGATTGGTAGCTAAAGGCTATACTCAAAAGAAGGGTATAGACTACGAGGAGACTTTTCTCCGGTTGCCATGCTTAAGTCCATCGAGATTTTTGGCCATGCAGCCTATTTCGATTATGAAATATGGAAAATGGATGTCAAGACCGCATTTCTGAATGGAGATCTTGAGGAGACCATTTATATGGCCCAACCGGAAGGATTCATTGAGCTAGGTAATGAGCATAAGGTTTGCAAGTTGCAAAGGTCCATTTATGGACTTAAGCAACATCTAGGTCTTGGAACATTAGGTTTGATAAGGCTATCAAAACCTATGGGTTCATACAAAACCTAGATGAGCCTTGTGTTTAAAAAAATACAAGAAGGTAAGGTTACTTTCCTAATCACGTATGTTGATGACATTACGCTCATTGGGAATGATGTGGGAATGTTATCTGCTTAAGGATGGCTGAATGAACAGTTTTCAATGAAGGATTTGGGAGAGGCTACCTATGTTCTAGGGATCAAACTTATAAGGGATCGTAGAACAAGAAGATAGTTTTGTCTCAACTAACTTACATTGAGAATATACTCAATAAGTTCGCCATGCAAGATTCCAAGAGGGGTTTCACTCCTACTAGACATGGAATGAAACTTTTAAAGGAACAAGCACCTAAAACCCAAGAGGAGGTTGAACGCATGCGTAACATTCCATATGCTTGGCAGTTGGTAGTTTGATGTATGCAATCTTGTGCACTAGACCGGATATCTCATTACGCGATGGGGACCGGATAGCGATTTCATCCAATCCAGAATGGAACATTGGACTGCGGTTAAGTGTATACTTAAGTATCTTCGTAGGACGAAGAACTTAATGCTTGTTTACTCTGGAAGTAATCTTATTCCGCAGGATATACGGATTCTGATTTCCAATCAAATGTTGATTCAAGGAAATCAACTTCGGTTCTATATCTACTTTAGGAGGTGGAGCCATAGTTTGGAGGAGTGTCAAGCAATCTTGTATTGCTGATTCGACTATGGAGGCTGAGTATGTTGCTGCTTGTGAAGCAGCAAAGGAAGCAGTCTAGCTCCGAAAGTTCCTAAATGATTTGGAGGTAGTTCCAGAGGCGTAAAAGCCATTACACTTTATTGTGATAATAGTGGGGCGAGGGCTAATTCTAAAGAACCTCGGAACCACAAAGCTGCCAAACACATTGAGCGTAAAGTATCATCTCATAAGGAGATAATACAACGTGGAGAAGTGGATGTGGTAAAGATTCTACAGAGCAAAACCTTGCTGATCCGTTCATTAAAGACATTGACTCAAAAGAGCTTTGAGGTCACCTAGAAGGGATGGGAATGAAGGATATGTCAAACTTGCTTTAGGGCAAGTGGGAGATTGTTGGAGTTATATAAATATAGTGCCCTGGAAAGCAAGTGTATTTACATGTAACTTTATTTCTTCATTCTGATTTTTGTAATGAAAATATTTATTATTAATAAAACAAAAGAGTTTGGTTTTATCTGTATGAGCATTATATATCTGGTCATAAGGTACCAAGATTCATTTGTAAGTAATATACATATACATAGAGATGTATGGGAAACATGTATATTATTAGAATCTGAATTAATTGATTCACAGTTGAATAATCAAGTTGGTCGTTTGATTATGGTTTAGACTGTAGTGTTGCGATTTATCTCCATATAAGTAAAGGAGTTTACTTAAAGGGAATGATGAGTTTCATATCATGATAGTAGTAGACTATCGATAATGGCACTATTAAATGAATCTGGAATCAAGTATGTTTTCAAGAATAAAGTGGGTCGTTACTTTAATCTTAAAACATACAACTTAAGCATTCGCTTATTATGAACCACAATCTTGATGAGTGGTGAACTCATATGTGTTTCATTATAATTCTTGATATGATCGGAATAGATTTTTACAGGGTATTAATCCAGTGTCTGCATGTTGGAATTATTAATTGAAACATGTATCAGGGAACATTCACTCAAATAAAGAGTTTATAGTGTTATCATCTCTTCTAGATGTTTTAAGGAGATTTGGTGATTAAACTGGCGCCAGTAGTTTGATGGACTAGCTACCCATCAAGTCTTAACACTAAGATGAGATCTTATGTGTTAATCACCATATAAAGTAAAATGAGAGATCTAGAAGGAAAAACCAACATAAGGGCAAAACGGTAATTTTACCCTTTGTTGTGCGGATGGCTATAATAAGGTTCTAAATAGGGTTTGCAATTGGACATATTCTCATAATATTTAATAATTCAAGAGTTCAACTAATTGTCTTTAGTGGAATGACATTTAGTTAATAAGCTAGAATTAATTCCAATGAGATTGAATTATTTCTGGGCTTATTGGAGCTTGAATTATCAAAGTCTAATAAGATTCCCCACTTGGCTTTAAGGAAGGTTATCAAGCTAAGTAAGAAGTAGTTTGGAGGCTTTAGAAGTCCATAATTGAATGATGGGCTTATACTAATTAATGGTTAATTGGAAGCCCATATGTTCATTTAGAAATGGGTTTGTTTGGTTTAATGTAATTGATTAGATTAATTACATTAAAACAATTTTTAAATGGAGAAGAAGCAATTTCGAAAATGTGTTAGGTTAGATGTGTAACCACACATTTGACATTAAAATACTAAATAAAGATGGTCTTTATTATGGTTCATCATTATTAAATGGAGTTATGAACTTACCATTAAATGGTTTAATGGTTGGCTTTTAATGTTGGCATGTAACCTATTTGCATTCATTAGATTAAAGATGAAAGATGTGCATTAGATGGACCATCTTCCTTCTTTCTTCTTGCCAAAACCGAAATGGGTATTCAATTATAGGTTATGGTCTTTTCAAATAGCCATTTTAAAGATAAATGAAGTAAGTCTCATTTATTGGCTATTTGATGAGTGATTAATGTAAGTGATGCATTGGATGCCTCTCACTCTTTCCATTGATGCATATTTCGAAATTGAGAGGTAAGAAAGTGTTCTTGCATGTTTTTAGACATTCTCTCTTTTCATGCAAGGGAGAACCGAAATTCTAAGTGAAAGAATTGAAAGAGTTTCAATTTTGGTTCTTCTTCTTCTAAGAAAATCTCCTCCAAATATTTCTTCTCCTTTCCCACCAAAGGATTTTGTTAACCTAGTTGTCCTTGAAGAACAAATGGTAAATCTAATTGGTAGAGGATACTACTACAAGGAAGAAGATAGATTGCTAAAGGAAAAGACTCAAAGGCAAAGGATTTGGATACCAGAAGGAGAGGATAACGCAGCGAGGATTTAAAGCTGTAGCGAAGTAGTCGGTAATTCCTTTTATCTTGTTCTTGGTTTTATTATCCTTATACCATATCATGTGTGGATTAGCATGTTGATTTGGATATATTGCTTCCGCTGCAAGATGATTTCTTAAAAAGTTTTGAAATCTATCGTTTCTCCAAACTAAGCATGTTTTCTTTTTCCGATCCAACAACCCGAACCCGATATCTATGGTGATATCCGAGCCCGCGTCCCGCGAGGGTGGCATACTAGAGCACTCAAATTTGTTCAGAAAGCAAACAAGTGCGCAGAAAACAATAAACAATTTGGGCCCGCAATATGAAAACATTTTTGATCAAGTACTATTTCGGTACTCACATTACAATTATAACATTTATCAATTAGGCCCATTAAAACAACAGTACTAATCTGCAGAATTTGCAGAGTCACAAATTACATACAAATCAGAAAGACTCAAATGCAGACGTAACATTGATCCCGATCTCAACTCTGACTCTCTTGCCATAATCATACTCCCGTTTGTCTAACGGGTACTTTTCAATTTCTGTAAAATAAATGCAATGTTGGGTGAGTTTATGAACTCAAAGGAGAAACCATCATCGATGGTTCACCCAACTCATGCATTCACAAAGCATATACACATAATCACACAATAACATTTACAGAAATATCACATGCAATTCCATCTTTCACATTTCGCAGTCAATCATATACATATGCAATGCGCATGTGACACTTCCATTTTCTTACGGTATTGTGACCGAGCGCTTTCACAATGAACAGTAATTGTGTTTTAGGAAGTAGGAGAGCCCTCCGGGTATGCACTACCTTCCACGCGTCTAGGGAGTAGGAGAGCCCTCAGGGTATGCACTGACTCCCCTCGAGCACGAGGCTCGGTTCAGTAACAGTAAGCCTTAATGTGGTATCCGAGCACTGCGTGGGAGAGCCCTCAGGGTATGCACCACCTCAGGGGGCAAGCGATACCAAGGCATTATTGGCTGCTCCGGTCACAACTATCTTTATCTGATCATGTCATGCCTTTATGCACGAATGCACATGTAACAATTCACATTCACAATCATTTTACATTTCACAAGCTGATTCCCATTCCTCGGACTTTTAGTCCGGCATTTCAATCATAATCAATTTGCACATTCACACTCTATTTCTTTCAAGTATTCACAGTCAGTACACACAATTGGCACTTCTATATCACATTTCAATGTTTCGGACACCGGTGGTCCGAAATCAATCAAATCAAACACACATATATCCATCCATATCTCCGCATGGCATTAATGCATATAATATTAAACACATAAAGGCTGAGGAACCAACTAGGTTACTCACCTGAACTTCCGAGTTACCTGCCTGGAAGTCTCAGCACGATCCGTGGATTATAGATCCATCGGAACCTCTAACAATCAGAATAATCAAACGTTACTAATTGCACAATTTCTAATATTCAGAAATGCATACATAACAAACACGTTGATTACTATACATGTTATGACATTCCTGATCCCATTCCCGAATCTTTCCAATTTAACTCTTTCTCTCTAAATTTGATAGCAATTTCTTATATCTTAATTCAATTCAATTGACTATATTCCAAACTCTCCAAAGTCACATTCCAATAAAATCCCAATCACTATTCGTTTGCCACTCGATTCTGATAATCATCGAATTAAATTCCAAATTTCCATCTTATCAATTCAAAATTCTTAGACTCTAATTTCCAATTACTCACTAAGGAACCAACTCATTTGAAATCAAAACCTCAAACTCATTACTTGTAACAATCATCTCATAAATACTTAAATTTCATTTTCGAAAAATAAGGTCCCTCGTCATGACAAGATGGTCGTCATCCATGGCGAGACCTCTTCCTTCGCCGCGACGCATGCTTCATTTCTCTCCGCGGCGAATCCACGCCTGCTCGCCGCGACGTGCGCCCCTTCCTCGTCACGGCGTGAGGAACAATTTCACTCACCGCGGCGTGCATCGCGCCTCACGGCGTGTGAAGAGCAACCCGCTCACCTCGGCGTGTTCATCACATCGCGTATGACGTCGCGATCGCAGAATCATGCGATAAAGAATCCGGAAATTCTCGATCTTCCGTTTAAATCCATTTCTTTCCTTTCTAAATACTCCAAAATCAGTTCATACACTAAACACAACTCATTCCTAACCTTAAATCCATCAAATATTCGTTATTCATCAATTACCCAAATCAAAATCAACATTTTTCTCATAACCCTATCATCCGAAACTCATCCTAATTCATTTCTCAAATACATCAATTAATCACTGAATCAAACAATTTCAAACATAAGGTAGTAGGAACTTACTTGATTTGAGTCTTCAACCTTTCACAAACCACCAATAACTCCAATCTCTCAACTCAATCAACACCCACGGTTACCCTTCATTTCTCTACCAATTTTCATTCTTTCCCAACACAAGCTTAGGGTAAGGCAAATGATGAGGAAGGAAGCAATTTTCAGAAATGGAAACAAATGGGCAACGATGATGATCCGCGAAAGAAGAAAGGAGGAAGACAATCAAATTTTCTTTCAAGGCAAAAGAGTTTCGTGGATGACAATTTCAAAGGATGATGGTTTATAAACAAAGAGACCTAGGGCTTGTTTGGCAATTTAATTGCCACAAGTCCAATCTTGAGGTCTAACAATCCAATTCTTATTCTGATTTTCTCCCGATTTCACTATGATTATAAATAATAAATCCTCAAATCATAATTCAAGTTATATCGTGCCCCTTGTCAATCAATTTCGGAAATGGAATCCCATTTATTAGTCATTAAGCCAATTTTTCGGTCCGGACCCATAACTCTAAAAATTTCTATAAATCCTCAAAAATATAAAACACATGATCCTACACTCAAATTTAATTTTTCAAACCTCTAGCATTCGATTTTCCACTCCACTTCACTAATCGAATCATAATCTATACAATTATTACCCAATTTCCAATTCACACAATTTTATCGGGAATATGTCATACATGTATGTACCTACATATGCTTGTGCCAAATAACTTAGCCCTCTACAATTAGAGGCCAAACGAATGTCTACATTTCGAATATGCAATGCAATAACCTAACCTGTCCCAATTTACCAATTTACCCTTCCCCTCAGGGACGGGATGTTACACATTTGGCCCATTGCATTGGCAATTCCACAGTACACACTAAGATGCGCTTAATGAGGTTTTAAGAATGGAGTTCATTGATTAAAACCTTGGACTTAATGAGTCCTTTAAGGTTCTAAGGCTCAAGCACACTTAATGGGATCGTGAGAAATGGAGTTCATTAATCAAGATCCTGGACTTAAAGAGAGTTCTTTAAGGTTTATCATTTCAAACTGAGTGTTTGCTATGTTCACTTGTGATCTTGTTGATTCTCTTTTATCTGCCTAGTTATGTTTGATATTGAGTTGATGCTAGATTTCATTTGACCCATTGCATTGGCAATTCCACTGCACACACTAAGATGGGCTTAACGAGGTTTTAAGAAATGGAGTTCATTGATTAAAACCTTGGACTTGAACAGTCCTTTAAGGTTCTAAGGCTCAAGAGCACTTAATGGGATCTTGAGAAATGGAGTTCATTAATCAAGATCCTAGACTTAAAGGAAGCCCTTTAAGGTTTATCATTTCAAACTTAGTGTTTGCTAATCCCATCAAATTAGTTTTGAACTGTGATAGCCAAAGCTCATTTTTAAGAGGATTTTATCACTTGTCTTAATCTTTTCATTTTCTATTTTCAAAAACCCAAAAATACTTTTTACATGTTTTTTACAATACTTTTTAGTTCATTAATATTTTCAAAAATCAAAACCCCCCTTTCCTTACTGATTTCACTTGCGTTTTATGACATATAGGCTAGTTTAGGTCCATTTCATTAGGTTCCGATTAAGTGAGACGACCCGACGTTGCATCCTGTACTGCAATCCTTGGAATTTAATTGTTTTTGATTCGGTTTCTAAGGGATTGATCTTTAGATCGATACGAAGAGCCGATCACGTAGGTTTACAAATTATATGAAGAGGTCGAATTCTAATTCAATCTCTAAGATGTTCAATTTCTGGATGGAAGTTGTACTTAGTATATTGTTTTGGACAAGAGCAGCCCGAAATTGTTTGAAGCATATCTTTCAAATCACTGAGCCAAATTGAATGATTTTGGTGTCAATGGAGATATAAGACATAGGGGAACATGTTTCTAGAAGAAAGTGTTACAAAATGAATTCAGTATCATGGTCAAAAAGAACATGTAAAGTTGACCTTAAAATGGTGTTTTCATAGGAAAAATTTGAAAGTGAGTATGGGGTTATGATTTGTGATTACAGTGGTTTTATTAAGTCATAAACTTAAGTATAAATCATACTTAAGTGAGTTTTAATAAAGGGAAGTGGATAAGTGGTTAAGAAATGGACAGGTGTCCAAGCATTAAAATTAAGTTTTAATAACCTTGAAAGACAAGCTGCTGTCCTTGTCTTTATCCTTCTTAAAGCTTCTTTCCCTAGTTTTTCTTAAACACAAAGTTCTCATCAAATCTACACTATAATGAAATCTTGGTTTTTTCCTATCCATTACCACTTTTACGTTGTTATTGTTTTTCTTCTACCCTAAGAAAAACCGAACCCTCTGTCAACTTTCAAGTTGATGTACGTGGTTGCATGAGGGATTAGGGTTACGTAATTTTGTAGATATTGGAGCTTCAAACAAGTAAGCTTGTTATGATTATGTATTTTTTCATGAAATGAAGCATGCATCGTTAGTTCACTGCTAAATGGTTAAGAACAGCGATATTCTTATTTTAAGGAGAATGAGTGAGGAGATTTATTGTGCCATACATTGTGATGTTATTTGGATTTGATGATTGAAATGTTATGGGATAGTGTTAAACTAGTTTTTGAAGTTGAAAGATCAATTAAAATATGTATGTGGTGAGAGTAGAAAAAATTTGGAAACAAAAATATGTAATGCTCTTTTATGTTGATGTTTTTGTTGTTCATATATATATTTGTTTACGTAAGTTTTGGAGTGTTTTTAGAGATGATTAAAAATGAATTTAGAGTTAAGAGATAGGTGTATGGTGATGTCTGGAAATGTGAAAGAACGATTAAAGTGATAGTTAGAGGAATAAATGAAGAAAATACAAAAGTTAGAAATGCAGAAAAATTGAAAGTGCAGAAAGTATGATGAAATGCGTGAGTGTTTTGGTTTTTGGATGATTATGAAAAATGATAGATTTTTGATTTGGTTGTGATTTTTGAGTTGAAATGAAATAGGAATGAAGAGGAAATATTGAGATTTAAGCCAAAAGTTGATTGTAATATATATATAAATATATATACTTTATTTTTCCTCTTTACTAGTCACATACGGGCATGTATTAAAAAAATAGTGGATGAGTTATTGACATCAAATTACCAAAGGATTGAGTGTATGATTTAAAGAAATGATGAGTGATTAATTCATGAAGTTAGTTAGGTACCTGAGATTGTCATTGAACATGCGTTGTACATAGTCCTTATACACAGTTATGCATGAATAAATGCTTATAATTGTGTCATTATTAATGAGTGTGCAATGTGTGTCTTGTATAAATGGGTTGTGCATGTTAAGTGTTTGCATTCAGGTGTTTTCAGAATTTGGAAGCAAATGCTAATCTGGAGCGTATTGTTAGTAGACCTAGATGGTCTCATTCATTGTTTATTTTGTTTTGAATTTTGCATTGATAAACTACTAAATGCTCATATGAATGTGAATGATTGTATTAATTTCTGGATAGAAGGTCCGATGATTGTGATTTTTGATTTGGATATTGAAGTGCTACTGGTATGTGAATGAGATGAAATAAGTATACATAATATGATTGTTAAATGCCAGACCACGGTTCGATGATAAATGTGTTTTGAATATGCATTTGCATATGAATGAAAAAATGATACTCAACTCTAGTGTTGAATGCCGGATTACGGTCTGATGATATTTGAATATGAGTGAATGAGAATATGCAAATGTGATTGAGGCATTCCATTTCATGAATGCATGAAACATAATAGCAGTTGTGACCAGAGTAGCCACCGATCAGAGCCAAAAGCTCAACGAATGAAAATGGGCCTCAAGCTCAAAAGTGATTAAGAGCCTAAGGCTTACTATGTAAAATGAGCCATGTATCCCCAATTGGATAAGAGACAGTTAGTAATAGCCCGATATCCAATAGATACGGGACAATTTTGACACTCGGTCACATCAAAGTAACAAATGGAAAGTGGGTCTCATGTGCACTACATATGCATAATATGAATGATTAAAGTGTATTGAATGTGAAGTATGAAATGTTGTGAATGTGAATTATGTGTTATGTGACTGGGTGAGCCATCGATGATGGTCACTCATTGAGTTTGCAAAACTTACCTAAAATTTGCAAATATTTTTCAGGATCAGAAAAATATCCCATTAGGCAAACGGGAGTATCCCTACAACATACAGGTAAGGGATAGAGGTCGGGATCAGTTCACTACTGCATTAGTGTTTTCCTATTTTTTGCATAAATTTGTATTCCGCGATTTCTGTAAAATAATGTATTCTGAAATTTTTGTATAATGTGTATACAAAGTTTTTATGGAGAAATGTAAACACATTAGGACTAAAGTGTTTTGTATTTGTAATGAGCCCCAATTGGCTATTGAAATTCTATTGATTGTATTGTGTTGATTGAAAATGTTTATGAATGAAAGTGAGACCAATTGATTATTATTTTTGCATATTATGTTTGTGATTTAAAAAAAAAATTATATCAAATTTTGAATGATTGAGTGCTCTAGCATGCCACCCTCGTGGGGCACGGACTCGAATATCACCCTTCGGATGTCGGCACGTGTCTTGCGAGTGGGGTGTTATATATGTGTATCGAGCCCAGAATTACTATCTTATATGGAAGTTTTTTGAAATACATGCCAAAGTTACATGCATTTTAGTCATGTCATAGCAGACAATAGCAACTGATACCCAATCTGAGTTAAATTCATATGAGTCACACGTATGAGCATGAGCTGTTAAAAGCATTGAGAAGAATGATGATCTATCATAATGTGAGAAGAGGAAAGTTGAATGATATCTAGAAATAAAAGATAACATATTGTTAGATATAACAAATAAAGATTCTGCGCAATTGTATTGGTGGATGTATTATTAAATATGACATCAATATTACGTTTTGGTGATATGTCCTTGAATGTGATATAGGTGTGAATAAGTATATTGCTATGGATTGATTGAGGAAAATAAGGATATAAGTAGAAATGATTGGATTAAAGTGTATAAGCCAAGTTTAAAGAAAATAAATTTTTCTATGACCTTGAAAGGTTTAACTTAGACTTAGAATGGTTGTGTGATTATCAATATAAGAGTTTATGATTCAGTATGAGAATATATCTGTGGAATGGAGATTTGAGTTTCATAATGGTTATGCCCTTATAATTAGGAATTGATTGAGAATATACATATAGGAGATGAAATAAATGATAATAGGAAAATGAAATAAAAATGAGATGAAAAGAAAGATGATGAATCAAATGAGAAGAGTTAAGGCACCCAATATGGTAGTTGAATCATTATGATTTGGTGTAACACTAGAAGAGGTTAATCATAAAGAATTGGAGTAAAGTTGATGTTAGTATATGTCAATGCGAGGAAACCCCAATCGTGGCAAGGATAAAGAGAGAAATACTGTTTAGGACAAATTGAGATCAAAGTACTATTATTGTAAGATAATTGGTAACCTGTCAAAAGTAAATCTCGGGATAGAATGGGATGAATTTGATGATACACACCTAAACATGTCTGACAATAATGATGTCTACTACTTCATCGGGTTTTGGTAACCCAAATATTACGACCTTATAAGAGACAATAAAAATTGATCTTCTTGAGGTACTAAGAATGTCTGATGAATAGTGATGAAAATAGTGGATTGATAAGAGTTACATAAATAATATAGATGTTGGGAATAAGAAATCTTCTTTCAAAGAAGAATTTCACCAATTAGATTTAAGCAAATCGAGTAGTTATTCTTAAGAATGATCAATGAAGGAACAAATCGAAATGAATATGTAATGAATCAAAAGTGAATATAAAATGTAGAATATGCTATTGAGAGTATACGCATTTTGTTTGATGTGAAGTATTCAAGTATATGATTGGATTACTGACTTTGAGGAGACATTATTACTAATGTGAAGATGATTTGAGTCCACATTATATTCTATGTAAATATGTTTGATGATACAAATTATATGTGATGAATATATTACCAATACAGAAGTTATGATTACAAATAAATTGAAATGTGTGGAAAAACTAGTATGAATGAACAAACATTAGAATAAGTCAATATGAAATTAGTGGAAATCAAAAGAAAGGAGAAAATCCTTCGAGAAAAGAAGTCAATTGGGAGACTGAAAATGACATGAGATAATATTACCTTAATAGAGGAATTAGTCATTTAAGGAATTACAAGAATCAATTATGGACACAATGGGAATTTAGGTTATATTTGTTGGAGTTAACAATGCCTCAACAGTATTATGGTATTGAAGATTAAAGTGATCCAAGAAAAATTGTATCAATTAGCAACTATGATCATAGATGGTATTTTGAGTGTATGCGAAAAGTAAAGAGAACATTTTGAATACTTGAGGAAATCTTACATATCATGAAGGTAGAAATAATTATACGTCAAGTTTAATGAGAGTGAATCTTAGCTTGATCGAATAAAATGTGGGTTGTATAATATCTAAACATGGCTTATTGGGAGACCCAAAGAAAATAGAGATGATCATAAAGTGAGAAACTATAAGGAATATATGAGAGATTCAAAGTTCTTTAGAACTAGTTGTATGTTGAATACTTCCAGGGACTGTTAAGGGGTTTTTAGTGATCTTGTCCCTTGACAAAAAGATGTTTGAGGAAAAATGTGTAAACCGTATGAATGATAAATTTAAAAAGAATTTTGAGGAACTATAACCTCAATGTCAATTATGTCATTTGGATTTGGAGATTATGCAGTATATAATGAAGTTTCACATCAAAGATTAAGATACAATCTGTTGTAACAGTATAAAGTGGTTTTTGTATGCATAGAGACAATTAAAGTCTTATGAGTTGATTTTGATACATGGTTTAGAATTGCTACAATAGTAATTGCTTTGAGATCTTGGAGACATTAGATGTGCAGAGTCATTTTTGAAATGTACAGATCATTTAAGTTTGAGGTAAGTATTGAGTATAAATGTAACATCCCACCCCTACTGGAAGGGTAAAATAGTAAATTTGGCATAGGATGAGATGGATCGGAATGACTTAGGACTGTTCATGCATAATAGGATTGGTACACAGTATCATTTGTGCACATGAAATTACTGTACATGCATACATGACATTCCCGATTTTTGTACCTAAGGCAATTTTATTGTGATTAATGTATCTATTGGGTTTGAAAAATTATTCTGAGTGTGCCATTGAGTGTTTTATATTTTAAGGAATTTTTAGAAATTTTTCTGGAATTTTCCGGAGAAAATTCCTGGACCTGAAAAAAATCACCAAGTGGCGAACCGGTTGATTTTCTACTGTTATTTCGTACTAAACTATTAATTATTTTGGTGGGACCCAAAAGTGGACCCTTAAAATTTGTTGGAACCGAAATTGGATTGAAATTGCTTGGTATTTATTTTTTTTTACAAAAATTTGATTGGTTCTTTGACTTTTCCTCATTTCTCCTCCAATTGCCAAGTGTTCCTTTCATTTAATGCATGATTATCCTATGCATTCTCGCTTCTTCTATGAGGAAGGAATGAAAAAGATGAGTTTTATGGCTTTTGGGTTGAAAACATCCGAAACTCTTCTCCACTTTGCCTCTCCATCAATTTTTCTTCTCGTCAAAGCAATCCTTCCTCCAAACCTTAAGAGCTTCTTCTTGCTACTTACTTGCTTCTTCTTTATGCACACCCAAGACCTAGCTTAAGCCTTGAGTGGATGATGATGTTGTGGGTGGAAAGTGAGGATTAGAAAGTAGAGAAAGTGGAGAAATTGGTGTAGTATTGAAGAGGGAAAACTTGATTTGGTAAGTTTTGTTTTAAGCTTTCATTTATGCATTTAATGAATAAATTGGTTGTTAGATGCATTGATTGGTATGTATTGGTCATTAATCATGATTTATGATTATCTATTGGCTCAATTCTTGTGTGATTAGGATGCTTATGCATGTGGAATTGGTACTAGAAGTGATAGGATTTAAGTTGAAGATGAAAGCTGGAAAATTGATTTTGACCTAGTATGTTGGGACCCGATCCGGGAACCGGATCCCAACCGAAAAACGAAGAGAACGAAGGAACGGAATCGAATGGAAACAGAAATTTCAGATCGAAATTTCAATCGAATACAAAGCATAAGAATCGAAGCGAAGCGATAAACGGAAATTTCGCGATCGAAATTTCGAATCGAAACAATATGGCGAATTACAATTCGATAAAAATAACAGAATGCGAATCGAATCAAAGAACAAAGGTGAACTGAAAGCAAATCGAATCATAAAGCGACATACAAAGCGAATTAATTCGGAATCCAAACGGAAATGAATCGATAAACGAAGCAAACAAAACGGACGAAACAAATCATATAGCAAAACAAAGCGAAGTGGATACTCAACAAATGTCCGACATCCGTGCATAAGTTATCTACAGAAAGCATCGCGTTGGAGATCTAAACTAAGACATATTTCAAAATCCGGTATGAATTCTTTTTTTCTTTTTCCTTATAACCATTTTTACTCAATTTCTTTCTTTCTTTTTTCTTTCTTATGCCAAAATTTTTCCACACTTTAGCCATCTTTCATACAAATCATAAGTCTCATCCGAAATCAACTACTTCTTATTTATTTTTCTTTTTCAGCTTATTATCTACCGAAATTTTGGCAGCATAACGGCTGCATTTAGCCTAACCCAAACCTGCAAAGTGTTCAAAATAGCACTTCTAAAAGCCCGATAAATCAAACAATCATCAAAATCAACAGGACCCTCCGTCCGGGATTTCAACAGAAACAACGCAATCTTAATTCTAAAACGTTCTCATAACTATAATACAATATACTAATCCCATAACTCAATTTCGTTTCCAAATTCATACACAATTTCATATACAAATTCCAAAACCATGCACAACACCCGACTTTATACACAAATACACTTTTCCAAACTTATCTTAAGCCGTAAACATATTCATACTAAAGATCCAAATTACACAAAATCTAACTGACACAAATGTCGAAACTGATGTCATCACATTCTTTCATCCGATCTCCTGCTCGAAACCTGGAGATGGGGATGAAAGGGGGGGTGAGCTCGGAAGCTCGTGGATAACACATTTATAAATTGAATAATAAGCAGAAATCAATTTTCATAAACTTTTTGCCAAAAGGCTAATTTTTCAAACTTTATAATTTTTCAAACAATTTCCTCAAACCCTTTTTTTTCATATTTTTCAAACTTTTTCCTCAAACCCTTTTTCATATTTTTCAAACTTTTCACAATAATCTCACTTTTCTCATTTTTTTTCAAACTTCTCAAATTTTTTCATAAATATGAATGCAACATTCAGAGACAAAATTGAAAACACATAACATATCAGAATGGTCTGGTTCGGTCCAAAATAGAGCGTCTCGCACATTCCCAAGAGCGGTCCTGCGATGTCGTGAACAGAACGTACTACACTTTCCCGCATAGCGGTCCAGTGTAGCCGTGAGGGAGTCCAAAATCGGAGCTCCGTGCCACTAGCGGGCAGCCGGGCGAAGGCTATACAAATAGAGACAGCGCTGACTCACCAAAGGACCTAACCGAACCCACATAACACGTAAACGAATTTGAATTGCCCGAAGGCACTTTTCAAAATCTTACTTTTCACACATTCACATAGGTATAATATTCACCACTTCAATCAATCAGTTCACATATAAATCAAAGTCATAACAATGAATGCAATAATTTCCTTCAATATAATTTAGATTTACTCAAAATTTCATTCTCACATCATTCAAATAATCTAAACACAACGGATTTCATAGACTTTGCATTTTCGTAAAATTTATTCCGAAAGCCAATTTTTCAAACATTTATAAAAACAATAATTTATCAAAAATCCAATTCTTGCTTTTTTAATTTTTGAAAATTAAATAAGCTTACAGATCAAAATATAAATATGCTACCCACTTCGAAATGATGCTAGAATTCGTCCGGATCATCAATTTGACCAACGCTTCCTTTATTCTTCCAATTTAAAATTGACCTAAGCCATAAAATCCAAATTCCACATCATAAATTGCGAAATTCCCAAAATTAACTATCGAAATTCATAAACATCATACTTCCAAGCTTTCTAAAATCGAATTTCTAAAATCCCAAATTTCAAAAATTCGACCTAAACCAATACACTCAAATTCAATCTCATAAATAACTTAATTTTCAAAACTAACCTCACAATTCATCAATTCACACTAATTCCAAAATATCTAGATCCTCAATTTCAAAATTTCCCAAATCTTAAAATTGGCCTAAACCAATTTATCCAAATTCAATACAGAAAATACAATTTCTTCAAAATTAACCTCATATTCTACAAACCCATATCATTATCTATAATTCTACACCAAAATTTCACAAAATTCTTAATCATAAAATTAAGCCTAAACCTAAATCAAATTTCCATCCAAAATTAAACCCAACCTAAAACATATATATCAAAATCAACTTCATAAGTCACAAACCCATATCATTATCTATATTTCTCAATCAAAACTCAACAAAACTCATAGTTGAAAATTTTCTCTTACCTCATTTCTCCACCAAATTCAATTTTCTTGGTTCCTTAGGAAGCTCTCATCATTCTCCACTCTTTCCATGTTGGAAAAATCCCAAAAGCCTTAAGAAATAAGTAGAAAATCAAAGCTTACCTTTCTCCCTCTTCTTTTCTCCCAACCAAACTTCTTCATTCTTCTTCTCCTTCTTATTTTCTTTCTTTTCTTATGAAATTCCCAGCCACTTTCGTGGCTTTTAATTGCTCAAAACGACATCCCTCATGTGTGTTTCATTGAATGATGGTTAATTGACCATTTAACCCTCCATTTAAAGCTTAAAGTCATGCTTACTTGGGTTGATTCAGACTATCAAGCTGAAGGAATTTGTCCAAACTTCCTTCTAGAGAAATGTTCCTCTCAATCATACGAATCCAACGCCACCAACCGCGCTCAATTCGGATCACTATACCAAAAGTTATTCGCAAAACAGTTCAGGAATATCCATATTCTAACACATTTTTCATATACGATTATTTCCGTCCAAAAGTTTACATTCTTAATCTCAGAATTGAAACTCAATGTCTTCATAACAATTATAGCCTTATGTCTCTAGTTTAATTCAAAACCAGAATCGCCTCATTTTGATTCCCAGATCAAAAGTTATGCTCAAAATACTCTCAGGTTTTCCTAATCCAAAAATTTCACCCTAATCCGAACTTAAATTCAGAAATTAAAAGTCCTAGGGGCAAAATTGACATTTCATGTCTTCATATGATTTGTAGCCCCTTGTCTTATCTTTATTTCTCCTCAAGAATCGCTTCAATCGGATCTCTACAGATCCCGAATTTCACAAAATACTGAATCATGTTCGGAAAATTTCCCAACTAAATTTGATTAAATTAATCACCATCAATTAAATCTCAAAAATTCACAAATTTCCCATGAGAATGTAGGGAATTGTATTAAGAATCCAACGTCGTAAGAATCAACTCAATCGGATGTCGGACGGAAAAGATATGAGCAAAATAGTGAACAAAGGTCGAATCGGAGGAGGAAGCAAGAACACTAAAGGAGCAAAACGGCGTCGTATTAGGGCGAGGTCACCCTGGTGACGCGAGCCAAACGCTCGCCGTCACCCTGGTGACGCGTCGCCCTAGCAGCGGGGGTGATACATTTTTCTTTTTTTTTTCACATAAAAAAATCCAAAACTTTCAAAATTCATAACTCCTAATTCCGAACTCCAATTTTGACAAACTTAGTCTCTATAGAAAGCTTGAAGGAAGCTCTACATCTTCCACGAAGGACATAAAAATCAATTTGACTCCTACGGGAGTCCATTTTCCGGTCAAAGATACTATCTTCTAATAATCATGCTAAAACCACAATATAAACTTGTAAAAATCATAACTTATTATTCCGAGATCGAAAAATTGCATACTTTATATCGAAATAAAGATCAAAACAAACCCTTCAATTTTAATGAAGAACATCAAAGCTCAATTAACCTCTAATTAGGTTAATTTCCCAGTCAAAGTTCCAACCATAATAAAAGTCAAACCCTATCAAACATTAACTTTGACTGATCATAACTTTTACTCCCGATATCGAAAAATTGCAAACTTTATGTCTACAGAAAGCTCTTAACATAATCTACAAGTTTCCAGAAGACCATTTTCTCAAATTATGCCTAAATCAAAAGTCAACTTTCAAAGGCCAAAAAGTCAACTATTTCACAATATTTCATATTTTCACTCTTTCTCTTTTTATTCATGATTTTCAACTTAATTTCAATCAACTTATCTACTTAATTTCATAAACCACACCAATCCACTCAAAACCCCAAAGATATCAAAATCAAATTATTTCTTTTCTTATCAATATCCTTTAATTTTAAGTCCTCTATTACACAATACATACTCAAAGCACTTCTTAAATTTTATTTTCATAATCCAAATTTTCACTCAAAGAACGGGGTCCAACATTTCTTCCCCCCTTAAAAGAATTTCGTCCTCGAAATTCATACTTACCTAAACTCCAAGTGACTCATTCTTGCATAAATTTGTTTCTAAACAAAGATGATCAAGCACTTTTTTTTTTACCAATTTCTTTCCAAAATCATAATCGAATTCTTTTCCTATCTACGTTCCTCATCATATCTCTTCACAACATTTCACTTTTTGTATCTCATAACACCCATATCATCTCAAAGCACTATATCTATAACTCATTATTTCTTCATATATGGACACAAGTCAATGGTCCATTTCTTAAGGAACCCTAATATGGTTCACTCATCATTTAATCTTTACCATCACGTCATCTTTCTAAAAGTCATACTCTCATCTCACGTAAATACAAGCTATATCAATTTCTCCCAATTCATTATGCAATTCACATTTCAAGTTCCACAAACGATGTTTCTAATCAATCATATTCTTAACACCCAAATCGAATCAATCACTTGAATTCGTCAAATAGTCATGCACATCAATTTCACATTCCTAAAGACAATCATATTTCTTTCATCAAAATCAAATGATCACCTAGCACACTCTCACAAATTCACTCTTATCTTTACAAACTCTTATCAATTCCTTATTCATACTCATACGCCCAAGTAAGATCATATTACTGGGCTCTGATATCATAAATGTTGGGACCCGATCCGGGAACCGGATCCCAACCAAAAAACGAAGAGAACGAAGGGAACGGAATCGAATGGAAACAGAAATTTCGTATCGAAATTTCGAATCAGAGTACAAAGAATAAGAATCGAAAGCGAAGCGCATAAACGGAAATTTTGCATCGAAATTTCGAATCGGAAACAATATGGCGAATTACAATTCGATACAAATAACAGAATGCGAATCGAATCAAAGAACAAAGGTGAACTGAAAGCAAATCGAATCATAAAGCGACATACAAAGCGAATTAATTCGGAATCCAAACGGAAACGAATCGATAAACGAAGCAAACAAAACGGACGAAACAAATCATATAGCAAAACAAAGCGAAGTGGATACTCAACAAATGTCCGACATCCGTGCATAAGTTATCTACAGAAAGCGTCGCGTTGGAGATCTAAACTAAGACATATTCCAAAATTCAGTATGAATTCTTTTTTTCTTTTTCCTTATAACCATTTATACTCAATTTCTTTCTTTTTTTTCTTTCTTATGCCAAAATTTTTCCACACTTTAGCCATCTTTCATACAAATCATAAGTCTCATCCAAATCAACTACTTTTTATTTATTTTTCTTTTTGACTTATTATCTACCAAATTTCGCGGTAAGATAATCTACGATTTAGCCTAACCCAAACCTGCAAAGTGTTCAAAACAGCACTTCTAAAAGCCCGATAAATCAAACAATCATCAAAATCAACCGGACCCTCCGTCCGGGATTTCAGCAGAAACAACACAATCTTAATTCTAAAACGTTCTCATAACTATAATACAATATACTAATCTCATAACTCAATTTCGTTTCCAAATTCATACACAATTTCATATACAAATTCCAAAATCATGCACAACTCCCGACTTTATACACAAATACACTTTTCCAAACTTATCTTAAGCCATAAACATATTCATACTAAAGATCCAAATTACACAAAATCTATCGACACAAATGTCGAACTGATGTTCACATTCTTTCATCCGATCTCCGCTCAAACCCGAGATGGGGATGAAAGGGGGTGAGCTTCGAAGCTCGTGGATAACACATTTATAAATTGAATAATAAGCGAAATCAATTTTCATAAACTTTTGCCAAAAGGCTAATTTTTCAAACTTTATAATTTTTCAAACAATTTCCTCAAACCCTTTTTTCATATTTTCAAACTTTTTCCTCAAACCCTTTTCATATTTTTCAAACTTTTCACAACAATCTCACTTTTCTCATTTTTTTCAAACTTCTCAAATTTTTCATAAATATGAATGCAACATTCGAGACAAAATTGAAAACACATAACATATCGTAATGGTCCGGTTCGGTCCAAATAGAGCGTCTCGCACATTCTCAGCATAGCGTCCCTGTGGATCGTGAATAGAACGATTACACTTTCCGCATAGCGTCCAAAGTAGCCGTGAGGGAGTCCAAAATCGGAGTCCGTGCCCTAATGGGCAGCGGTAGGGCAAAGGCTATACAAATAGAGACAAATGACGACTCACCAAATGACCTAACCGAACCCACATAACACGTAAACGAATTTGAATTGCCCAAGGCACTTTTCAAAATCTTACTTTTCACACATTCACATAAGGTATAATATTCAATCACTTCAATCAATCACCACATATAAATCAAAGTCATAACAATGAATGCAATAATTTCCTTCAATATAATTTAGATTTACTCAAAATTTCATTCTCACATCATTCAAATAATCTAAACACAACAGATTTCATAGACTTTGCATTTTCGTAAAATTTATTCCGAAAGCCAATTTTTCAAACATTTATAAAAACAATAATTTATCAAAAATCCAATTCTTGCTTTCTTTAATTTTTGAAAATTCGTATTAAGCTTACAGATCAAAATATAAATATGCTACCCACCTCGAAATGATCCTAAGAATTCGTCCAGATCATCAATTTGACCAACGCTTCCTTTATTCTTCCAATTTAAAATTGACCTAAGCCATAAAATCCAAATTTCACATCATAAATTGTGAAATTCCCAAAATTAACTATCGGAAATTCATAAACATCATACTTCCAAGCTTTCTAAAATCAGAATTTCTAAAATCCCCAATTTCAAAAATTTGACCTAAACCAATACACTCAAATTCAATCTCATAAATAACTTAATTTTCAAACTAACTTCACAATTCATCAATTCACACTAATTCCAAAATATCTAGATCCTCAATTTCAAAATTTCCCAAATCTTAAAATTGGCCTAAACCAATTTATCCAAATTTAATACTAGTAAATACAATTTCTTCAAAATTAACCTCATATTCTACAAACCCATATCATTATCTATAATTCTACACCAAAATTTCACAAAATTCTTAATCATAAAATTAAGCCTAAACCTAAATAAAATTTCCATCCAAAATTAAACCCAACCTAAAACATATATATCAAAATCAACTTCATAAATCACAAACCCATATCATTATCTATATTTCTCAATCAAAAACTCAACAAAAACTCATAGTTGAAAATTTTCTCTTACCTCATTTCTCCACCAAATTCGAATTTTCTTGGTTCCTTAGGAAGCTCTCATCATTCTCCACTCTTTTCCATCTTGGAAAAATCCCAAAAGCCTTAAGAAATAAGTAGAAAAATCAAAGCTTACCTTTCTCCCTCTTCTTTTCTCCCAACCGAAACTTCTTCATTCTTCTTCTCCTTCTTATTTTCTTTTCTTTTCTTATGAAATTCCCAGCCACTTTCGTGGCTTTTAATTGCTCAAAACGACATCCCTCATGTGTGTTTCATTAAATGATGGTTAATTGACCATTTTACCCTCCATTTAAAGCTTAAAGTCATGCTTACTTGCGGGTTGATTCGTACTATCAAACTGAAGGAATTTGTCCAAACTTCCTTCTAGAGAAATGTTCCTCTCAATCATACTAATCCAACGCCACCAACCGCGCTCAATTCGGATCACTATACCAAAAGTTAGGCGCAAAACAGTTCAGGAATATCCATATTCTAAGACATTTTTCATATATGATTATTTCCGTCCAAACGTTTACATTCTTAATCCCAGAATTGAAACTCAATGTCTGCATAATAATTATAGCCTTATGTCTCTAGTTTAATTCAAAATAAGAATCGCCTCATTTCGATTCCCAGATCAAAAGTTATGCTCAAAATACTCTCAGGTGTTCCTAATCCAAAAATTTCACCCTAATCCGAACTTAAATTCAGAAATTAAAAGTCTTAGGGGCAAAATTGACATTTCATGTCTTCATATGATATGTAGCCCCTTGTCTTATATTTATTTCGCCTCAAGAATCGCTTCAATCGGATCTCTACAGATCCTGAATTTCACAAAATACTGAATCATGTTCGAAAAATTTCCCAACTAAATTTGATTAAATTAATCACCATCAATTAAATCTCAAAATTCACAAATTTCCCATGAAAATGTAGTGAATTGTCTTAAGAATCCAACGCCGCAAGAATCAACTCAATCGGATATCGGACGGAAAGATATGAGCAAAATAGTGAACAAAGGTCGAATCGGAGGAGGAAGCAAGAACACTAAAAGAGCAAAACGGCGTCATTAGGCGAGGTCACCACAGTAACGCTGTCAGCCCTGGTGACGCTGAAATAAACGCCGCCGTCACCCTGGTGACGCGTCGCCCTAGCAGCGGGGTGATACATTTTCTTTTTTTTCACATAAAAATCCAAAACTTTCAAAATTCATAACTCTTAATCCTCGAACTCCAATTTTGACAAACTTAGTCTCTATAGAAAGCTTGAAGGAAGCTCTACATCTTCCACGAAGGACATAAAATCAATTTGACTCCTACGGGAGTCCATTTTCCGTCAAAGATACTATCCTCTAATAATCATGCTAAAACCACAATATAAACTTGTAAAAATCATAACTTATTATTCCAAGATCGAAAAATTGCATACTTTATATCGAAATAAAGATCAAAACAAACCCTTCAATTTTAATGAAGAACATCAAAGCTCAATTAACCTCTAATTAGGTTAATTTCCCAGTCAAAGTTCCAACCATAATAAAAGTCAAACCCTATCAAACATAAACTTTGACTGATCATAACTTTTACTCCCGATATCGAAAAATTGCAAACTTTATGTCTACAGAAAGCTCTTAACATAATCTACAAGTTTTCAGAAGACCATTTTCTCAATTTATGCCTAAATAAAAAGTCAACTTTCAAAAGCCAAAAAGTCAGCTATTTCACAATTTTTCATATTTTCATTCTTTCTCTTTTTATTCATGATTTTCAACTTAATTTCAATCAACTTATCTACTTAATTTCATAAACCACACCAATCCACTCAAAACTCCAAAGATATCAAAATCAAATTATTTCTTTTCTTATCAATATCCTTTAATTTTAAGTCCTCTATTACGCAATACATACTCAAAGCACTTCTTAAATTTTATTTTCATAATCCAAATTTTCACTCAAAGATCGGGGTCCAACATTTCTTCCCCCCTTAAAAGAATTTCGTCCTCGAAATTCATACTTACCTAAACTCCAAGTGACTCATTCTTGCATAAATTTCTTTCTAAACAAAGATGATCAAGCACTTTTTTTTTTTTACCAATTTCTTTCGAAAATCATAATCGATTTCTTTTCTTATCTACGTTCCTCATCATATCTCTTCACAACATTTCACTTTTTGTATCTCATAACACCCATATCATCTCAAAGCACTATATCTATAACTCATTATTTCTTCATATATGGACACAAGTCAATGGTCCATTTCTTAAGGAACCATAATATGGTTCACTCATCATTTAATCTTTACCATCACGTCATCTTTCTAAAAGTCATACTCTCATCTCACAGAAATACAAGCTATATCAATTTCTCCCAATTCATTATGCAATTCACATTTCAAGTTCCACAAACGCATGTTTCTAATCAATCATATTCTTAACGCCCAAATCGAATCAATCATTGAATTGAATTCACAAATAGTCATGCACATCAATTTCACATTCCTAAAGACAATCATATTTCTTTCATCAAAATCAAATGATCACCTAGCACACTCTCACAAATTCACTCTTATCTTTACAAACTCTTATCAATTCCTTATTCATACTCATACGCAAGTATGATCATATTATCGGGCTCGATACCATAAATGTTGGGACCGATCCGGGAACCGGATCCCAACCGAAAACGAAGAGAACGAAGGAACGGAATCGAATGGAAACAAAATTTCTTATCAAAATTTGAATCGAATACAAAGCATAAGAATCGAAAGCGAAGCGATAAACGGAAATTTCGCGATCGAAATTTCGAATCGAAACAATATGGCGAATTACAATTCGATACAAATAATGTAATGCGAATCGAATCAAAGAAAAAGGTGAACTCAAAGCAAATCGAATCATAAAGCGACATACAAACCGAATTAATTCGAAATCCAAACATAAACGAATCGATAAACGAAGCAAACAAAACGGACGAAACAAATCATATAGCAAAACAAAGCGAAGTGGATACTCAACAAATGTCCGACATCCGTGCATAAGTTATCTACAGAAAGCGTCGCATTGGAGATCTAAACTAAGACATATTCCAAAATTCGGTATGAATTCTTTTTTCTTTTCCTTATAACCATTTTTACTCAATTTCTTTCTTTTTTTTCTTTCTTATGCCAAAATTTTTCCACACTTTAGCCATCTTTCATACAAATCATAAGTCTCATCCAAATCAACTACTTCTTATTTATTTTTCTTTTCACTTATTATCATCAAATTTCTAAAGATAACGAATCGATTTAGCCTAACCCAAACTCGCAAAGTGTTCAAACAAAGACTTCTAAAAGCCCGATAAATCAAACAATCATCAAAATCAACCGAACCTCCGTCCGGATTTCAGCAGAACAACGCAATCTTAATTCTAAAACGTTCTCATAACTATAATACAATATACTAATCTCATAACTCAATTTCGTTTCCAAATTCATACACAATTTCATATACAAATTCCAAAACCATGCACAACACCCGACTTTATACACAAATACACTTTTCCAAACTTATCTTAAGCCATAAACATATTCATACTAAAGATCCAAATTACACAAAATCTAACTGACACAAATGTCGAAACTGATGTCTTCACATTCTTTCATCCGATCTCCTGCTCGAAACCTGGAGATGGGGATGAAAGGGGGGGTGAGCTCGGAAGCTCGTGAATAACACATTTATAAATTGAATAATAAGCAGAAATCAATTTTCATAAACTTTTTGCCAAAAGGCTAATTTTTCAAACTTTATAATTTTTCAAACAATTTCCTCAAACCCTTTTTTTTCATATTTTTCAAACTTTTTCCTCAAACCCTTTTTCATATTTTTCAAACTTTTCACAACAATCTCACTTTTCTCATTTTTTTTTCAAACTTCTCAAATTTTTTCATAAATATGAATGCAACATTCTGAGACAAAATTGAAAACACATAACATATCATAATGGTCTGGTTCGGTCCAAAACAGAACGTACTGCACATTCCCACATAGCGGTCCGGTCAGGCGTTGTGAATGAACGATTACACTTTCCCGCATAGCGGTCCAGTGTAGCCGCGAGGGAGTCCAAAATCGGAGCTCCGTGCCACTAGCGGGCAGCCGGGCGAAGGCTATACAAATAGAGACAAAGCTGACTCACCAAAGGACCTAACCGAACCCACATAACACGTGGCAATTTGAATTGCCGAAGGCACTTTTCAAAATCTTACTTTTCACACATTCACATAAAGCATAATATTCAATCACTTCAATCAATCTGCTTCACATATAAATCAAAGTCATAACAATGAATGCAATAATTTCCTTCAATATAATTTAGATTTACTCAAAATTTCATTCCCACATCATTCAAATAATCTAAACACAACGGATTTCATAGACTTTGCATTTTCGTAAAATTTATTCCAAAGCCAATTTTTCAAACATTTATAAAACAATAATTTATTAAAATCCAATTCTTGCTTTCTTTAATTTTTTAAAATTAAGTATTAAGCTTACATATCAAAATATAAATATGCTACCCAATTCGAAATGATGCTAGGAATTAGTCCCGATCGACAATTTGACCAACGCCCTTTATTCTTCCAATTTAAAATTGACCTAAGCCATAAAATCCAAATTCCACATCATAAATTGCGAAATTCCCAAAATTAACTATCGGAAATTCATAAACATCATACTTCCAAGCTTTCTAAAATCGAATTTCTAAAATCCCCAATTTAAAAATTAGACCTAAACCAATACACTCAAATTCAATCTCATAAATAACTTAATTTTCAAAACTAACTTCACAATTCATCAATTCACACTAATTCCAAAATATCTAGATCCTCAATTTCAAAATTTCCCAAATCTTAAAATTGGCCTAAACCAATTTATCCAAATTCAATACCGTAAAATACAATTTCTTCAAAATTAACCTCATATTCTACAAACCCATATCATTATCTATAATTCTACACCAAAATTTCACAAAATTCTTAATCATAAAATTAAGCCTAAACCTAAATAAAATTTCCATCCAAAATTAAACCCAACCTAAAACATATATATCAAAATCAACTTCATAAATCACAAACCCATATCATTATCTATATTTCTCAATCAAAAACTCAACAAAAACTCATAGTTGAAAATTTTCTCTTACCTCATTTCTCCACCATATTTGAATTTTCTTGGTTCCTTAGGAAGCTCTCATCATTCTCCACTCTTTTCCATGTTGGAAAAATCCCAAAAGCCTTAAGAAATAAGTAGAAAAATCAAAGCTTACCTTTCTCCCTCTTCTTTTCTCCCAACCGAAACTTCTTCATTCTTCTTCTCCTTCTCATTTTCTTTTCTTTTCTTATGAAATTCCCAGCCACTTTCGTGGCTTTTAATTGCTCAAAACGACATCCCTCATGTGTGTTTCATTAAATGATGGTTAATTGACCATTTTACCCTCCATTTAAAGCTTAAAGTCATGCTTACTTGCGGGTTGATTCGCACTATCAAGCTGAAGGAATTTGTCCAAACTTCCTTCTAGAGAAATGTTCCTCTCAATCATACAAATCCAACGCCACCAACCGCGCTCAATTCGGATCACTATACCAAAAGTTATGCGCAAAACAGTTCGGAATATCCATATTCTAACACATTTTTCATATACGATTATTTCCGTCCAAAAGTTTACATTCTTAATCTAAGAATTGAAACTCAATGTCTTCATAACAATTATAGCCTTATGTCTCTAGTTTAATTCAAAACAAGAATCGCCTCATTTCGATTCCCAGATCAAAATTTATGCTCAAAATACTCTCAGGTGTTCCTAATCCAAAAATTTCACCCTAATCCGAAATTAAATTCAGAAATTAAAAGTCTTAGGGGCAAAATTGACATTTCATGTCTTCATATGATTTGTAGCCCCTTGTCTTATATTTATTTCTCCTCAAGAATCGCTTCAATCGGATCTCTACAGATCTCGAATTTCACAAAATACTGAATCTTGTTCGGAAAATTTCTCAACTAACTTTGATTAAATTAATCACCATCAATTAAATCTCAAAAATTCACAAATTTCCCATGAGAATGTAGGGAATTGTCTTAAGAATCCAACGCTGCAAGAATCAACTCAATCGGATATCGGACGGAAAAGATATGAGCAAAATAGTGAACAAAGGTCAATCGGAGGAGGAAGCAAGAACACTAAAGCGAGCAAAAACGGCGTCAGATTAGGCGAGGTCACCCTGGTGACGCGTCGCCCTAGCAGCGGGGGTGATACATTTTTCTTTTTTTTTTTCACATAAAAAAATCCAAAACTTTCAAAATTCATAACTCTTAATCCCGAACTCCAATTTTGACAAACTTAGTCTCTATAGAAAGCTTGAAAGAAGCTCTACATCTTAGACGAAGGACATAAAAATCAATTTGACTCCTACGGGAGTCCATTTTCCGGTCAAAGATACTATCCTCTAATAATCATGCTAAAACTACAATATAAACTTGTAAAAATCATAACTTATTATTCCGAGATCGAAAAATTGCATACTTTATATCGAAATAAAGATCAAAACAAACCCTTCAATTTTAATGAAGAACATCAAAGCTCAATTAACCTCTAATTAGGTTAATTTCCCAGTTAAAGTTCCAACCATAATAAAAGTCAAGCCCTATCAAACATAAACTTTGACTGATCATAACTTTCACTCCGATATCGAAAAATTTCAAACTTTATGTCTACGAAAGCTCTTAACATAATCTACAAGTTTCAGAAGACCATTTTCTCAAATTATGCCTAAATCAAAAGTCAACTTTCAAAGGCCAAAAAGTCAACTATTTCACAATTTTTCATATTTTCACTCTTTCTCTTTTTATTCATGATTTTCAACTTAATTTCAATCAACTTATCTACTTAATTTCATAAACCACACCAATCCACTCAAAACTCCAAAGATATCAAAATCAAATTATTTATTTTCTTATCAATATCCTTTAATTTTAAGTCCTCTATTACACAATACATACTCAAAGCACTTCTTAAATTTTATTTTCATAATCCAAATTTTCACTCAAAGATCGGGGTCCAACATTTCTTCCCCCTTAAAAGAATTTCGTCATCGAAATTCATACTTACCTAAACTCAAGTGACTCATTCTTGCATAAATTTGTTTCTAAACAAAGATGATCAAGCACTTTTTTTTTACCAATTTCTTTCGAAAATCATAATCAATTCTTTTCTTATCTACGTTCCTCATCATATCTCTTCACAACATTTCACTTTTGTATCTCATAACACCCATATCATCTCAAAGCACTATATCTATAACTCATTATTTCTTCATATATGGACACAAGTCAATGGTCCATTTCTTAAGGAACCCTAATATGGTTCACTCATCATTTAATCTTTACCATCACGTCATCTTTCTAAAAGTCATACTCTCATCTCACAGAAATACAAGCTATATCAATTTCTCCCAATTCATTATGCAATTCACATTTCAAGTTCCACAAACGCATGTTTCTAATCAATCATATTCTTAATACCCAAATCGAATCAATCACTTGAATTCGTCAAATAGTCATGCACATCAATTTCACATTCCTAAAGACAATCATATTTCTTTCATCAAAATCAAATGATCACCTAGCACACTCTCACAAATTCACTCTTATCTTTACAAACTCTTATCAATTCCTTATTCATACTCATACGCCCAAGTAAGATCATATTACTGGGCTCTGATACCATAAATGTTGGGACCCGATCCGGGAACCGGATCCCAACCGAAAAACGAAGAGAACGAAGGGAACGGAATCGAAAGGAAACAAAAATTTCTTATCAAAATTTCGAATCAGAATACAAAGCATAAGAATCGAAAGCGAAGCGCATAAACGGAAATTTCGCATCGAAATTTCGAATCGGAAACAATATGGCGAATTACAATTCAATACAAATAACAGAATGCGAATCGAATCAAAGAAAAAAGGTGAACTGAAAGCAAATCGAATCATAAAGCGACATACAAACCGAATTAATTCGAAATCCAAACATAAACTAATCGATAAACGAAGCAAACAAAACGGACGAAACAAATCATATAGCAAAACAAAGCGAAGTGGATACTCAACAAATGTCCGACATCCGTGCATAAGTTATCTACAGAAAGCGTCGCATTGGAGATCTAAACTAAGACATATTCCAAAATTCGGTATGAATTCTTTTTTTCTTTTTCCTTATAACCATTTTTACTCAATTTCTTTCTTTTTTTTTTCTTTCTTATGCCAAAATTTTTCCACACTTTAGCCATCTTTCATACAAATCATAAGTCTCATCCGAAATCAACTACTTCTTATTTATTTTTCTTTTCAACTTATTATCTCATCAAATTTCAAAGATAACGATTGCATTTAGCCTAACCCAAACCTCGCAAAGTGTTCAAAACAGCACTTCTAAAAGCCCGATAAATCAAACAATCATCAAAATCAACCGGACCTCCGTCCGGATTTCAGCAGAAACAACGCAATCTTAATTCTAAAACGTTCTCATAACTATAATACAATATACTAATCTCATAACTCAATTTCGCTTCCAAATTCATACACAATTTCATATACAAATTCCAAAACCATGCACAACACCGACTTTATACACAAATACACTTTTCCAAACTTATCTTAAGCCATAAACATATTCATACTAAAGATCCAAATTACACAAAATCTAACTGACACAAATGTCGAAACTGATGTCTTCACATTCTTTCATCCGATCTCCCTCAAACACGGAGATGGGGATGAAAGGGGGTGAGCTTCAAGCTCGTGAATAACACATTTATAAATTGAATAATAAGCGTAAATCAATTTTCATAAACTTTTTGCCAAAAGGCTAATTTTTCAAACTTTATAATTTTTCAAACAATTTCTCAAACCCTTTTTTCATATTTTTCAAACTTTTTCCTCAAACCCTTTTTCATATTTTTCAAACTTTTCACAACAATCTCACTTTTCTCATTTTTTTCAAACTTCTCAAATTTTTTCATAAATATGAATGCAACATTCTGAGACAAAATTGAAAACACATAACATATCATAATGGTGCTGTTCGGTCCAAAAGAACGTCGCACATTCCCACATAGCGGTCCAAAGGTCGATGAATGAACGCATTACACTTTCCAAGATAATGTCCAAAGGTAGCCGTGAGGGAGTCCAAAATCGGAGTCCGTGCCACTAGCGGGCAAATGGCAAGGCTATACAAATAGAGACAACGCTGACTCACCAAAGGACCTAACCGAACCCACATAACACGTAAACGAATTTGAATTGCCCGAAGGCACTTTTCAAAATCTTACTTTTCACACATTCACATAGGTATAATATTCAATCACTTCAATCAACTGCTCACATATAAATCAAAGTCATAACAATGAATGCAATAATTTCCTTCAATATAATTTAGATTTACTCAAAATTTCATTCCCACATCATTCAAATAATCTAAACACAACGGATTTCATAGACTTTGCATTTTCGTAAAATTTATTCCAAAGCCAATTTTTCAAACATTTATAAAACAATAATTTATCAAAATCCAATTCTTGCTTTCTTTAATTTTTAAAATTAGTATTAAGCTTACATATCAAAATATAAATATGCTACCCACCTCGAAATGATGCTAGGAATTCGTCCCATCATCAATTTGACCAACGCTTCTTTATTCTTCCAATTTAAAATTGACCTAAGCCATAAAATCCAAATTCCACATCATAAATTGCGAAATTCCCAAAATTAACTATCGGAAATTCATAAACATCATACTTCCAAGCTTTCTAAAATCAGAATTTCTAAAATCCCCAATTTCAAAAATTCGACCTAAACCAATACACTCAAATTCAATCTCATAAATAACTTAATTTTCAAAACTAACTTCACAATTCATCAATTCACACTAATTCCAAAATATCTAGATCCTCAATTTCAAAATTTCCCAAATCTTAAAATTGGCCTAAACCAATTTATCCAAATTCAATACCGTAAAATACAATTTCTTCAAAATTAACCTCATATTCTACAAACCCATATCATTATCTATAATTCTACACCAAAATTTCACAAAATTCTTAATCATAAAATTAAGCCTAAACCTAAATAAAATTTCCATCCAAAATTAAACCCAACCTAAAACATATATATCAAAATCAACTTCATAAATCACAAACCCATATCATTATCTATATTTCTCAATCAAAAACTCAACAAAAACTCATAGTTGAAAATTTTCTCTTACCTCATTTCTCCACCAAATTTGAATTTTCTTGGTTCCTTAGGAAGCTCTCATCATTCTCCACTCTTTTCCATGTTGGAAAAATCCCAAAAGCCTTAAGAAATAAGTAGAAAAATCAAAGCTTACCTTTCTCCCTCTTCTTTTCTCCCAACCAAACTTCTTCATTCTTCTTCTCCTTCTCATTTTCTTTTCTTTTCTTATGAAATTCCCAGCCACTTTCGTGGCTTTTAATTGCTCAAACGACATCCCTCATGTGTGTTTCATTAAATGATGGTTAATTGACCATTTTACCTCCATTTAAAGCTTAAAGTCATGCTTACTTGCGGGTTGATTCGCACTATCAAGCTGAAGGAATTTGTCCAAACTTCCTTCTAGAGAAATGTTCCTCTCAATCATAAAATCCAACGCCACCAACCGCGCTCAATTCGGATCACTATACCAAAAGTTATGCACAAAAGTTCCTAATATCCATATTCTAACACATTTTCATATACGATTATTTCCGTCCAAAGTTTACATTCTTAATCTAAGAATTGAAACTCAATGTCTTCATAACAATTATAGCCTTATGTCTCTAGTTTAATTCAAAACAAGAATCGCCTCATTTCGATTCCCGGATCAAAATTTATGCTCAAAATACTCTCGGTGTTCCTAATCCAAAATTTCACCCTAATCCGAAATTAAATTCAGAAATTAAAAGTCTTAGGGCAAAATTGACATTTCATGTCTTCATATGATTTGTAGCCCTTGTCTTATATTTATTTCTCCTCAAGAATCGCTTCAATCGGATCTCTACGATCCCGAATTTCACAAAATATCTTGAATCATGTTCGAAAATTTCCCAACTAACTTTGATTAAATTAATCACCATCAATTAAATCTCAAAATTCACAAATTTCCCATGAGAATGTAGGAATTGTCTTAAGAATCCAACGCTGCAAGAATCAACTCAATCGGATGTCTGGACGGAAAAGATATGAGCAAAATAGTGAACAAAGGTCGAATTAGAGGAGGAAGCAAGAACACTAAAGCGAGCAAAAAGTAAGTCAGATAGTATGAGGTCACCACGGTGACGCGTCAGCCTAGCAGCGAGGGTGATACATTTTCTTTTTTTCACATAAAAAATCCAAAACTTTCAAAATTCATAACTCTTAATCCGAACTCCAATTTTGACAAACTTAGTCTCTATAGAAAGCTTGAAAGAAGCTCTACATCTTAGACGAAGGACATAAAATCAATTTGACTCTACGGAGTCCATTTTCCGTCAAAGATACTATCCTCTAATAATCATGCTAAAACTACAATATAAACTTGTAAAATCATAACTTATTATTCGAGATCGAAAAATTGCATACTTTATATCGAAATAAAGATCAAAACAAACCCTTCAATTTTAATGAAGAACATCAAAGCTCAATTAACCTCTAATTAGGTTAATTTCCCAGTTAAAGTTCCAACCATAATAAAAGTCAAGCCCTATCAAACATAAACTTTGACTGATCATAACTTTCACTCCCGATATCGAAAAATTTCAAACTTTATGTCTACAGAAAGCTCTTAACATAATCTACAAGTTTCCAGAAGACCATTTTCTCAAATTATGCCTAAATCAAAAGTCAACTTTCAAAGGCCAAAAGTCAACTATTTCACAATTTTCATATTTTCACTCTTTCTCTTTTATTCATGATTTTAACTTAATTTCAATCAACTTATCTACTTAATTTCATAAACCACACCAATCCACTCAAAACTCCAAAGATATCAAAATCAAATTATTTATTTTCTTATCAATATCCTTTAATTTTAAGTCCTCTATTACACAATACATACTCAAAGCACTTCTTAAATTTTATTTTCATAATCCAAATTTTCACTCAAAGATCGGGGTCCAACATTTCTTCCCCCCTTAAAAGAATTTCGTCATCGAAATTCATACTTACCTAAACTCCAAGTGACTCATTCTTGCATAAATTTGTTTCTAGACAAAGATGATCAAGCACTTTTTTTTTTTTACCAATTTCTTTCGAAAATCATAATCGATTTCTTTTCTTATCTACGTTCCTCATCATATCTCTTCACAACATTTCACTTTTTGTATCTCATAACACCCATATCATCTCAAAGCACTATATCTATAACTCATTATTTCTTCATATATGGACACAAGTCAATGGTCCATTTCTTAAGGAACCCTAATATGGTTCACTCATCATTTAATCTTTACCATCACGTCATCTTTCTAAAAGTCATACTCTCATCTCACAGAAATACAAGCTATATCAATTTCTCCCAATTCATTATGCAATTCACATTTCAAGTTCCACAAACGCATGTTTCTAATCAATCATATTCTTAACACCCAAATCGAATCAATCACTTGAATTCGTCAAATAGTCATGCACATCAATTTCACATTCCTAAAGACAATCATATTTCTTTCATCAAAATCAAATGATCACCTAGCACACTCTCACAAATTCACTCTTATCTTTACAAACTCTTATCAATTCCTTATTCATACTCATACGCCCAAGTAAGATCATATTACTGGGCTCTGATACCATAAATATTGGGACCCGATCCGAGAACCGGATCCCAACCGAAAAACGAAGAGAACGAAGGGAACGGAATCGAATGGAAACAGAAATTTCGTATCGAAATTTCGAATCAGAGTACAAAGCATAAGAATCGAAAGCGAAGCGCATAAACGGAAATTTTGCATCGAAATTTCAAATCGGAAACAATATGGCGAATTACAATTCGATACAAATAACATAATGCGAATCGAATCAAAGAACAAAGGTGAACTGAAAGCAAATCGAATCATAAAGCGGCATACAAAGCGAATTAATTCGGAATCCAAACGGAAACGAATCGATAAACGAAGCAAATAAAACGAACGAAACAAATCATATAGCAAAACAAAGCGAAGTGGATACTCAACAAATGTCCGACATCCGTGCATAAGTTATCTACAGAAAGCGTCGCGTTGGAGATCTAAACTAAGACATATTCCAAAATCTGGTATGAATTCTTTTTTTCTTTTTCCTTATAACAATTTTTACTCAATTTCTTTCTTCTTTTTTTTCTTTCTTATGCCAAAATTTTTCCACACTTTAGCCATCTTTCATACAAATCATAAGTCTCATCCGAAATCAACTACTTCTTATTTATTTTTCTTTTAAGCTTATTATCTATCAAATTTCTAGAAGATAACTACCATTTAGCCTAACCCAAACCTCGCAAAGTGTTCAAAACAAAGACTTAAAAGCCCGATAAATCAAACAATCATCAAAATCAACCGGACCCTCCGTCCGGATTTCAGCAGAAACAACGCAATCTTAATTCTAAAACGTTCTCATAACTATAATACAATATACTAATCTCATAACTCAATTTCGCTTCCAAATTCATACACAATTTCATATACAAATTCCAAAACCATGCACAACACCCGACTTTATACACAAATACACTTTTCCAAACTTATCTTAAGCCATAAACATATTCATACTAAAGATCCAAATTACACAAAATCTAACTGACACAAATGTCGAAACTGATGTCTTCACATTCTTTCATCCGATCTCCTGCTTGAAACCTGGAGATGGGGATGAAAGGGGGGGTGAGCTCGGAAGCTCGTGGATAACACATTTATAAATTGAATAATAAGCAAAAATCAATTTTCATAAACTTTTTGCCAAAAGGCTAATTTTTCAAACAATTTCCTCAAACCCTTTTTTTCATATTTTTCAAACTTTTTCCTCAAACCCTTTTTCATATTTTTCAAACTTTTCACAACAATCTCACTTTTCTCATTTTTTTCAAACTTCTCAAATTTTTCATAAATATGAATGCAACATTCGAGACAAAATTGAAAACACATAACATATCGAAATGGTGCGGTTCGGTCCAAAATAACGCGTCGCACATTCTCAAGATACGGTCCAAAGGTGAGCGAATAGAACGTACTACACTTTCCCAAGCATAATGTCCAAAGTAGCCGTGAGGGAGTCCAAAATCGAGACTCCGTGCCACTAGCGGGCAAATGGGCTAAGGCTATACAAATAGAGAAATACGACTCACCAAAGGACCTAACCGAACCCACATAACACGTGAACGAATTTGAATTGCCCAAGGCACTTTTCAAAATCTTACTTTTCACACATTCACATAAGGCATAATATTCAATCACTTCAATCAATCGGTTCACATATAAATCAAAGTCATAACAATGAATGCAATAATTTCCTTCAATATAATTTAGATTTACTCAAAATTTCATTCTCACATCATTCAAATAATCTAAACACAACGGATTTCATAGACTTTGCATTTTCGTAAAATTTATTCCAAAGCCAATTTTCAAACATTTATAAAAACAATAATTTATCAAAATCCAATTCTTGCTTTTTTAATTTTTGAAAATTCAGTATTAAGCTTACAGATCAAAATATAAATATGCTACCCACCTCGAAATGATGCTAGAATTCGTCCCGATCATCAATTTGACCAACGCTTCTTTATTCTTCCAATTTAAAATTGACCTAAGCCATAAAATCCAAATTCCACATCATAAATTGCGAAATTCCCAAAATTAACTATCGGAAATTCATAAACATCATACTTCCAAGCTTTCTAAAATCAGAATTTCTAAAATTCCCAATTTCTAAAATTCGAGCTAAACCAATACACTCAAATTCAATCTCATAAATAACTTAATTTTCAAAACTAACTTCACAATTCATCAATTCACACTAATTCCAAAATATCTAGATCCTCAATTTCAAAATTTCCCAAATCTTAAAATTGGCCTAAACCAATTTATCCAAATTCAATACCAGAAAATACAATTTCTTCAAAATTAACCTCATATTCTACAAACCCATATCATTATCTATAATTCTACACCAAAATTTCACAAAATTCTTAATCATAAAATTAAGCCTAAACCTAAATAAAATTTCCATCCAAAATTAAACCCAACCTAAAACATATATATCAAAATCAACTTCATAAATCACAAACCCATATCATTATCTATATTTCTCAATCAAAAACTCAACAACAACTCATAGTTGAAAAATTTCTCTTACCTCATTTCTCCACCAAATTCGAATTTTCTTGGTTCCTTAGGAAGCTCTCATCATTCTCCACTCTTTTCCATCTTGGAAAATCCCAAAAGCCTTAAGAAATAAGTAGAAAAATCAAAGCTTACCTTTCTCCCTCTTCTTTCTCCAATCAAACTTCTTCATTCTTCTTCTCCTTCTTATTTTCTTTTCTTTTCTTATGAAATTCCCAGCCACTTTCGTGGCTTTTAATTGCTCAAAACGACATCCCTCATGTGTGTTTCATTAAATGATGGTTAATTGACCATTTTACCCTCCATTTAAAGCTTAAAGTCATGCTTACTTGCGGGTTGATTCGCACTATCAATCTGAAGGAATTTGTCCAAACTTCCTTCTAGAGAAATGTTCCTCTCAATCATACGAATCCAACGCCACCAACCGTGCTCAATTCGGATCACTATACCAAAAGTTATGCATAAAACAAGCTCCTAATATCCATATTCTAACACATTTTCATATACGATTATTTCCGTCCAAAAGTTTACATTCTTAACCTCAGAATTGAAACTCAATGTCTTCATAACAATTATAGCCTTATGTCTCTAGTTTAATTTGAAAACAAGAATCTCCTCATTTCGATTCTCAGATCAAAAGTTATGCTCAAAATACTCTCAGGTGTTCCTAATCCAAAAATTTCACCCTAATCCGAACTTAAATTCAGAAATTAAAAGTCTTAGGGGCAAAATTGACATTTCATGTATTCATATGATTTGTATCCCCTTGTCTTATCTTTATTTCGCCTCAAGAATCGCTTCAATCGGATCTCTACAGATCCCGAATTTCACAAAATACTGAATCATGTTCGGAAAATTTCCCAACTAACTTTGATTAAATTAATCACCATCAATTAAATCTCAAAAATTCACAAATTTCCCATGAGAATGTAGGGAATTGTATTAAGAATCCAAAGCCGCAAGAATCAACTCAATCGGATGTCGGACGGAAAAGATATGAGCAAAATAGTAAACAAAGGTCGAATCGGAGGGAAGCAAGAACACTAAAGGAGCAAAACGGCGTCAGATATTAGGGCGAGGTCACCCTGGTGATGCGTTGCCCTGGTGACGCGTCGCCCTAGCAGCGGGGGTGATACATTTTTCTTTTTTTTTTTTTCATATAAAAAAATCCAAAACTTTCAAAATTCATAACTCTTAATCCCGAACTTCAATTTTGACAAACTTAGTCTCTATAGAAAGCTTGAAGGAAGCTCTACATCTTCCAAGAAGGACATAAAAATCAATTTGACTCCTACGGGAGTCCATTTTCCGGTCAAAGATACTATCATCTAATAATCATGCTAAAACTACAATATAAACTTGTAAAAATCATAACTTATTATTCCGAGATCGAAAAATTGCATACTTTATATCGAAATAAAGATCAAAACAAACCCTTCAATTTTAATGAAGAACATCAAAGCTCAATTAGCCTCTAATTAGGTTAATTTCCCAGTCAAAGTTCCAACCATAATAAAAGTCAAACCCTATCAAACATAAACTTTGACTGATCATAACTTTCACTCCCGATATCGAAAAATTTCAAACTTTATGTCTACAGAAAGCTCTTAACATAATCTACAAATTTCCAGAAGACTATTTTCTCAAATTATGCCTAAATCAAAAGTCAACTTTCAAAGGCCAAAAAGTCAACTATTTCACAATTTTTCATATTTTCACTCTTTCTCTTTTTATTCATGATTTTCAACTTAATTTCAATCAACTTATCTACTTAATTTCTTAACCACACCAATCCACTCAAAACTCCAAAGATATCAAAATCAAATTATTTCTTTTCTTATCAATATCCTTTAATTTTAAGTCCTCTATTACACAATACATACTCAAAGCACTTCTTAAATTTTATTTTCATAATCCAAATTTTCACTCAAAGATCGGGGTCCAACATAGTATACGGATTTGAGCATAACTAATTATGTGGTTACGTAAATGAGGTGAGGTTTGTGCCAAACGAAACTTTGGATTGTTGGATACAATTTTGTGTGAAATAGGTGTTGTCTAATTTTAGCATTAAGAGGTTGAAATTTGGCTTGAAAGTTATTCTGGGACTTATGTGAACAAAGATACTGATTGATGACCTGAATGTGTTGATGATTTTTCTAAATTAATTGCGAAGGAATTAGGGCAAATGGTCTAAATGAAAGTTGAAGCCTGTATTGTTAGCTTTCCATTTCCACTGATTTTGCAATTTTTTGATATGTACGTTGGGAGTTATGAACTGTTAACTATTGACTGATTTTGTGCATTTTGGTGAAATCTAACCCAAGTGTCAGTTTTGTGAGCATTCTGATTGGAAGCAATTTTAGCAATTTTTTTGAATTGAATTGGCTTGAGTGATCTCCTGAAGAGTTGTAGAGGAAACATTTATCTTGAAAATGGTATTTAGTATGCAATTTTTGGAGATCAGATTTGGGAGTTATGAGTTTTCAAACACTGAACCTACATTAGGTTATTCACTGCCCTGATCAGCAGAAATTGCATGACAAGTTTGAAATTGTTAGGGATGGAATTGGATTCTGAGTTCTTCATGAAAATTTAATTATGAGATCTTATCTTTCCAGTGATATAAGGTAGTGATTTTTTTGACATTTGTGCTAGGAGATATGCTGCTTTGAAATGTACTGTTCAGATTGGGAAATTCCAGTGGGCAGATGCTTTGGTGAATTGTTTGGCGTAGTTAGCAAATGCATTTGATTTCTTGTTGTTCATGAAAGTTGTAGATAACATTGGGATCTTTCTGAGCATATTTATTGTGTAATTTCTTACAAAGGAAATGAGAAGTTATTGAATTTACAAGATACTGTACTGTTTTAGAACCCATTGACTGGGCAGTAACTTTGATTGCATTTTTGACACCCTTAGAGGTGAAATTGGCTTTTGTGTCCTTCATAAAACTTGTAGATCTCTCTTTTCTCTATGAAATAGACACTAAATTTGTCCAAATTGGAGTTCGGAGTAGGAAGTTATGTCCTAGACAAGTTGGCATGTCGGAGAAAATTGTTTCAGATCTGTCATTTTATAGGACTAGTCGACTAGGATTCTTAAACCAGTCGACTACAACCTGAACTAGTCGACTAGAACATGTATTTTTCCTGCACTAGTGGACTACAACCTGCACTAGTCGACTAGGATGTGTATTTTTCCTCCTTTTGCTCATAACTTTTCCGTCTGACATCCGATTGACCTGATTCTTGAGGCATCGGATTCGTGAAACATTGAATTTTATTGCATGAGAAATTGGGAATTTTTGGACGGAAAATTGACATGGGTCCGGGTAATGATTCTTTGATCACTGTTTTATTTAATTGAGGACCTATAGAGGTCCAAATTGAGCGCCGTCAGCGCCATTAGATTTCTAATTTTTAAACGGATTTTTTTGATGCAAAAAAAGTGAGATTAGGGTCGGGAATATCATGAACATGCATTATACACCTACATGTGCCTTATTACATAGTAATGATTGGACCATTAGTGATCATTCTCTTCTCTGATTCTTATAGAGACACAACTGGAGCGTCGATCGACCGACGTGGCAGAGACTTCCCGACATTAGCTCAGAAGTGATAGGTGAGTAACCTAGATGGGTTTCTCAATTATTACTTGTCTAATATGGGGATAATGGTGGGATCAGGAAGTGTTAACGTGACTTATGTGCCATACTGTATTATGGACTGTTAATTGAGCATTCTGGACTGTTGAATTGACCTGTTTGCCATTACTGGATTTACTGTGATTGATTGTAAATGATGGACTGTGATTTGTGAATTATATACTGTTAAGTACTAATAAGTGACTATTCAATTGGGCATGTGCATTCATGCACAGATGCATAAACTGATAAAGGAAAATTATGAACCGAGTCGCCACTGATACTGAAACGAGCCTAGAGCTCGAAATACTGAAACGAGCCTAGAGCTCGAAATACTAAAACGAGCCTAGAGCTCGAAGGGAGATAATTATCCCGCACGTGTCTCATCGATCACCGAATCATCGCTTACGCGCTCGGTCACAATACTGTAATAAAACTAGAAAAGAGTCACATGTGCATTGCATCATTACTGGACTGAATACTTGAAATGGTTTTTACTGTATGTGGCTGTCTACTATAAATTGTTGTGTCTATGACTGTATGATTTTTTTGTAACTGTATATTACTATTACTGTGAAAGTAGACCGTAGTATTACTGCAAGTGCTTTATTAATGTGAATTGATTATGTGATGCATGAATTGGGAGAACCATCGATGATGGTTCCTCATTGAGTTCGCAAACTCATCCAAAATTGCAATCTATTTTTCAGGACTTGAAGGGAACCCCGTTTGACACGGGAGTATGTCTACTGTAGGCAAGTAAAGGATAGAGGTCGGGATCAGTTCGTGTCTGCATTAGTGTCTTATCTAATTGTATTCCGTAATCATTGTGCAATAATGCTTTGTATTTATAATGAGTCCATTGTGGTTTTATTGTTTTACACATTAACTGATTGTAAATTATTATTGGATGACTGTAATAAATGAAAAGGATTAATTGTGAACATGGGCTCAAGTTTCTTCTTTGCTATCTTGCGTTAATGAATGGTTCAAAAAAGAGAGGAGAAAATGTTATACTTGAGTTTTAATCGACCGATGTAGTACGCCACCCTCATGGCACGTATCGGATATCACCAACGATATCAGTTCGGTCACTTTCGGGAGTGGGGTGTTACAATAAAAGGATTGAATATAAAACCAAGACAATGAATAGAGTTACTTACAGATTATGATTGTACAAATGAATATTTTTTTGTAAAGCTAGTGTTGTATCTGATGCATTAAGCAGAAATTTCAATAGCAGTGAAGCATGAATTCAGATATTGAGGTCACCAAATCTAGTGAAATAAAGAGTATAGGATTTGAGAAAAAATGAAGTACATCTAACTATTGAATTTAAAGAGCAGTTTTACATGGAAAGTTCAAAAAAGTCCAAATTGAGGATTCAGAATCTATGAATCTTATTGAGAAATTGAAAATGAATATAAATTTTGAGTTCGAATAGGAAAATTGTTACCTTGTGATTGAAATGAAAAGGATGTGTATCCGATAAAGATGATTGAGAAAAGACATTATTATAGAAGCATAAATAACAACCTATGATATACATCCTTAGGAATAAACCAAAATAGCTTTTGATGACTAAGAATGTAGAACTGAGTGAATACATGTTTGAGTTACCAATAGTCTTGACTGTTGGAGACATGTTTAAAGCTTATATTTTTGGAGTTCCTAGGAATATGAAATTAATGTATATTTCAAATTGACTGTAGCCATAATAATCGTTATGTTGGTGATACCATTAGAATATTGTATGAGGTGTCATATGACAAAAGAGTTGTTCGCCCTTACATTGAAATGAAGAAGGCCAAAAAATGGTTAAAGGCCATAATAAATTTGAGATACTGTTAGTGAGTGGAATGAATTATTAATAAGAATAAAGTGGTTTATGAAAGACGAATGAAATTTTAGAGGATCACCTCGAAGTTATGGAATATAGTGAGACAAACTTAAGAGTTAAGTGTATTAGCAATAAAGAGATGAAATATTAATATGATCTAACAAAGAGGTGTTGTCGACATATGAAGTGAAAATTTTGAGCAACCTGAATTATATTGAGGAAACTGCTAAGATAAAGTGATACTTGCAGAAGTGATTAGGGGAAGGATTAATTACATTGATCATGGTCAATTTGAAGAAATTATTCAGATGATGAAGTTATATGGGAAATGGAGAAGCATATGAGGAAATAATACCCGTACCTTATTAATCAATCAGATAAGAATTTCGAGGACGAAATTTATTAAAGGGGGGGGGGGGGGAATGTAACATCTTGTCCCCATATTAAGGGTTAGAACCTAGATTTCAATAATGGAGAAAATAACAATGTGATAGTTAGAAAAATTGGCATTTCATACTCAACAAAATGTCAGCATACATGCATATGGATTTGAATTTTTGTACACATAAAAATAATTGTACATGCACTCATTGACATTCCAGGTATAATTGAGTTATCATGGGATTGGTTGAAAATTTATAGATTCGATATTAAATAATTTTACATGGTAGTTGAGAATTGTGTGAGTTGAATGAAATGGAGTAGAAGGATTAGAAATAAAAATTGAAGTGTTGGATTATAGTGAATATAAGTCATCTGAGAAGTTACTAGGAATGAATAGTTAAGGGAGTCAAATTTGATATGAAAATTCCATGAATAAACTGTACTAGATGGATTTTGACAAAATTGTCTTCATGGAAGTTGTAGATCTTTCTTTTAGCTTTCCATTGATATAAAGTTTGCTATTTTTGGATATCAGAGTCAAAAGTTATGGTCCTTATAAGTGAAAATGCTCAGGAGTATAGGACGTATTATCTAGTGAAGACGTTTCGTCTAGTGATGACGTATCGTCTGGTGAGGACGTTTCGTTTGGTGAGGACGTTTCGTTTAGTGAGGACCCTTCGAGTGGTGAGGACCCTTTGTGTGGTGAGAATGCTTCTTCTGATGAGGATGTATCGTCTAGTGAGGAAGCTTGATCTGGTGAGGCCATATCGTCTGATGGCATAATATCGTCTGGTGCATTGTTCTTTTGATCCTATCGTTTGGTCCCATTTTTAACCCTGTAGAAGATCAAATTTGTCTTCAAGGTCTTCATGAAGGTTGTATATCTTGAAGTACCCTTTGTAACCCTTTAAAGAACTATTTAATCCGATATCTCTAGAAGAAGCTATGCCAATTGCAAGATATCTTCTGTGTACTGTTCATAATCTTCTTCTGATCACTGTTTATCTTGTATCATCTGGTCCAATTTTGATCCTTTAGATGACAAAATCTCACTTCAATTCCTTCATGAAAGATGTAGATATTGACGTCCTCTTTTGAATCCTTGAAGAATGACCTTGATCTGATATCCTTAGAGCAAGTTATGCCATTTGTCCCGAAATAGGTTCAATATGATGGAGGGCAGAATCTTGTTTAATTCCTTTAGCCCAATCTTTATTATTCGACCTCTAAACGAAGTGATCCTTGAGACAATAGATCCCAAAACACATTGTGTTCTCTCTCCATAAAAATTGGCAACATTACATAAAAATTGGAATCGTATAAACTGATGTTATTTTATTGAATATACTTCGACATTTTCAATATATCTGGATCTGTAGGGTTCCAACTGAGATGATTTCTAATTTGGAGTAAACTAGATATGTAGGTTTACAAATTATATGATGAGGTCAAATTCTAATTCATTCTTTAAGATGTTCAATTTATGGATGGAAGTTATGCGTAGTATACTATTTTGGACAAGAGCAGTCTGAAATTGTTTGAAGCATATCATTCAAATCATTTAGCCAAATTGAATGATTTTGTTGTCAATGGAGACATAAGACATAGGGGAACATGTTTTTAGAAGGAAATGTTGCAAAATGACTCCAGTATCGAGGTCAAAAAGAACTTGTAAAATTGACTCGAAATGGTGTTTTCATGGAAAAAATCTGAAAGTGAGTATGGGGTTATGACTTGTGATTACAGTGGTTTTATTGTTGGACCCCGTCTCCGAGGCCCAACATTCGAAAACGCACAAGCATAACAAGCCTAGAAGACCCATAACCGACAACACACTGGCCATAAAAGGAGGAAAAACTTGCATTAGAAAACTTGGATTGGATTTTTAAGAAAATTTTTCCTCAAGATCTCACGATTCCAACGCCACTGAAATCGCTCAATTCGGATTTGAAACGAAAAAGTTATGGTTAAAATACCATCTTAAAGAATCAGCGAAAACTAACCTTCCACCGAATTCATGTCAGAATTTAAAAACTTTATAGGCTAAATTGCTGATAGGTTCCTTCATAAAACTTGTAGGTTTATGTCTCTAGTTTAATTTAAAATAAGAATCGTCTCAATCGGAGCTCTATAGCTCAAGATATTTTAAAATTTGTAAAGTATATTCAGACTTGATCAGCCGACCTCCACACTTTGTTTCAAACCACCTTTTTCAAATTAAAATAAAAACTGATAAATCAAGTGTGGAAAGATATAAAAATCTCTTAGAAATCCATCGCTGTGAAAATCAGCTCAATCGGAGGTCTATGCAAAAAGTTATGGCCAAAAGAAGGAAGAGAGGTCGGTCGGCTCGGAACCGTCCTCAAATCGCGAGCTTGCCCAAGGGCGAGCGATCGCCTCGCTCGCCCGCGGGATGAGCGATCGCCTCGCACGCCCGCTGGGCGAGCGATCGCCACGCTCGCCCGCGGGGCGAGCACAGCGAGCGAGCGATTGCCTCGCTCAGCATGCCGAGAGCCTTGGGCGCTCGGATGCCGAGTCGAGCGACCTACCCAGCGATCCGACCTAAGAGACTTCTAACCTCAATAACTTTTGACTCCGAACTCCAAATCAGACACGGTCGGAAACGTTGGAAAGCTAGAAGAAAAATCTATATTTTTTAAGAAGAACTTACAAGCATGCTCGGTCTCCACGGGAAACAAAATTTACATTAAGGCTGATCGACTGGCTCTCCCTAACAGCACCAGAACTTGCGACCTCCATAACTTTTGACCCAGAACTCCAAATTTAACAAACTTAGTGTCTATGGAAAGGTAAAAGAATTATCTACAACTTTCATGAACATTACCGACCTATATTCCAACTCTATGAGGGTCAAAAGTGGACTCAAAGCCCTGCCTAACAATCTACCATTTTGACAGCACCTCCATTTAACTCCAACGACTCACACCTACCAATCAACACATCAAAATTAATTCATAAAACCTCCTCGGAGAGCTCTACAGCTCACCTATCACTCTCAAGTAGTCTCAATAGTCCCAACTGACCTATAACAGCACAGAAATTTTAGAAATCACAACCTACCCAGAATTTTGCAGAAACTTCCACAACTCACAAATCCTTGGCACATTTCCAGCGAGCTCTCTCAAGGCAACCTCATCAGCAACTCAACATCTAATTATACTCATACACACTATTTCAAGGCCATACACATTACACAAATCAACGTCAACACAAGATAAGAGAGTATTGGAGCTTTCATACTCTTTTCAAATCATAACAAAGATTCATGCTTAGCTTTGGTTACATATTGGCATATTCATCAAGATCAAGTACAAAATACAAAAGATGAGATGCTCAATGATCAATATGCTTACAAAGCTATTCCAAAAGCTAGTTACTAACTTAATACAAAAGTAGCTAAATTTCTGGGAGTGATGCCCGAATCTTTTTGCAAGGTTCCGAGTTCAACCTGAAACTGCACCTGAGGGGGGAGATTGGGGTGAGCTAACACGGCTCAGTGGCTAACATGTTTATAGCCATCGGACAATGAGCCACACAACACATCATTAATAATCCAAAGCATTAGCAATTTACATAATATGCTAAAATACTCAACTTTGTCACATAAATCACAATTTACTCAACTCATCACATAAGGCATAACATGAAATCCTCTTGCAATTAAAAACACATATTAGGCATCATAAACACAAATAAATGATGGAATGCACACATTTGGCTTGAGAGTTTCACAAACACGACGAATAAACCGGAGTTTATCATAAACACGATGAAAACCGAAGTTTACCGTAAACACATCGAGTCCACTTTCGGATCTCGTAGGCCACAAGCGGGCAGCCGGGAGAAGGCTAGGGGGACCACGTGCACGTGTCTATCGATATAGGTTCTCTCTTGCCCAATCACAACCAATTTATGCTCACATATTCAAACACAAAAATAGCATTTTATGCTTCTTTCATTGTATCAACTCATCATAGTTTTGTACTTTTCTTTCAAACCAATAGAAATACACTTTCAATATACACACAATATAACAAAGATAGCAAACATAGGGCATTTTCCCATTACACAACAACTATAAAAATGTTACCCACCTATCGTCGGTATCCGAATTCAAGATTTCCCTTCCTCCTCGTCTTGAGTGGGATTTTCTTGAGTTCCTTCAATTAAATCATACTTCATTCAATAAATACATTTTAAAAGAAAATCATAATATTCATAAATCAAGAAAGATAATAATAAACTTTAAACCTAACTCTACCCATAGGACATTTAAGTTAGAATAACCATAATCTTAGCTTAAAAGTCCCTAAAACCCATAAATCTCACCTGCTCTTCCATCTTCCTACAAACCCTACACAAACCCTAACTTCCATTTCCTCCCATTTTCGAACCTATCATAAACAAAGATGGGACTTACCTCTCACAAGTCGATTTCTCTTCTTTTTCCTCTTCTTCAAGCTTCCTACGACTCTCTTCCACTTAGCCGAAGGTTCTCTTCTTTCTTCTCTCACGTTTTCTCTTCTTCTCTTCCTTTCCTTTTGTTCCACGACACTTGCTTCCTTCTCATCTCTTAATAACTTAACTCTTTCAATTCTCAACTTAAAACCTACCTCAAAACTACATAGTTTTGAGCTCCCCCTCTTCCTTTTACAAGGCTTTGGGCTCTCCTCCTCCTCTCAAGCCCACTACACTTAACCACTTATTTCTAATCCTCCTTCTTCTTATTCCACTTATTCTAGAAAGCTCATACTTCTCACTTACCCTTATTTTGTCTCATATGGCTCTACACACCCAAGCCTACTTCCAATTAATCCAATTAATTCTAACCCTTCACTTGATTTCCAAAATTCTAATTCCCAATCATACTTGCTAAACCCAAGGCTCAACATAATCTATATATATATACACACATAATTAAAACAATTAAGGAAAAAATAAATAATAAGTCAATTTAATCAATAAATAAATAAAATAAATAATTAATAATAAAAGAAAAAATTTCGGGGCCCAACAATTCTCCCCTCCTAAAAGAATTTTATCCTCGAAATCCTAACCTGAGTCCATGAAGAGGTACAGATACTTCTCCTTCGTGGCTTCCAAAGGTTCCCAAGTGGCCTCCTCGGTCGAATGGTTCCTCCACAAGACCTTAACCAGCTTTACAATCTTATTCCTTAACACTTTTTCCTTTGAATCTAAGATCTCCACTGGTTGCTCCTCATAGGTCAAATTCTCTCTCAACCGAACCTCTGAAGGTCGAACTATATGTGAAGGATCCGATCTGTACCTCCTCAACATCAACACATGGAACACATTGCGAATCTTAGACAACTCCAATGGCAAATCTAACTTATAAGCCAAAGGCCCGATCCTCTCAATGATCTCATATGGGCCTATGTACCTCGGGCTAAGCTTGCCCTTCTTGGCAAACCTCAAAACACCTTTCCTTGGAGAAGCTCTAAGAAACACCTTCTCACCCACTTCAAACTCCATCTCTTTCCTATGGGCATCTGTGTAGCTCTTCATCCTATCTTGAGCTGCTTTAAGCCTCTGCTTCACTAACTTCACTTTAACCACAGTAACTCGCATTAACTCAGGTCCTACAAGCTTCTCTCACCTTCCTCATCCCAACATATAGGAGTTTTGCATCTTTTACCATACAAAGCCTCATAAGGTGCCATCTGAATTCCCGAGTGATAGGAATTATTGTATGTAAACTCAATCAAAGGTAGGTGATCATCCCATGAACCTTTGAAATCTAAAGCACAAGCTCTCAACATAGCCTCCAAAGTCCGTATCGTCCTCTCCGACTGTCCATTAGTCTGCGGATGGAAAGCCGTATTGAAATGCAATCTAGTCCCCAGAGCCTCCTGCAAACTTTCCCAAATCTGGAGGTAAACCTAGGATCCCTATCAGACACTATCGAACTCGGAATCTCACGAAGTCTGATTACCTCATCTACATACTTCTTAGCCAAAACATTCAAAGAATCCGTCTGTTTAATTGGAAAGAAGTGGGTTGACTTAGTCAGCCTATCCACAATCACCCAAATAGCATCATGCTTCCTGCTAGTCCTCAACAATCCCATCAGAAAATCCATGGTAATCTTCTCCCATTTCCATTCCGGAATCGGCAAAGGATTAAGCTTGCCTGAAGGTGCTTGGTGTTCAACTTTAACTTGCTGACACACTAAACATCTTTTAGCATGGTCTGCCACATCTTTTCTCATTCCCTTCCACCAAAAGTGGTCTTTCAAATCCCGATACATCTTAGAACTCCCTGGGTGCATCGCATAAGGAGCGTTATGTGCTTCATCAAGGATCTAATCCTTCAGCTCTAACACATATGGAACACACAATCTGTCACCCATAACCATCAATCCATCTTCCTTTACCTCTACATCAGAGGGCTTGCCATCTTTTATCTCTGCTCTAAGCTTACTCAAGTACTCATCCCGTTCCTGCAATTCCTTGATCTTCCCCCTCAACACTGGTCTCACTCTAAAATTTGCCAAAATACAGTCAGGCTCAACTTGCCTCAATGTCTCATCAAGTCTGGCTAATTCCTTCAGCAAGAGAAGGTACACTGTCTCCACATGTGCCATAGTGGACTTCCTACTCAATGCATCAGCTACAACATGAGCTTTCCCCGGATGGTAGTCTATCACCAAATCATAATCTTTTAATAACTCCAACCATCGCCTCTGCCTCAAATTCAGCTCTTTCTGAGTCAACAAGTACTTAAGACTCTTATGGTCCGTAAATACTCTAGTAGTAACTCCATACAAGTAGTGCCTCCAAATCTTCAATGCGAAAATAATAGCAGCCAACTCCAAATCATGAATAGGGTAGTTCATCTTATAAGGCTTCAATTGCCTAGAAGCATAGGCAATCACTTTCTCTCCTTGCATCAATACACATCCTAAACCCTTCTTGGAAGCGTCACTATATACAATGTATCCATCACCACCATAGGGTAATGTCAAAATCGGTGCAGTAGTAAGCCTATTCTTCAATTCCTCAAAACTACTCTGGCACTCCTTAGTCCACTCAAACTTCTGATTCTTTCTCGTCAATTTGGAAAGTGGAGCAGATATCAAAGAAAAGCCCTCCACGAACCTCCTGTAATATCCAGCTAGTCCCAAGAAACTTCTCACTTCAGCTACATTCTTAGGTGCTTCCCATTTAACCACAGCCTCTATCTTTTGTGGATCTACATGCACTCCACGCTCCGAAATCACATGCCCGAGAAATACTACTTCCCTTAACCAAAATTCGCACTTATCGAATTTGGCATACAACTCATTCTTTCTCAAAGTCTCCAAAGCAACCCTCAAATGATCCTCGTGCTCCTCATCACTCTTAGAATAGACCAATATATCATCAATAAAGACAATGATAAATTGATCTAGGAAAGACTTGAAAACTCTATTCATCAAATCCATAAAGACTATAAGAGCATTCGTTAACCCGAAAGGCATAACCAAAAACTCAAAGTGGCCATACCTCGTCCTAAAAGCAGTCTTTGACACATCGGTCTCCCAAATCTTCAATTGATGATAACCTGATCTCAAATATATTTTGGAAAAGACTTTTGCCCCTTGCATTTGATCAAACAAATCATCTATCCGCGGAAGCGGATATCTGTTCTTAATAGTGGCATGATTCAGCTTCCTATAGTCCACACACATCCGCAACGATCCATCTTTCTTCTTCACAAAAAGAACCGGAGCTTCCCAAGGAGAAGAGCTCGGCCTAAAGTAACCCTTCTCTAAAAGATCCTCCAATTGCTCCTTAAGCTCTCTCAATTCCGCCGGGGCCATCCGATAAGGCGGAATCAAAATCGGCGTAGTACCTGGGAGAAGCTCCACGGAAAACTCAATTTCCCTAGGCAGAGGTAGTCCTGGCAATTCCTTGGGAAAGACATCTGGGAATTCCCTAACTACAGGAATATCTTCCAACCTCCCTCTATCTGCCTCCGTGTCTAACACATAGGCCAGAAACGCTTCACAACCCATACTCATCCGTCTCTCAGCTGTCATAGCTGAAACAATCCGAGGCGGACTGACTTTCCTATCTCCCACAAATACCATTTTTTTGTCATCCTCTAGCTCGAATACCACTGTCTTTTGCTTGCAATCTAATTTGTCATGATACTTCTCTAAGGTATCCATACCTAGGATCACATCCAATCCTCCCATCTTCAAAGGCATCAAATCCACCACAAACATTCCTCCACTAATCTCTAACTCACACTCTCTAAACACTTGACTAATAATAATACACTGGCCGATCGGAGTACTCACCATCAGCGGAGTATCCAATGGGCTCAGGTCTCTACCACAAACAATTCTACCCGATGACACAAAAGAGTGGGCAGAACCCGGATCAATCAAAGCTATAACATCGATATCAAACAATTTTACCATACCACCCACTACTTACGGGCGGTCTCTACCTCCTCTCTAGTCATTGCAAACACTCTAACTCGGTGCTTGCCTCGGATCTGTCACGGAGGATAAGCTCTCTTGGGTACCCAGGCTACCCACTCCATCATGCCTTTCCGACCCACCGCTCTGTCCTCCTAGAAGCTTGTATCCGAGATCCCTCTCTTCTGTCTGGCTTAGGACACTCTTTGGCAAAATGTCCCTTCTGCCCACAATTGAAGCATGCTCCTGTCAACCTACGACATTCTCCTATATGGAAATACCCACAGTGCTCACACTTAGATAGAGGTGCCCTTTGCCCGTCTCCTCTCCTACTACCGCCCATCGTTGAAGCTTGGTGAGAAATGGTAGGAGTCCTCATCGGTCTAGGCCGGCTCCCACCGGTGCTCCCCTCCTCAGGCTGCACAAGGAAGGTTCTGGCACTTCTCTTGGGAATAGAAGTCCCACCTCCCCTCTTGAACTACTCTTTTCCCTTTCTCTTTCTGTCAAACTGTCTCCCTTCTTAGCTGGTGCCAAACCAGAAACCTGTGACATTTGACCCATAGCCTGAACAAATGCTTGGGTAAATGCCTGGAATAGTCTCGGATCTAAAGCAGGCACTTGCTCAGACTGGCTAGGCGACTGCTAAGTCTGAGGTCGGAGGGGCTCCCTACTTTGCCCTAGAGGAACATCAGCCATTCTCGGGGCCACGGACTCATCCGTGTTCTCCTCTCTCAGTGGAGAGTCAGGTGCAATTGAACCTTGCAAGACTCCTCGTGTCCTTCTAAGAGGGGGCATCTTACTCCTTCAATGAAAACATTACTGATTAGCTACATTTTTTTTTAACCTTAGTTCCTATATGTATGCATTATATGCATGTCACTTAATACAAACCATCAATTCATAATACAAACATTTAATCACATAGCAACAATTTCCTACTATGCATCCTAAGCCTAGGAGTGAAACCTAAGCTCTGATACCAAACAATGTTGGACCCCGTCTCCGAGGCCCAACATTCGAACACACACAAGCATAACAAGCCTAGAAGACCCATAACCGACAACACACTGGCCATAAAAGGAGGAAAAACTTGCATTAGAAAACTTGGATTGGATTTTTAAGAAAATTGTTCCTCAAGATCTCATGATTCCAACGCTACTGAAATCGCTCAATTCGGATTTGAAATGAAAAAGTTATGGTTAAAATACCATCTTAAAGAAACAGTGAAAACTGACCTTCCACCGAATTCATGTCAGAATTTGAAAGCTTTAGAGGCTAAATTGCTGATCGGTTCCTTCATAAAACTTGTAGGTTTATGTCTCTAGTTTAATTTAAAACAAGAATCGTCTAAATCGGAGCTCTATAGCTCAAGATATTTTAAAATTTGTAAAGTATATTCAGACTTGATCAGCCGACCTCCACACTTTGTTTCAAACCACCTTTTTCAAATTAAAATAAAAACTGATAAATCAAGTGTGGAAAGATATAAAAATCTCTTAGAATTCCATCGCTGTGAAAATCAGCTCAATCGGAGGTCTATGCAAAAAGTTATGGCCAAAAGAAGGAAGAGAGGTCGGTCGGCTCTCGAACCGTCCTCAATCATGAGTCTTCGCCAGTGAGCCATCGCCTCACTCGCCCATGGGCATCTTGCCTCCAGATGCCAAGCCGAGCGACGCCCAAATGATCCGACCTAAGAGACTTCTAACCTCAATAACTTTTGACTCCGAACTCCAAATCAGACACGGTCGGAAGCGTTGGAAAGCTAGAAGAAAAATCTATATTTTTCAAGAAGAACTTACAAGCAAGATCAGACTCCACGGGAAATAAAATTTACATTAAGCCCGATCGACTAGCTCTCCCTAACAGCACCAGAACTTGCGACCTCCATAACTTTTGACTCAGAACTCCAAATTTAACAAACTTAGTGTCTGTGGAAAGGTAAAAGAATTATCTACAAATTTCATGAAGATTACCGACCTATATTCTAACTCTATGAGGGTCAAAAGTGGACTCAAAGCCCTGCCTAACAATCTGCCATTTTGACAGCACCTCCATTTAACTCCAATGACTCACACCTACCAATGAACACATCAAAATTAATTCATAAAACCTCCTGGAAGAGCTCTACAGCTAACCTATCACTCTCAAGGAGTCTCAATAGTCCCAACTGACCTATAACAGCACAGAAATTTCAGAAATCACAACCTACCCAGAATTTTGCAGAAACTTCCACAACTCACAAATCCTTGGCACATTTCCAACGAGCTCTCTCAAGGCAACCTCATCAGCAACTCAACATCTAATTATACTCATACACACTATTTCAAGGCCATACATAGTACACAAATCAACGTCAACATAAAATAAGAGAGTATTGGAGCTCTCATACTCTTTTCAAATCATAACAAAGATTCATGCTTAGCTTTGGTTACATATTGGCATATTCATCAAGATCAAGTACAAAATACAAAAGATGAGATGCTCAATGATCAATATGCTTACAAAGCTATTCCAAAAGCTAGTTACTAACTTAATACAAAAGTAGCTAAATTTCTTGGAGTGATGCCCGAATCTTGTTGCAAGGTTCCGAGTTCAACCTGAAACTGCACCTGAGGAGGGAGATTGGGGTGAGCTAACATGGCTCAGTGGCTAACATGTTTATAGCCATCGGACAATGAGCCACACAACACATCATTAATAATCCAAAGCATTAGCAATTTACATAATATGCTAAAATACTCAACTTTGTCACATAAATCATAATTTACTCAACTCATCACATAAGGCATAACATGAAATCCTCTTGCAATTAAAAACACATATTATGCATCATAAACACAAATAAATGATGGAATGCACACATTTGGCTCGAGAGTTTCACAAACACGACGAATAAACCAAGTTTATCAGAAACACGACGAAAACCAAAGTTTATCAGTAAACACATCGAGTCCACTTTGGATCTCGTGAGGCCATAAGCGGGCAACCGGGAGAAGGCTAGGGGGGTCCACGTGCACGTGTCTATCGATATAGGTTTTCTCTTGCCCAATCACAACCAATTTATGCTCACATATTCAAACACAAAAATAGCATTTTATGCTTCTTTCATTGTATCAACTCATCATAGTTTTGTACTTTTCTTTCAAACCAATAGAAATACACTTTCAATATACACACAATATAACAAAGATAGCAAACATAGGGCATTTTCCCATTACACAACAACTATAAAAATGTTACCCACCTATCGTCGGTATCCGAATTCAAGATTTCCCTTCCTCCTCGTCTTGAGTGGGATTTTCTTGAGTTCCTTCAATTAAATCATACTTCATTCAATAAATACATTTTAAAAGAAACTCATAATATTCATAAATCAAGTAAAGATAATAATAAACTTTAAACCTAACCTACCCATAGGACATTTAAGTTAGAATAACCATAATCTTAGCTTAAAAGTCCCTAAAACCCATAGATCTCACCTTCTCTTCCATCTTCCTACAAACCCTACACAAACCCTAACTTCCATTTCCTCCCATTTTCGAACCTATCATAAACAAAGATGGGACTTACCTCTCACAAGTCGATTTCTCTTCTTTTTCCTCTTCTTCAAGCTTCCTACGACTCTCTTCCACTTAGCCGAAGGTTCTCTTCTTTCTTCTCTCACGTTTTCTCTTCTTCTCTTCCTTTCCTTTTGTTCCACGACACTTGCTTCCTTCTCATCTCTTAATAACTTAACTCTTTCAATTCTCAACTTAAAACCTACCTCAAAACTACATAGTTTTGAGCTCCCCCTCTTCCTCTTACAAGGCTTTGGGCTCTCCTCCTCCTCTCAAGCCCACTACACTTAACCACTTATTTCTAATCCTCCTTCTTCTTATTCCACTTATTCTAGAAAGCCCATACTTCTCACTTACCCTTATTTTGTCTCATATGGCTCTACACACCCAAGCCTACTTCCAATTAATCCAATTAATTCTAACCCTTCACTTGATTTCCAAAATTCTAATTCCCAATCATACTTGCTAAACCCAAGGCTCAACATAATCTATATATATATACACACATAATTAAAACAATTAATGCAAAAATAAATAATAAGTCAATTTAATCAATAAATCAATAAAATAAATAATTAATAATAAAAGAAAAAATTTCGGGGCCCAACATTTATTAAGTCATAAACTTAAGTATAAATCCTACTTAAGTGAGTTTTAATAAAGGGAAGTGGATAAGTGGTTAAAAAATGGACAAATGTCCATGCTTTAAAGTTAAGTTTTAATAACCTTGAAAGACAAGCTGTTGTCCTTGTCTTTATCCTTCCTGAAGCTGCTTTCCCTAGTTTTTCTTAAACGCAGAGTTCTAATCAAATCTACACCATAATGAAATCTTGGGTTTTTCCCATCCATTACCACTCATACGTTGTTATTTCTTTCTTTTACCCCAAGAAAAATCGAACCCTCTGTAAAATTGCAAGCTGATGTACGTGGTTGCATGAGAGATTAGGGTTACATAATTTTGCAGATATTGGAGCTTCAAACAAGTAAGCTTGTTATGATTATGTATTTTTGCAATATATAAATGCACAATGAATCTCATAATTATAATCTCATTACAATTTCATTTGCAATGTACAATTATTCCATGGACTTTATCATATACATCTAAACATGTACAAGATAAAGAATGCCTTTAAATAATTTGTCACTAAACTATAACCAAAATGATTGGCTGTAGGGCATAAACCAATAGTTCTCAATTTATACAGATTGTTTACATTGACAGCTCACACATATCGAATAAATTTGTTGTAACAGAATTTGTTATTGCAGTGTCTGTCCTTTTAAAATCTTCATATCATGCTCTTTTGTGTGTTGGTGTATGATAGCTTATGATGGACCTCCTTATCTTGGACTCTTATTTTGGTTTCATGGCTTGAATTATTAAGTGAAGAGAGTCCACTTCTTTTTATAGCCATGTTACTCTTCGAGACTCTTCTTGTAACATCCCCACTCAAACTCAACTAAATTGAGTTTGAAGATAAGATGGTTGAGGAGAGCAGCGGGCATGGGCTTTGTCAGTAGATCGGCTATCTGATCAGTGGAGCTAATGTATTTTACTTCTAGGGTTCCATCGGAGATTTTTTCTTTTATGAAGTGCACATCTATGTCGATGTGTTTGGCGAGAGAGTGAAAGACGGAGTTCTGTGAGAGAAATTGAGCCCCATTATTGTCACACCACATAACGGATTTGTGAGGAACAGTGAAGCCTAACTCAGATAGAAGTGAAAAAAGTCAGATTAGCTTAGTAGAGAGTTGAGAGAGGGCCCTATACTCAACTTCAGTGCTTGATCGAGCCATGACTTATTGTTTTTTGGAGTTCTAGTACACCAAATTTCCCCCCAGGAAGACATAACCACTGGATGTGGACTTCCAATCATCGGGAGAGCTAGCCTAGTTCGAGTAACTGAAGGTGTGAAGAGCAAAAGGGGTCGATGAAGGTTTGAAGTGTAAACCGATATGAGAAGACCCCTGCAGGTAACGAAGAACTCTTTTTAAGGCTATCTAGTGAGGTTGTAAAGGATTGAAGAGAAACTGACTCAATTTATTGATAATATAACTGATGTCAGGCCTCGTATTGCAGAGATATTGCAAGGCTCCAACTAGACTACGATGAGAGGAAGGGATTATCAACAGGAGAACCATCGTACAGAGAGAGCTTGGTGCTTGTGGGCTGAGGAGGAGCAAGGTTTGCAAGTCATCATATTCGCCCTTTAAAGTAAGTCTCGAATGTATTTATGTTGTGATAGATAAATCCCAATAGAATTTAGATAAACCTCAAACCCTAGAAAATACTTGAGATTGCCAAGAGATTTGAGAGCAAACTGATTATGTAGCTTAGATGTCATCAACATAAACCAGTAGAATTATAAGTGTAGCCTGATTTCTGAATAAGGATAATGAAGTGTATGATTTAGAGATTTGAAATCTCCACTAGTTGAGAGCCCCTTTGAGTGTGTGAAACCAAGTCCTGGGGCCTGTTTGAGCCCATATAGAGCTTTGAGCAGGCGACAGAGATGATTAGGATTGGTAGGATCTTCGAAACCCGAAGGTTGGATGATGTAAACCTCTTCTTGTAACTCACCATTGAGAAAGGCGTTGTTTACATCGATTTGTTGTATATCCCAATTGTAGGAGACAACTAGTGAGAGAATAAGTTTGATAGTAGAGGCTTTAACCACAAGACTAAAGGTTTCGGTGAAGTCAACCCCAGGGGTTTGATTGAACCCTTTAGCAACAAGGCGAGCCTTATACGGGGCCATAGACCCATCAATATGGTATTTTAGTCTAAATACCCATTTGGTGCCTTGAACATTCATATGAGAGGCATAGGGCACTACTTTCCAGGTCTAGTTGTGGTTCAATGCATTAATTTCAGTCTGCCTAGCTAGTTTCGAGGTGGGATCATTTAGAGCTTGTGAAATGGAATCAGGTTCTTGAGTAGAGCAAGGAGGGATAGCATCAGTGAGTGTAGTGGTGTAGAGTTTAGGTTTATAGATACCACTCTTAGAACTTGTTTGCATAGGATGAGTAAGCAAAGAGGTGGAAGGGACAGTGGGGTTATGGGTTGACAAAACAGGAGGTATAAAAGGATGTGTGGTATGAGGAGAGCAATGGGGGAAGAATGAAAACTAGAAACAAATAAAGGAGTAGATAAAAGGGGAGAAGAATGTACCTGATGAGTGTCACCAGACTGTGGAGGAAGTGAGAACTGATCTGTTTCCATAGGAGTGCATTGGAGTGACCTGTTAAGATGAGGGACAGGAACTGGAGCAGAAAGAGGTAAAAAAGTGCGTCTGTTTTGGTGAAAAAAAGGTTGGATATGGAAATTCCTCCTCATTAAACTTAACATGGCGAGAGATAAAAATTTGACCCTTGGCATTAAAACACATATAGCCTTTTTGATGGGGACTATATCCTAGGAATACACATTTTAAGGAGTGAAAATTAAGTTTATAAGCATAGTAGTAACGGAGATAGGGAAAGCAACTGCACCCAAAGGGTTTTAAATGCATGTAATTCGGCTTTTTGTGATATAATTTTTCAAAGGGTGATTTGTTCTGGAGGGTGGGTGAAGGTAAATTATTTATAAGGTATGTGACAGTAGAAAAGGCTTCAAGCCATAAAGTTAAGGGCATATGGGCGTGAGAGAGCAAGGTAAGGCCCATTTCTGTGATGTCACGATGTTTCCTTTCAGAAACATCATTTTGTTGATGTGTGTAGGGGCAGGTGAAACAGGGTGTGATGCCTGTTGAGACAAATAGGGCAAAAAGACTTTATATCCCCCCACTGTCTGTGTGAATAGCTTTAATCTTTTGCTCAAGTTGAAGTTCGATATGAGTTTTGAATTTGATGAATGTTGATAGAGCTTCAGATTTGAGTTTGAGAGGATAACACCAGGTAAACCATGAGCATGCATCAATGAAAATCATATAATATCTATGGCTAGTAGATGAGATGTAGGATGAGGGTCCCCATATATCTGAGTATATAATTTCAAGTGGATTACTTACTGTTATCTCATGATTTGCAAAAGGTAGCTGATGAAGTTTAGCATAAGTACAAGAGTCATAGAAACTGAAAGCATTTAGATTAATAGGTAAATTCATTGACTTTGCTACAAGCTTTAGTACACTGGTGGACGGATGTCCAAGTTTGGCATGCCAAACTTTTGCATTAACATGATCAATAGTTGCTTCAACTTGATTTAAACCAGTGTTGAAATTAACAAAACTTAAAGCTGTAGCGTCTTTAGGTGAAAATATAGAAGATACTCTGGTTGATGATTTGGACTGGAGTCTTTGCTTTGCGGTAGATGTAGGCTGTGTAGATGACGTTTTAAGACTGTAAAGACCATTACAAGCACTCCCGAGCGAGAATTTGTTGGCTCGGGCCGGATCCCTAATCCCGGCGACCCTCGGCCTGGACCGTGACGAGCGCCCCATAACTTCGGACCCGATCCTAACATCCATACATAGTTCGATTCATCATTCACACACAAACATTCTCATACAATCAAGCGCTTACACATGCATTTAAAACATGAATTAAACACCCCATAAACTAAGGGGCTTCATGCCATTACAATCTGATGAAATTTAACGAGTATTCAAAATCATTCACAATACAGAATAAAGTTTCAATCCAAAATACATGAAAATGCTCCATGATAATATGCTCGGAGGGCCAACCAAAATACTAACTTAATACAAAGCTCCTAACTAGCTCGAAATTTTCGATGCCTCGCAAGATCAACGATCGTCCAGTTCTGCACCTGAGGAGGGAAAGTAATGGGTTGAGCTACATAGCTCAGTGGCTAATATAATTATAACCATCGGTAACTAGCACAAGTTTAGGCATATGTACATATATACATTGTATATATACAGGCATCAATTCAGGCATCCACATGCTAATCAAGCAAATTGACGCATTCAACATAATTAATTCGACTCACAAAACATGTCACAAATATGCTTCATAACAAATAGTTCAAATGCAATGCACATCACATGGCTCGAGGGTTCCATGGAAACAAAAGGGGGAAACCGAAGTTTACACCCAAACAAAATGAGTCCATTCGGAGCTCATATGCCACAAGCGGGCAGCCGGGAGAAGGCTCTTGTCTACGTGCACGTGAAGAACGAAATGGTTCCACTCTCGCCCAAAAAAAAGCACATAATCATGCTCATAATCATTTTATCATATGGTATGCTTTCATACTTTGCATTTAATCAAAATGCCATGACCGAAGTCGAGGCATAACATGCTCAGAATCAAAAGTTAATGCTATCTATTCTCATAATTCTTTCAAAGTATAAGAAATCAAAATCATTCAAATCATCATGTGTAAACATACATAACATATAAAATATATTCATACATAGGCATGAAATTGCCTAGTCACGCAATAACTATAAGTACATTACCCACCTAATATCGCTTGAGTATCCGACTCACTGATGTCCTTCCTCTTGCGATGGAATCGGGTCAGCTTGGTTTCCTAAAACAAACCAAGTTTCCATTCAATCAATATCCAAGGAAAATATTCAAAAGCTTGAAAATCTAAAATAAAGCACTAAAAGTCTATATTCGACCTCCTCCTAAAATTTTGAACCTTTGAGGCAAATTCTGAACTTCCCTTCTTCATACATCTTGTAGCCCTTGATCTTTAGTTCACAATGAATCAAAAATCACCTTAATTGGACATCTATACCTAAAAGATATGCCCCAAATACCAAAAATCATCTTTCTTTGAAAACATGGTTTCGCATGAACAATTTTGCCAATAGCGTAGGCGTAATACCCTTCGCACGTCGCGGCGAATACCCCTTCGTACATCACGACGTCGCCCCTCTCGCACGTCGCGATGAATATTAATTTGCACGTTGCGACGTTGCTCCCTTTCCACGCACGTCGCGGCGTGTTCATATGCACGTCGCGACGTACGGGCCTGGAGAACGACTCCAAAACCCGACTTCCAACATTTTCCAACTTCAATCCTTTCTCAAACTCAATTGCAACACACCTAAGTCTTATATCATGTCTTATACTACATTTCTAACCCAACAGCAACTCAAAATCAGTCATAAACACATCAACCCACGAAATGTAACCATTTTTGCCCTAAAAACCTAAAACCACCGATTCTACTACTGTCATCCTATCTTTTGGTTTAATCCAACCGAAACAAAGTTAAACGAAGAGAAACTTACTCGAAAATTGCTTGAAACTGTCGGAAAATCCTCAAAGATCGCAATCCCTCTTCTCTTCTCTTCTCCCTCTCCCACGACTCTTCTCCTCCTCTTCTTCCTTCTTTTCTTTCTTCTATTTTCTCTAACTCTTTCTTATGTTTAAGGACCAACTTACCCCTCTTAGCAAAGCTTAAACCACTCCATCCTAAGTGATCTTCCCAAAAAGCCCTCATATTAATTTACCCTATAATTCTCATTTAAACCATATAATAACTAATTAAGCCTCACTTATCCACTAATACTCCCAAATTAATCAAATTTAGGCATAAACACATAATTAACACAATTTATGCTAAATAACATCATATAAAAAATTCGGGGTCCAATATTTCTCCCCCTCTTAAAAGAAATTTCATCCTCGAAATTATTACCTGAGTCATCGAAGAGATATAGATACTTCTCCTTCATAGCGTCCAATGGCTCCCATGTAGCCTCCTCTGCTGAATGAATTCTCCAAAGAACTTTGACTAGCCGAACCGTCTTGTTCCTGAGAACTTTTTCCTTAGTATCCAAAATCTGCACTGGAAGCTCCTCATAGCTCAAATCATCCCGTAACTGAACCTCACTAGTCTGAATGATATGAGAAGGATCCGATCTATACCTCCTCAACATGGAAACATGGAAGACATCGTGGATCTGCGACAATTCCGGAGGTAACACCAATCTGTAGGCGAGTGGTCCAATCCTCTCAAGGATCTCATAAGGACCCACATACCTCGAACTCAACTTACCCTTCTTGCCGAACCTCATTACTCCTTTCCAAGGAGACGTCTTAAGGAACACTTTCTCACCGACTCCATACTCCATCTCCTTTCCGTGAGCATCAACATAACTCTTCATCCTATCATGTGCTACCATAAGTCGCTGCTTAACCAGATTGACTTTCTCAACCGTCATCTGAATCAATTCCGGTACTACCAGTTTCCGCTCTGCTTCTTCATCCCAACAAATCGGATTCCTACACCTCCTGCCATACAATGCCTCATATGGAGCCATCTGGGTGCTCGAATGGTACGAATTATTATAAGCAAATTCGACCAATGGTAAATGTTCATCCCAAGCTCCCTTAAAATCCATCACACATGCCCTGAGCATCCCCTTAAGAGTCCGAATGGTCCTCTCAGATTGACCATCCGTCTGAGGATGAAAAGCCGTACTAAAATTCAACTTCGTACCCAAAGCTTCCTGCAAACTACCCCAAAACCTCGAAGTAAACCGAGGGTCTCTATCAGACACAATGGAATTTGGAATCCCATACAACCTCACTATCTCATCAATATACTTCTTTGCTAGCACATGCAAAGAATCAGTCTGCTTGATCGCTAAGAAGTGAGCTAACTTTATCAATCGATCCACAATAACCTAAATAGCATCATGCTTCCGACTGGTCCTAGGCAGACCCATCAGAAAATCCATAATCACCCTTTGCCACTTCCACTCCGGAATAGGCAATGGCCTCAACTTACCTGAAGGTGCCTGGTGTTCAGCCTTGACTTGCTGACACACTAGACACTTACTGACAAACTCTGCTACATCCCTCTTCATGCCTTTCCACCAAAAATACTCTCTCAAATCTCTGTACATCCTGGTGTTACTGGGATGCATGGCGTAAGGCGCATTGTGTGCCTCATCTATAACCTCATCCTTAACCTCCTGCACATTTGGGATACACAACCTGTTCCCCACTGTCATAAGCCCATCATCCCTCACCTCTACTTTAGAAATTTTGCCATTCCGGATTTCATCTCGGAGTTTGCTCAAATCTGCATCTTGAGCTTGCAATTCTCTAACCTTCTCCCTGAGAATCGGTCTCACTCGGAAATTAGCTAGAAGGCAATCCTGCTCCTCCTGCTTCAAGCTTATCTTAAGCTTGGCCATCTCTTCCAATAAAGGAAGATAAACCGACCGAACCTGAGCAATCGAAGACTTCCTACTCAAAGCATCCGCCATTACATTGGCCTTGTCCGGATGATACTCGATCAACAAATCATAATCCTTGAGCAATTCAATCCACCTTCTCTGTCTCAAATTCAATTCCTTCTGGTTCAGCAAGTACTTGAGGCTCTTGTGATCGGTAAAGATCCTCGTCTGAACTCCATACAGGTAATGCCTCCAAATCTTCAAGGCAAAGATCAAAGCTGCTAACTCCAAATTATACGTCGGATAATTCAACTCATACGGCTTCAACTGCCTCGAAGCATAAGCAATCACCCGATCTCCCTGCATTAAAACACAGACAAGACCCTTCCTCGAAGCATCACTATACACAATATAGCCCTCATCTTCAAAAGGCAAAACCAGAATCGGAGCACTTGTCAACCTGTGCTTGAGCTCCTCGAAGCTCCTCTGACACTCCTCACTTCAAACAAACTTCTGATTTTTTCTCAACAACTTTGTCATCGGCGGCCGTCATAGAGAATCCTCCACAAACCCGAAATTTCCTCACTTCACTACATTCTTGGTGCTTCCCAATTCACCACAGCTTCTATCTTCTTTGGATCCACATGCACTCTTTGCTTTGAGATCACATGTCCAAGAAATGCAACTTCCCTCAGCCAAAATTCGCATTTATCGAATTTGGCATACAACTCATGCCTCCTCAATGTCTCCAAAGAAATCCTCAAATGCTCTTCATGCTCCCGATCACTCTTGGAGTAAACCAATATATCTTCAATGAAGACAATGATAAAGCGGTCCAAGAATGGCTTAAAGACCGATTCATCAAATCCATAAAAGCCGCAGAGCATTCACAATCCAAAAGGCATCACCATAAACTCAAAATGCCCATACTGCGTCCTAAAAGCAGTCTTCGACACATCCGACTCCTTAATCCTCAACTGATGGTAGCCCGATCTCAAGTCTATCTTAGAGAAGACTGTCGCCCCTTGCAATTGATCAAACAGATCATCAATGCGAGGAAGCGGATACCTGTTCTTCACGATGATCGATTGACTTCACGTAATCCACACACATCCTTAACGAGCCATCTTTCTTCTTCACAAACAGGACCCGAGCTCCCCAAGGTGAAGAACTCGGTCTAACGTACTCTTTCTCCAACATCTCCTCTAACTGCTCCTTAAGCTCTTTCAATTCCGCCGGAGCCATCTGGTAAGGCGGAATTGAAATCGGTGCAGTACCTGAAAAGAGCTCAATGGGAAACTCAATTTCCCTAGCTGGCGGTAGTCCTGGCAATTCCTCGGGAAAGACATCTGAGAATTCCCTGACCACTGGAATATCCTCGACTTCCTCTATCCGCCTCAGTGTCCACCACATAGGCCAAAAATGCCTCACAACCCCTCCTCATCATCTTCTCTGCTGTCAATGCTGAAACAATTTTGGGCGGACCTGTTTTTCTGTCCCCAGTAAACACCACTCTTTTGCTATCACCCAAATCAAATTCCACTGTCTTCTGCTTACAATCCAAACGGGCATTATACTTCTCCAACGTATCCATACCCAAAATGACATCTAATCCTCCCATTTTCAGTGGCATCAAATCTACCACCAACCGTGCTCCACCAATACATAGCTTACAACCTCTATACACTTGACTAATCACAATGTACTGGCCGATTGGAGTACTCACCATCAGCGGGGTATCCAATGGGCTCACAATCCTATCACACACAGGTCTACTCGAAGAAACAAACGAGTGAGTAGAACCTGGATCAATCAAAACAAGCACATCATCAGCAAATAATCTAGCCATACCAATGACAACATCTGGAGTGGCCTCTGCATCCTCCCGAGTCATTGCAAACACTCTAGTGGTGCCTGCCCCCTCGTTCTACCTGGAAGACCCACTCTCTTGGCTGCATCAGGCGCCCACTTCTACATCACGATCCTTTGACCCACGGTCTCGCCTCGCAGACGCCAGCATCCGAGATCCCTCTCTCTAGGCAGTGAGAACACTCTCTGGCCCTATGTCCTTTCTGTCCACAATTGAAACATGCTCCCGTCAATCGGTAACACTCTCCACCATGGAAATTACCGCAGTGCTCACACTTAGGGACGGATGACTTGTCCCTATCTCCCCTTCTACTGCCACCCATTGTCGAGGCTTGGTGAGAAACAGTAAAAGTCCTCATCGATCTCGGTCGATTGGCACCACTTGTAGCGCCCCTCATCGTAGAAAGTATCTGCCGCCGCCAGGTCATCCCGATGTATAACCTACGATTTAGGTGCACTACTAAACGATCATTTCTATATAACTCATGGCATCAATATAGTAAAACAATAATATCGAATTTACTAAATTTTAAAACCAAATCGTACTTCTCATTTCATTACTTAAACCATATTTACATCATCAGTCATATAAACACAATCGTACAAGTCCAAAAGAACTAATACAACTCCTAGCCAAGTCATCCACAAAATACCCAAAAGATCCCGCTGACAGACCTGTGGGCCATGCTCCTCTCGCCGGCACACACAGCAGGAAAAATCTCACTGATCGGAGCTAGAAGTCACACTAACACTGTCCTGAAAAATATAGTCGCAATTGGGGTGAGTTTGCGAAACTCAATGAGAAACCATCATCGATGGTTCACTCGACTCATGCATAGCCAAAAATCACATAATATAAGTATACTATCACATTCAAGAAATCACATGCGATCAATTTCACATTTATAAGGCGATTTGCCTTTCACACAATTCACATATAATCATTCATATATGCGATGTGCATGTGACTCTTTCATTTTCTTTCGTTGTTGTGACCGTGCTTTGAGCTCATATCGTTGAGCCATTGGCTCTGGAAACATGGGCTCAAAAGCCTAATCGTTGAGCATAAAGCTCAAGTAAATCGTTGAGCACGGAAGCTCAGACGCGTTGAGCTTAAAGCTCAATTTGGTGGCTACACGGTCACAACCGCCTTTATCTAATCATACTATTTTAGTGTATGCACATGTTCAATTTTCAATACATGCATCACTATAGAACTTCCTATGTCCAATTTTACCATTAAGACCAATTATAACAATCCACACATAATGCACACCTCTATATCCAATCCAAATATTTCGAACACCCGTGGTCCGAAATCAATCAAAGACAAACACATAAAATCCATCCATAACTTCTCATGGCATATGTACTGAAAATTTAACACATAAAGGTTGAGGAACCAACTAGGTTACTCACCTCAGAACTTCCGAGCTACTGCTGGGAAGTCTCGCCTACGTCAGATGATCGGCGATCCACTTGAGCCGCTATAACAATCAAAATATACATAACATTATTACTGGTACCAATTCCGATGCTTAATTATGCATATGAATCAAATCATGTACATACTATGCAAATTATGACATTTCCGACCTAATTCCGAATTTCCCGATCTCAATCCTTAATTCCCGAACTAAATTTCTAATTTCCAAATTCATAATCTCCAAATTGAATTTAATCCATAGCCAAATAGATCCTCAATTGCCTAAACCCCAAATTGTTAAAAACCTAAATTTAATTTCGGGCCAAATAACTTTCCTCGTCGCGGCACCAAGCTCCCACGCCGCGGCGAGCTTCCATTTTCGATGCTTAAACCATCCAAATCTGGTTTTCTTCCTTACAAATCACTCTTAAATAAATCCATACACATCATACAACTAATCTTTACCTTCCATTTCATCAAACAATTAAATCCCCAAAAGTTCAACCCTAATATCACCGTCGATAACCCTAACTTCAAATCTCCTTAATATTCAAATTCAAACATCAATCTAACTCTACAAATCAACAAATCAAACTATACAAGACAAAAATAAAAGTAACTTACCTGATTAAAACTCCAAATCTTCAAGGATCAACAATCTCTCCTCTCTTCCCCTCTCACGGCAACATCCATTTTCAAACCCACAATCAATTCTTCTAACACCAAGCTTAAGGAAATGATCAAGGATGGAAGAAGAAACAATTTTATGGAGGAGATCAAGCAAACTTTCAAAAAGGAAATCAAAGAAAAAAATCACGAAGAAGGAGAAGAAGGAAGCATCGTGGGGAAGAAATTCAAAGAGTTTGGGTTTAAATATATATTAAAAGGATTAAGGCTTGTTTGGCTAATTTTAATTGCCACAAGCCCGATCCGAATAACCTCGGTCCAATTTCTAATTCTAATTTCTCCCGAATTCCAATGGCTAAACCCTAATTCCTCAAGGCAAATTTCTAACCTGTCCGTACCATTGGATAATCAATTTCGGAACTGGATATTCAATTAATCAGTCATCGATCAATTTTCCGGTCCGAGCCTAATGCTCCAAAAATTCCAGAAAATTCCTATAAATCCTTAAAAATAGAAAACTCATTATCATATACTCCAATTTCATAATTTCACTTTCTAACTTTCAATTCTAACTCAAATTCAATCATCAAGCCTATTTTGACCTAATTCACACACATGACCTAATCACCCCCAAATCAACGTATCCAAATCAAATCGGAAATATGTCATACATGTATGTACGTACAAATGCCAATATGATCATGCCAATTATACTATAATTAAATCAAGCATGAGCATGCCGAATACGAATGCAATAAATTGTACACATCCCATCGATAACGGGATGTTACACCACTGCTCCTCTCCTCGATGAGCAGAAGCTCCAGCACTCACATGCAGCATAGGAGTACTAGTGCTACCTCCCCTCCTGAACTGCTCTCTGCCCTTTCTCTTCTTGTTCACTGCACTCTTGATATTGTCAATATTTTCCACCCTCAAAGCTGTCTCAACTAATTGCTGGAAGTCACAGAAGTTCTGCACTATCACCTTCTCTCTAATAGCCAAGTGCAAACCCGACTCAAACCGGCGACATCTAGCAGCCTCACTCAGCATTAGATCTAAAGCATACCTCGCCAACTGCGTGAACCGATGCTCATACTTACTGACCCTCATCTCCCTCTGGGTGAGACTAAGGAAGTCCCTCTGCTTATGCTGAATGTAAACCTCTGATAGATACTTCTTCTTAAAAGAAGCCAAGAAGTTCTGCCATGATAACCATACTGATATCATCTGACTGCCTGGCACAGTCTCCCACCAATGCAGAGCATCTCCCTGAAGCAAACTTGCAGTATAGATGACTCTCTCGTCATCCTCACACTCCATCTGATCCAGCACTCTCTCAGTCTTTCTCAACCAAGTCTCGGCTTCTTCTGGATCTGATGTCCCAAAGAAATCGACTGCCCCATACTTTCTCAACCTATCAAACCGTCTCCCTTTCTGAGTTGGGGCTGAAGCAGAAGGCTGTGGCATCTGACCCATAGCTTTGAACAAATGCCCGTGAAGGCACGAATAACCTCGGATCAAGTGGAGGCACGGGCTCTGCGGAACCGCAACTCCACGAGATGCGGCAAGCATGGGTTCACCGCCTAACCATCTGAAGCCTCAACATTCTGCTGACTCTATCGACTCATCAGTCCTCTCCTCTCTAGTCGGAGAGTCAGGTGCAGCAGATCCTTGCAGAACTCCTCGTGTCCTTCTACGAGGTGGCATCGTATTCCTTCACAGGTAAACACTAAGGATTAGCTACTGGTCAATCTACATGTATGCATGATATGCATGTCACTTAATGAAATCAATTAATGCAACACATAATCATAGATCACACAATTCATCCTACTATGCAGTCTAAGCCGAGGACACTAAACCTAGGGCTCTGATACCAAATATGTTGGGCCCGGGCACCGGATTCCTAATCCCGAGGAGGCCCCTCGGGCTGCGCCGGTGACGAGCGCACCATAACTTCGGACCCGATCCCAACATCCGTACATAGTTCGATTCATAATTCACACACAAATATTCTCATACAATCAAGCGCTTACACATGCATTTAAAACATGAATTAAACACCCCATAAACTAAGGGGCTTCATGCCATTACAATCTGATGAAATTTAACGAGTATTCAAAATCATTCACAATACAAAATAAAGTTTCAATCCAAAATACATGAAAATGCTCCATGATAATATGCTCGGAGGGCCAACCAAAATACTAACTTAATACAAAGCTCCTAACTAGCTCGAAGTTTCCGATGCCTCGCAAGATCAATGATTGTCCAGTTCTGCACTTGAGGAGGGAAAGTAATGGGTTGAGCTACACAGCTCAGTGGCTAATATAATTATAGCCATCGGTAACTAGCACAAGTTCAGGCATATGTACATATATACATTATATATATACAGGCATCCACATGCTAACCAAGCAAATTGACGCATTCAACTTAATTAATTCGACTCAGAAAACATGTCACAAATATGCTTCATAACAAATAGTTCAAATGCAATGCACATCACATGGCTCGAGGGTTCCATGGAAACAAAAGGGAGAAACCGAAGTTTACACTCAACAAAATGAGTCCATTCGAGACTCATATGCCACAAGCGGGCAGCCGGGAGAAGGCTCTTGTCTACGTGCACGTGACGAACGAAATGGTTCCACTCTCGTCCAAAAAAAAGCACATAATCATGCTCATAATCATTTTATCATATAGTATGCTTTCATACTTTGCATTTAATCAAAATTCCATGACCGAAGTCGAGGCATAACATGCTCAGAATCAAAAGTTAATGCTATCCATTCTCATAATTCTTTCAAAGTATAAGAAATCAAAATCATTCAAATCATCATGTGTAAACATACATAACATATAACATATATTCATACATAGGCATGAAATTGCCTAGTCACACAATAACTATAAGTACATTACCCACCTAATATCGCTTGAGTATCCGACTCACTGATGTCCTTCCTCTTGCGATGGAATCGGGTCAGCTTGGTTTCCTAAAACAAACCAAGTTTCCATTCAATCAATATCTAAAGAAAATATCCAAAAGCTTGAAAATCTAAAATAAAGCACTAAAAGTCTATATTCGACCTCCTCCTAAAATTCCAAACCCGTCGAGGCAAATTCTGAACTTCCCTTCTTCATACAACTTATAGCCCTTGATCTCTATTTCACAATGAATCAAAAATCACCTCAATTGGACATCTACACCCAAAAGATATGCCCCAAATACCAAAAATCATCTTTGCTGACAACATGGGTTCGCCGCGGCGAACACCCCTTCACAAGTCGCGGCGAATACCCCTTCGCACGTCGCAACGTCGCCCCTCTCGGATGTCGCGGCGAATATTAATTCACACGTCGCGACGTTGCTCCCTTTCCACGCACGTCGCGATGTGCGGGCCTGGAGAACGACTCCGAAACCCAAATTCCAGCATTTTCCAACTTCAATCCTTTCTTAAACTCAATTGCAACACACCTAAGTCTTATATCATGTCTTATACTACATTTCTAACCCAACAGCAACTCAAAATTAGTCATAAACACATCAACCAACGAAATCTAACCATTTTTGCCCTAAAACCCTAAAACCACCGATTCTACTCATCATCATCCTATCTTTTGGTTTAATCCAACGAAACAAGGTTAAGCGAAGAGAAACTTACTCGAAAATTGCTTCACACTGTCGGAAAATCCTCAAAGATCGCAATCCCTCTTCTCTTCTCCTCTCCCTCTCCCACGACTCTTCTCCTCCTCTTCTTCCTTCTTTTCTTTCTTCTATTTTCTCTAACCCTTTCTTATGTCTAAGGACCAACTTACCCCTCTTAGCAAAGCTTAAACCACTCCATCCTAAGTGATCTTCCCAAAAAGCCCTCATATCAATTTAACCTATAATTCTCATTTAAACCACATAATAACTAATTAAGCCTCACTTATCCACTAATACTCCCAAATTAATCAAATTTAGGCATAAAAACATAATTAACACAATTTATGCTTAATAACATCATAAAAAAAATTCAGGGTCCAATAGAATTGTTCCTGAAATGTTGTCATTAAAGAGACAACAGTCATCAGAAAATTCAACTGCAATTTTATTATCCTTTGTCAATTTCGAAATACTCAGAAGATTTTTTGTTATAGAAGGCAGATGTAGTATTTGTTTTAAAGCTAGAGATGTGTGAGTGTTGTCATGAAACTTAATGAATGATGAACCAATATGAGCTGTAGGTAATGCATTACCATTTCCCACTGTGAGTTATTCTTTGCCTCCATATTCTGAGCCAATGGACAGATTCTGAATGTCTGCTGTAACATGGTTTTTAGCACCGTTGTCTACAAACCATGTGGTGTTACTTGAAGTTTCTGTTGCAGTGTAGGATTTATTGTGAGCAAGAAAGGTCTGAGGAGAGTTGTGTGTGGACTGAGAGTGTCCTTGAAAAGTAGACTGTGAATCTTGAGATTTCCAAGGAGGTTGTGTGCCTTGCCATGATAGCCTGGCTTTTGACATAATTGACAGAAAATACGAGAGTTGTCAAACCATCTTCCTCCTCTGCCATGACCTCCTCGGCCTCTAGAACTAATATGTCCTCCTTGATTATGGTTTTTGATCTAATTGTTATAGCTATCAAAACTGGCAGTAGGTGCTGGAATATTTGTTTAAGACACTGTGTTTAGTTGTTCTAGTCGAGTCTCATGCATCATCAAAGAGTATTGTGCTTCTCGAAGTGTAGATAAAGTCATAGTGTGAGTTAAAAGAACAACCACATGGTCATACTCATGCCCTAAGCAATTTAGTGCACTGAGAATGAGCTCATGTTCAATTACAGAGTGTCCTGCTAAGAGAAGAGCATCTCCTATTGATTTAAATTTCTGCATATACTCATTGATTATTAATGATCCTTTCTGAATGGTTGATAGTTGTTGCTTTAACTGTAGAACTCGCACCATGGACGTTTGAGCATAAAGCTTTTCAAGAATTTGCCAAGCTTCAAGAGAGGTTTTAGATTGATTAATTTTTTTTAATAACCTCCTCTCCTATGGTGGAGAGTAGCCAACATAGAAGGAGTTTATATGATCTTCAGCAAGCTCTGTAGTCTGGATTTGTTTGAGTAGCAGTTGATGATGATCTTGAGAGAAACTACTATGGTGGAATAAATTCTGCAGAGATGAAATCCTTAAGCTCAAGAGCTCGAATGGCAACCAAAACTTGAGCTTGCCAGTGGATGGAATTCTTTCTATCAAGCTTGGTGGGAAAATTGAAGTTGAGTGTTTTTGCAAGGACTAGAAAATCAAGTGAGGTTGCAGGGATTTATGTTTGTTGTGTTGAAGAATGATTGGTGGAAGAGGATTGATTTGTTGTGTCAGCCATTAGACGTTTTTCTATGATAGCTCTGATACCATGAAAATGATGTAAAATTTTGTATTTCTGTATTGATTGAATGAATGAATAGTCATGTACATGAAGTTCTCAATTTATACAGATTTTTTACATTGACAACTAACACATATCAAATAAATTTGTTGTAACAAAATTTTTATTGCGATTACTGTCTTTCTAGAATCTTGGATCATGCTCTTACGTGTGTGGGTGTATGATAGCTTGTGATGGACCTCCTTGTCTTTGGGCGCTTATTTTGGTTTAGTAGGCTTGAATTATTAAGTGAAGAGAGTCCACTTCTTTTTACATCCATGTTACTCTTGAGACTCTTCTTGTAACAATCTCACCCGCTCACCGGGTCATGGTATCTAAAACGATTCCTCTGTAAAGAAGCCTCTCACATGACTCAAAATAAGATGGTATCCACGATTTTTCTTCAACCAACATCTTTTGAAGATCTGGATCCTCACTATTCCACTTAGTACACTCATGAAAATTTGGTTGCATTTGCATAAATACCTTTAAGCAAAGTGCTACTACTGGTAAACGTCATAACATGTTTGTCAATTTATTAGGGATGTCCTCCTTGTATTTGATCACAAAGGTGGAATTGATGTAGGTATATATATGTCACCCACTTCATGTGTTGAGCTTGCTATAATCTAGACTACGTCTGTAAATGAAGAAAAAAAAGTTTGAAAAAGAGATGTTTTCTATATTATTCTCTATAAATTACAATCATATATATAGGAGAGCATTGAAACCTTAGTCAAATATGTGAGTATTCAGATCCTATACATAGCTGTACATATAAGGAATGATTTCCTAATTATTTGCTAAATAGAATCTATCAACACTCCCCCTCAAGCTAGATCCAAAAGATTAACAAATCTAAGTTTGCTTAATAATCGTTGAAATTGATTTGAAGGTAAGACCTTAGTGAATATATCTTCCAATTGACATTAAGATCGTAAATAATGTGTTATGAGAAGCTTTAACTAAACTTGCTCCTGAATGTAGTGACAATCAGCCTTGATATGTTTTGTTCTTTTGTGAAACACAGGATTTGTTGCAATATGCGTAGCTTTTTAGTTGTCACAAAATAGTCATTAGAGTATCTCAAGGACTAGCCAAATAAAAAGAATGTGTTAATGCCAAACAAGTTCATATGCAACAGTTGCCATAGCTCGGTACTCAACCTTTGCACTAGAGTGAGCTACTACATGTTGTTCTTGCTTTTTCATGAGACCAAATTACCTCCAACCAACACATAATATCTAGTAGTTAAACGTCTGTCAATTGCATTACCATCCCAATTTAAATAAGTTTAACCTTCAACATTGGTATATCCATTTTGATTCATAACAATCCCACGACCAATCAATCATTTTAGGTAACATAGGATGTGTTTCACGATGTTCAAATGATAGACAGTGCTAGCATGCATATGCTAACTAATGAGACTAACAACATACGATATATTAGGTCTATTAATAGTTAAATAAAGAAATTTTCCCACAAGTTTTTTTATAGTAATTGGGACTATTGAGAGCTTCCTTATTCAAATCATTCTTCAATTTACTGTTTAAAGGGGTAGTAGCAGGTTTTGAATATGTCATACTTGCTTTTTGAAGCAAATCTTGAAATTTTTTATGCTGGTTAAGACGGAAACCTTTGTTGGAAGTTGCCATCTCAATTCCTAGAATGTACTTCAATGGCCCAAGATCGTTAACTAGAAATAATTGTTGCTGATGTTTCTTCAATTTGTTGATTGACTCTTCATTATTTCTAGTCACAATAAGATCATATACATATATAAGCATCATCAACTTTTCAGTCTTTCCAAATCAAACATACAATACTTTTTGAGAACCTAATTCCTTCAAAAATTGAACACAATTTGGCATACGATGCTTGTGGAATTTGTTTTAATCCGTACATAGATTTATGAAGCTTACATACTAAGTTTGGATCACCATGTTATAGATGACTAGGAGAAAGTTTCATAAGGAATTATTCTTTAAGATCTCCATGTAGGAAGGAGTTTGTTACATCCATTTGAGATAGTGACCACCCATTATTCATGGCCATTGATAACAAAACTCGAACTGTAGTCATTTTTGCAACCAAAACAAAAGTTTCCTTGTAATCTAAAGAGGTACAAGTGGGGAAAAGGTGTTGAATGTATTCAGCATATACATCTGATATATATACAAGTATAGTTGCAGAAAAGTAGGATCTAGTTACAACAAAAAGATAACGTCCATTTCAATATGGTAACTAATTAGATAAGGATGTATATATTGAATACAATCAACACCTTTTCCCACTTATTCCTCTTTATGGTATCAAAGCCCTCTGCTCTAACAAGTGCATAGATCCTCATGACAAACACTTGTGATATAGTCAACACACAAACAACCTCTCAAATTTCCCAAACTACAAATGTAATCTCCTTGAATGCAACACAATATCTTCCTTAATATAATCTACCCCATATTTCTATGTAAATCCTTGAGATACCAGATGGGCTATATGGCGATCAATTGATCCATTAGATTTGAATTTTGTTTTGCATACCCATGAATATCCAATTGCTTGTTTTCCTTTAGGAAGATGTATGATACTCCAAGTGTTGTTCTTTGTAAGTGTTTTTAACTCATCATCCATTGCTTGCCTCCCAATGTATTAAGTTTGAGCTTTTAAAAATATTTTTGGATTATGAACATTAAAAATAGCATAGAGGTAGGTTGAGTATGTAGGAGATGCTTTTTGATAACTCAGATAATTTGAGACTAGATGCTTGACATAATAGGCAACATAATCTTGCAATTTTCTTGGAGGTTAACAATTTTGCATCGGATTTTGTCAAGGAGCTGGTTTTTGTACTTGATTATTAGGTATTTCTTCCTCATTTTGAATGATATCAACCTTTTGATGAATACAACTAGTCAAGTTCACTTGATTATTAGAAACTAGTAAGCCTAGATTATCTACAACTTTTGGAATATTAGAACATGTTTTAATACTTGGCAACGGAAATAATTTAATAATAAGCTACCCCTTATTTGAAGCAGCAAAATATGGTCTGGTTTCATCAAGTCATACATCCCTTGTCACATAAAGCTTCCTCATACTCACATCATAGCATTTGTATCCCTTCTTGGTTTGTGAATATCCCAAAACACATATTTAATAGCTTGAGAATCAAGGTTATCCCTTGAATGTGTTGCCAAATGAACAAAACAAATGTAGCCAAAAATCTTTAGGTGAGATGTATCAGGTTTTTTATTTAAGAAAACTTCAAGTGGACGTTGAAACCCCAAAGTGTGACTTGGAAACCTATTAGTGAGATAAGTAGCTATTAACACTCCATAATACTAGAAAATTTGGAATGTTCATCTAAAACATAATTGCTCTAGTTTTCTTCAATAAGTCTCTATTCTTCCGTTCTAAAACCCCATTTTGTTGGGGAGTATGAATACAACTAGTTTGATGCACAATATCATTTAAAGCCAAGAAATTTTGATGTGCCATTACCATTTCAAAAAATTTTGATATAAGCTGAAAATTAATTTGCATCCATCATGTGAAATTTTTTAAAGGTTACAAAGACACCACTTTTTGATTTTAAAAAATAGACCCAAGTAACTTTGGAAAAATCATCAATAAAAGTTACAAAGTATCTAAAACCATTAATAGAATTAAGAATAGGACCCCATACATCTTAGTGAACAAACTCAAAAGGTTTAGAAGCTTAAGATAGTGACAACTTAAAAAGGAGTCTAGATGACTTGGAATAATGACAAACTTCCCAATCAAGAGCTTCTTTAGACAAAATAGGAATTATTTTTGTAAGAACAATATAAGAGGGATGAGTTAGACATAGATGCCACAAGAGTTGTTTTCTTGTAAGACTTGTAAGAGCTTGAGGACTTTTAGAAGCTTAATGAACATAATTGAAATAATAGAGACCGTGCAAGTAGAATCCTTCACCAATCATCATTTTGGTGATACGATCCTAAAATACAACCTTACAAAAAGAAAATAACACTTCATATTTAAGAGGTTAAATCATTTTTTAAATAGAGAGCAACTGAAAAAGGAAAGAAGGTGCATAAAGAACTTCATAATCAATGGAATCTGTCATAAGTTTGATTTTTCCCTTCCCTTTAATAGATACGCTAAGATCATTGGCTACAGACACAGTACAAGAGATAGGATGAAAATCACATAAAGTGGTGAATTTATTTGACATGTGATATGTGGAGCCAGAATCTACAATCCATAAATTAGATATGGAACTAATTTGTAAAGCAGCACTAAAGGTAATCATAATACCTTGGTTGTTTTCAGAGTTAACAACATTAACATCAACTAAAAAACTAGCAAATTTTCTCAAGAGTGCAATAGTACATCACGACATGATTCTCTATCTTGGGCAACCCTTTAACCATGTTTGTCATGAAAACAGCTTGGAAACTCATTAAGCAAAGTAATCGGAATAGAGGAACAAGATTTAACAGTGTGGGAGGCTGCATTAGCTCTAGAATTGGATCCATGCCTTTAATCTCCTTTTCTATTTTTACCTGATTCGTGCTTTAATTATGAATGAAGGATCCAATAATGATCCATTTTATATCCAATTGTATTTGCTCAGATTTCAGGTTTGGATGCTTACCCATGTATGGTTTCTTTTTAATATGGTGATAAGTAAGATAAGCATAAAACTCTGAAGTATCTGATGTAGCATCATGAGGAATGATTTTTCTATGGACTTCCTCTCTTTGTATAGTTACACAAACTCCTCTCAGAGGTGGTAGTTCTTCTGTTATTAAGATACGGCTCCTAAACTCTTCATAATTCGAATCAAGACTTGCTAATAGTTGAAAAAAACAATCTTTTTCAATTTGTTTTCTCAGGATCACTAGATCAATAGTATATGGACAATAAACTTCCAATTGATTCCATAAACTTTTAAGCTTTCCCAAAATGCTAACAAAAGTCTTCCCTTCCTATTGCAAGTTTGCAATTTCTCGTTGAATTTGAAAAATTATGGCAGAATTATTTTGGTTTACATACATATCTCAAATAGCCTCCTAAATATCTCGAGAGGAATCTGGATAGCTAAAAATTTGAACTACATTACGCTCCATAGAGTTGACATAACCATCTAATCTTTTGACAACCATGCATCATATTATGATGAGTCTTCATTAGGGGCCTTTTCTTTACCGTCAATGAAAACCAATTTGGATCTACAACCAAGAGCATTGTGATGACTCTTGATCATGGAAGATAATTATACTCATTCAATAACATAGAACTCAGTTTTTGAGAATTGTTGAGGTCAAAAACAGATTTACTAGAAGAGATTGCAATCGCCTCCTTTAAGGTTGTTATAGAATCACAAGACATTTGTGGTTTGACAAAAGTAGGATTGTCCTACTCTGAAAAAGAAAGTTTGAAAAAAAGGTGATTTCTATATTATTATTTATAAATTACAATCATATATATAGGAGAGCATTGAAACCTTAGTCAAATATGTGAATATATAGTTGCTATACATAGTTGTACAAATAAGGAATGATTTCCGATTATTTGTTGAATAAAATCCGTCAAGTATTTGTGAGCGATAAATATTGTAATAGGCGTTGGTCAATTACACCACCATCTCTGAGCAATTATAATTTAGAAGCAATTGTAATCATTTTGTTTGGTTTTAAAGATGTTATAGAAAGAGGCATATCGAAGCGTAAAATATAGTCATACATAAAACATTCTCTTCTATAAATTATCTCCACTCATTCTTCTCCTACATTTGGTATCAGAGCCATAAGCTTGGCAATATTTACCGCTTAGTATGGAAACCACAAGCAACTCAATCTAGGTGCCACTTCCAAAGTTAATTGGAAGCAATTAGGATGATCGAGCTATTTAAATGAAAATATTTTTCGATTATCAAGACATGTGGGATGTGGTGAAAAAAGGTTTCACAAATGTTATAGACTCAATAGCATTTGTGTTGGGTCCCGATCTCGTGACCGAATCCCAACCGGGAAAGCAGAAACGGAAACGAAAAACAAATGCTAAAAGTGGATCGAAACCGAATCGAACGAACAAAATCAAAAACCAAAGCGAAAGAAACGAAACGAACATGAAGCTAATCGGACCGAATACAAATAAAAAACGAAAGCAAAAACGAAGCATATCGGAAATTGCAACAAAACGAAATCAAAAGACGAATGCATCGAAAGCAAAACAAATAACGAAGCGGAATCAAAACACAAAATCGGATCACAAAATATGGAAACGAAATCGAAAAGTGAAATCAAAATTGAAACCAACAAACAAAGGCAGAACAAAAACTGAATCCGACATCCGAACACTATTATCGAAGAAAACGTCGCGTTGGATACCTTAGACTAAACTATCCGAAATCGGTCTAAATTTTTTTTCTTTCTTTCTTATCTTTATTCACATTCATGCAAATCCATATAATTTCCCTTTTCTTGGAAATTATCCTCAATCAATTTCTCAATGCGAAACAAACTTCTTATACATGCAAAGTCTCAATCCTTAATCATCTTCTTATACAATCATACATATCCCAAAGTCACATCTTTTAACCTAAGTCTTATTTGAATTTTTAAAAAATTCGGCAGTATAATGGCTGCATTTTATAAAACCCAAAACCTGCAAAAGGTAAATAAACACTTATATAATTCCCAAACAAATCCTAAAATCATCGGACTCTCCCGTCCGGAATCTCAGCATATGCAAATACAAGTCTAAACCTAACGCTTCAAAATCCTCAATCATAATCAAAACAATTCCATAACTCAATTCAATATACCAAACATAATCTAATCCAATCTCAAACCAATCATATCATATCATATACTTATACTATCACAAGTCATATTCCATACCTATACATATGGATACACAATTTTTATAATTCTCCATAATGCATACATATCAATATTAATGGCCCTCCAAGCCATTTACAAAGCACAAATACCATAATCCAAATACATAATGAACTAAGCACTTGCAATACACTAATGGCATTCCAAGCCATATACCATTACCAATAATCATAAACCAAAGTACACAAAGCACAATGATTCTAAATTTCTCAACAACATTCTAAACTTAACAATAATTCAATAGGAACCCATACAAACGGAAACCCTCATTTTCTTTCACCCGATCTTCTTCTCATCACCTGTGGATAGGAATGAAGCGGGGTGAGCTTATTGCTCATGGATAACATGTTTATACAATGAACCATAAGCAAAAATCATTTTCAAGACGTTAGTCATTTATAAACATTTCACAGTAGAAACTCTTCAAAAACTTATTTCTCGATCCTTTCAACCTTTCAAAATATTCATAAAACATTTCCAAAATCTCACGTTTGCAACTCTCAATTTCTCACTTCTCAAAATTCTCAAAACTTTCACATTTCATGGTCAACTTAAAAAAAACATGAATGCATCACGATATAAACAAAAAAACAAAAACACATAACACATCAAAATGGTTTGGGTCGGTTCAAAACGGAACGTACTGCACATTCTCGCATAGTGATCCTGTGCAGCCGTGAACGGAACGTACTACACCTTTCCGCTTAGCGGTCCGGTGTAGTCGTGGCTTATGGGAGTCCGAAATCGAAACTCCAGTGCCACTAGCGGGCAGGTGGGAGAAGCCTTTAAAAATGAGACCAGTGCACTGACTCACATAAGGGACCTAACCAAACCCATATAACACATATTCATGCTTGAAAATCAAATTGCCCGAAGGCACAATTTCTAAAACTCACTTTTTCATATTGTCATACTAGACACCTTAACTTTCACAAAAACACATACTTTCACATAACAATTTTCCATACACATTACATAGCAACTAAATGCAATCACAATTCATAAATCAATTTCATAACAATTAAAAACATATTCGATTCATAACAATTCATAAACAAAGAAATGCAATACTTTTGGTAATTTATCAAAATCGTTCATAAATAGCAATGTAACAAAAGTATCAATTTTCCTAGTTAACAAAAACCTTCAAATTTATCAAAATCACTTAAAACAATAGATCTAACCTTTCTAACAATTTTCATAATTACATAAAATTTCTCAATTTATCAAAAAATTTCAAACTTGTAGCAATCTTTCCCAAACACAATAGATTTAACAATTCCCAAATCATTTCAAAATCAATTAATTTACATCATTCGAAAACAATAAGTTATAACCATTTTTTTCTTTCTTGAATTTTCTAAAACACACAATTTACTTATAATTCAAAATATAAACATATTACCCACCTCATATCCATACTTGGAGCTTGATTAGAGCTTCAATTTCTCCAATCCTTTCTTTAATTTGCCCTAATTCATACCATAAACCCTAATGAAATCAACATCCAAAATTGATCCAATTAAAACATGTAATCTCCAAAATTGAACCTAGAATTCACAAACCCAAACCAATCTTATGCCAAATAAACCAAAATCTCACTAAAAGCTCAAAGCTCAAAATCGACTCTTACCTCATTCTTCTCCATTTTTGACTTTTGCTTGGCTCATCATGGAGCTTTCACCTTCTTCCCTATTTTCCCCTTGAATCATCAAAAAACCTTGCTTGAAACTCAAGAAAATCGGAACCCTAGCTATTTCTCTCTCTTCTTCCACCGAAGCTCCCCTTTCTCTCTTCTTTCTTTCCTTTCTTTCTTTCTTTTCTCCCAAATTTCGTGACTTCATCTTGCCCTACACGACAGCCACCTCTCATATACTCTTTAATGTATGCCAAAAGACCAAAATGCCCTCACTTAAAAGCCTTGAAACCTAACCCTTTAAGTGAACTTCCCAAAATGCCCCTGAAACTTATTTTAATTCAAGCTTACTTTAGGACAATTTCTAATCATCAATTTGAAGAAATTTTCCAAAACTTCCTTCTATATAAATGTTCCTCATTATCTTAATTTCATAACGCCACTAAAATCATTTAATTTGGTGGACTACACCAAAAGTTATGCTCCAAATAGTTCGGACATGTCTTATGCTAAATCATTTTCCAGCACGTTATTTCCATTAAAAAATTAATAGCCTTAAAGACTAAATTAAAAATCAAGTCCTTTATAAAAATTGTAGTCCTATTTCTCTCGTTTAATCCAAATTAAGAATAACCTCATTTGGATAACTAGAGCAAAAGTTATGGCCAAAATACGTTCAGATTTTTCTAATCCAAGATTGCACACTTATCCGAACTTCAATTTAGAAATTGAAAATCTTAGGGGATAAATTGAAATTCCATTTCTTCATATGATTTGTAGCACCATGTCTCAATTTTATTTTGACTTAAGAATCATTTCAATCGGATCTCCACAGATCAAGAATTTCTCAATAGACTGAACCATATTCAGTAAATTTCCAAACTCAATTTGATTTAATCAAACACCCTCAATTTAATCTCACAAATATTCATAAATTTCCCCTGAGGATATAGATCATTGTCTTAGGAATCCAATGCTTCAAAAACCATGTCAATCAGATGTTGGACGGAAAAGATATATACAAAAGATTGGATAAAGGTCGGATGAGGAAGGAAATAACTCAAAATCAAAAGGAGCAAAACGACGTCGTATGGCGCCAAACGCAGCGCGCAGAAAAGGAGAAAAAGAAACGACATCGTGTGGAGGATACAAAACGACGTCGTTTAGTGAAACAGGTGCACGCGTAGAACAGAACAACATGAAACAGCGTCGCTGGGCAAGCGCATAAATGATGGAACCGAAACCCAACTACTTAACCTAAACCATAACAATTACACTCTTCGCAAATCATGAAACATATACGTCTTACCCTGTAGGGTTAATCCATTTTGCCCCTTTCATAGCATGAGCTTACTCTTTAAATAGGGCCCAAAAATTTAGCCAAACTCGAATTCATTTAACCCTCATAAAGCCTGAGTGGGTTTCCTTGTTAGGGTTACTTCAAAGTACCCTTATTAGTCAACATCGGTTCACATAACATCTCAAACCACAAGGTGCGAAGCACACATCAGGATCACAAAAATCACAATTTACTTCTTCAAACATATAGCTCTTAGTCTCTAGTTCATTTAGAAATAAGAACCGACTCAATCGGAGGTCTATAACTCAAGATATGCTTAAAAACTCAAAGTATGTTCATAGTATGATCAAGAACTCTACACTGACCCCTCATTTCTCTTACCCTATACTTTTTTATTCTAACTTGAAATGCTATTAATTTTCATGGAGAGGTAGAAAAACATGTTAGAAATCTAACACCTCAAGAATCACCTCAATCGAAGGTCGGACGAAGGAGTTATGGCCTAACAAACCCAACATGTTCATGTTCTGATTCATATCGAACATACTTTGGACCAAATGCCATAACTCTCACTATGGGTATTCTATTCACTTCTTTCTTAGACCATTAGAAAGTAGACATCTAGGGATACAACTTTTGTGAAGACAAAATTTGAAAATATAACGTTAAGAGGTCCAAAATACACGGACCATGTGAAATCACTGCAGTCGGTCGTGTAACCTTTGGGTGAAATGGTGTCCTAGCCCAAAATCACACGGCCCGTGTAAATTCTACATAAAGACCCTCCAAAGGGTTCTAAATCCATCCTAACTTTTTCTTTACTCATATTTTACCAAAAATCAACTTTTTCTAGTCCGATATCACTTCTCAAACTCTAAAGGTTCGAGAATTTCATTTACCACGACATCCTAGCTTGTAATAAGCATAAATCTCAACTCCGATCTCGAAAACTTGCATACTTGGTATCGTTGTAAAGATAAAAGAACAAGCTACAACTTCAAAGAAGGCAACTTTGGCCAATTCTATTTCAATTATTCTTGAATTTCCCTTGAATCAGCATACACATTTTTATCCTCATGCAAAACTTAACATTCATCCCAACTTCACTTCTTCTATTTCAACCTCATTCGAACAATTCAATTTCCATTGGAATTCATCCAACACTCAACCTCAATTCATACGATTTCTTACATTCAATAGCATCTTGTCATTCACCAAGTTCTTCTTTTGCTTTTCCATAATATCTTACATATATAACCATGATTCATGGTTAAAGTTTCTCTACTCATCATCCATACTTAATTCACATTCTAATTTCATAATCATCCATATACAAATTCATAATTCAAAGCCATACACAAACCCATATTTCATTAAGGCACAATAACATCTATAACACAATTTATATATATAAATACTCATTTTATTTCAAGTAATAACTCTAAATTTCAACTTTTAGATTGGGGTCCAACAATTTGAGCAACTCAGAAAGGAGGAGTAGGATGCATTATTAAAAACTTGCAAGAAAGATAAAAAAACATTTTATTCTATTTTTTGATGTTTAATGAAAAACAGATTTTCGAAAATATCTGTAAAGATATATATTATATATCTTTTTATTTAGTTTTGGAATTTTATTTATTAATTTGACATATAAGATATTAATTGGACTTGGATTCAAAAAGATTTAGTTGTTACATTTATAGTTGTGAAAGAATTTTACACTAAATTGAAGTCTATCATTTGAAAAATTGTGGTATATCACGTTTGTAATTATCAAAGGTATTGCTGGATTTTGCATAGAGTTAAAAAGGGCTTTTGTGTGGAATTTGGGTCTTAATTATGTGTATCTTAATTGTGTCGATGGATGGCAATGGTTGGGCCCTTTGATGTGTGCGTTGATTGTGTTTTTCTATTGAAATAGCTGAAGTGATTTTCTGGTTTTCTAGTTTTTGGTGAGACATAGCTGAGTCTTTGAGTAAGCATTGTAAATGGCTTGTGCGGCAGGTGGATTGATGGGTTATTACTAAAGGTGTAGATGTCCTATACGATGGTGTTAACATTTGGATGTGAGCTATTTTGTTATGTGTTCGTTGGTGGTGTCCTTGTTGCTTGATTGATGAAAATTAAAGGGTGCAGAACGTGTTTTCATTTTGGGAGATTCACTGCTCTATTTTGATTATACAGGAATTGCTAATGCTGGACTATTATCCTTGTAGAGTGGCTCACGGTTGGACTAAATTTATGTGAACAACTTTCAGATCTCTTGTTGAGGAACAAAACCTATAGGAAATTTGTTCTATTTCAATCTTAAATGTGTTCATATTTTTCTCTTAAATTTTCAGTTACTTGATTCTTTTATTTATTTTCTTTTAGTTAATAGATTCTTGTTAATAGATTGTTGAGATAAATCTTTTCTTAAGATTAAGATAAGTAGGTCGTGTTATTAGGTGTGAAAATCTTTCACGGGAAGTGAGGTTAAGAGATAGTTTCAAGAATTGAGTGAGTTAGCTTTGAAAGCCCTTGTGTAAATCTATTGAACATTTGTGAAAGTGATTAAGTTAGGTGAAGGCACCGTGGACATAGGCAATATGTGTCGAACTGTGTCAAAGATCTCAGTTTTGTTTATTTTTTATGCTTTTAATTTTTCTAAATTTTTTTTTATGAATTGGAAAGTTTACAAAACAATTACCCCTTCGATTTTTTTCAATTGGTATCAGAGCAAGGTCACCAAATTAGGACATGGTATAAAAAAATTGGTGTAGATTCGAGTTTCACAAACATGGATACAAGAGAGGGTACATCTATCACTAGGCCACCACTATTAGACGACTCTAACTATTTTGCATGGAAATTACGGATGAGAATCTTCATCCAGGCTCAAGGTAACATAGGTGGACGCATCCGATGATTACTGATGATAAGGGTGAGGCAGTTTTAAAAGATACATCTGAATGGACAAGAGTTGAAGAAGAGAGGGCATTTGGACAAGCAATGCATGCAATTTTCAATGTTGTGGATGAAGGAGGCTTCTCAATGATATCGATTTATGAGTCAGCTAAAGAAACGTTGAATACTTTATAGACTATTCATGAAGGGTCCAAATATGTAATAGCATCAAAACTTCAAATAATAGCTGTAAGGTTTGAAGAACGAAAGATTAATGAAAATGAGATTATTAGGGCATTTTAGGAAAGATTGCGTGATATCACGAATCAAGCACATCAACTCGAGAAGAAGTATTCTAATCTGAAACTAGTGAAGAAGACTTTGAGATTACTAGCTCTGAGATTTATTTTGAAAATTATATCAATAGAGAAGGCCCATGGCATCAACAATCTATCATTGGAAAAGGTAATCAGAATTCTTACAAATTTTGAAATGAATCTATTAAGGAGTAAGTAAGAAAGAAGCAAAGGATTGGCCAAGTTGAAACTGGAAAAGGTGTGAATGATGTAGAAGATGAGTCTGACGAGAATGAAGATATGGTTTTATTGACACAAAATTTCAGTAAGTGACTGAATAAAGTAAAAAAGGACAAACCCAAGTTTAGGCAAAATGGTAGGAGCTCATCGAACAACAACTTTAAACAAGTTAAAACTTAGAAGGGTGAAAGAAACATGAGAAGAATTCAATGCCATGAGTGTTAGGGCTTTATACATGTGTAAATAGATTATTTAAAGAAGAGAAAAGGGAAATCTTTTACTAGCACTTGGAGTGAGAATGAATCTCAAAGTGAATATGGTAGTGAAGAAGAAATTGTAAATGGTGTTGCATTAGTTGCTTTGTATAACAAAAATCCAATTACATGCCTAATAGTAACTAAGAAGGAAGTAATTGAAGATGAAAAAGGGGAAAATCAAAAAATTTTAAGAAAAATGAAGATAGATCAGGACAAGGTTCAATATCAGATTATGAACCTTTCATGGTTAACCCAAGTTTAATATATAAGTGGCTACACTTTCATGGTTGTTAATACACTTTTCGACTCTTAATTCATGATTTTTGTGCTTAAATTAGTCTCTTACGGTGAGCTTATGTTTTATGCAATTTGCTAGTAAAATTGTACAAATTGACATTAATTGCATTATAATTTTTCTAAGAACAATTGATACTGGAAATTGTTATTTTATATTGCAGGAGAAAAGGAGTCAGAAAGGATCAGAAGAGTCAACACGACATGAAGTCCTTAAGGCACGTCGCGGCGTGAACCAATCACCTCGCCGCAGCATCGCGGCGCATCAACACAGATAGTACGTCGCGACGTCAACAATTCAATACGTCGCGGTGAGCAAACCAGAGACACGTCGCGATGAATTTTTATTTATACGTCGCGACGTCGCAGACGGATACCCGACTCAAATAGAGATTTCTCACCTGCATCCGACTCGCCCCCGACCCATCCTTTAAATCTGCCAATTAGGTTAGAAGATCAAATTTTCTTTGGGCAATCGACACGGGAAGAAGAGAGAAGATCGACGGCGAAGAGAGAAGAAGAGGAAGCGACATCGTCCACCACCTGTGGTTCCTTGAGGGTTCCACAGGGATAATTCACATAGGTTTTGTTCTTCATTTTCACCGTGGACGCCATCATGGATAGCTTGGATTAAATCACGAGTTGTGAAGGTTCCGTTTAAAATGCGTGGTTAGGCATTTGTTTTACATTGAAGATGCAATGATGGCTGGAGTTCACCGAAGCTTTCAAAGGGAGTAGCTTAATCAGTAGTTTTGCTATTGTTAAGTCAAACCGACTTCACGTATTAAATAATTTTGATAATAAACAAAGAGAAATATACTGAAAGAAAAGCGGAAGGAAAAGCGTAAGATACAAAAGGCATTTAAAGAAAAGCAGGCGGAAGGAAAAGCGAGGCGATACAAAAGGCATTTAAAGAAAATGTACGGAAGAAAAAGGCGATACAAAAGGGCGGAAGCTTTACGAAGACAAAAGCGACGGAAGGAAAAGGTAAGATACAAAAGCGCATTTAAAGAAAATAGACGGAAAGAAAAGCGATTTATACAAAAGCGATTTAAAGAAAAAATGCAGACGGAAGAAAAAGGGCGATACAAAAAGCGAGGCGAAGCTTTACGAAGACAAAAGCGATTTATACGAAAATAAGATGAAGAAAGAAACATCGCTTTAAGACGGTTCACGGAGCTAAATGAATAACCGCTCTTTAAAGATTCAAGAAGCGAGATAGTCAAGAGCGATTGAAGTTCACTATAAATAAGAGTCGAGATTGAAGAAGAAATAACTTTTGGAAAAGTGAATGAAACTCGTGTATTCAATATCTGCCTATCCGAGAAAATTACGAACTATTTTCGAGTGTATATTGAGAAGAGCAACTCTTTTGTAAAAGCTCTTTATCGCTTTTCATTTTGAAAAAGTGCTACAGATAGCCCAAGAGGCTAAGAGTAAAAGAATACTTGCTTTGTTAAGAGACTCAAGAGGCTCGATCTAAAGAATACTTGTAATCGGTTTGAGATAGTGAAAATCTCGGAAGAATATCGAGGATCGGGCGTAGCCCACGGTTTAGGGTGAACCAGATAAAATTGTTGTGTTTCTCTCTCTAACTCTTACTTTTCTTAAATCGTAGTTTTCATTATTAACAAAGTTTTTCAAACTAGTTAAGAATTGATTTACGATAAGTTTTCTGAAAGAACAAAGCAAGTGTTATTGAAGGGTTTAAAGAAAAGTTTATCACAATTCAACCCCCCCTTCTTGTGTATCTTGGTCATATTATTACTCAATGTATTAACATGTGATTTACTTCAATTGGTATCAGAGCGAGGTGTTCAAGAATCACTCTAATAAAGTGTGAACTAAAGAAAATGGTGGAATCACACACGTATATTGTAGAAGGAGCCTCAGTCACCAGACCTCCAGCATTCAATGGTGAAGACTACCACTATTGGAAGGATCGGATGAGATTGTTTATCGAGTCTACTCACATTGACCTTTGGGACATCATCGAGAATGGACCTTGCACACCGAAGATGATGATAAAATCCAATTCTACGAGAAAGATGGACAACGAGCGAAAGCAAGATTTCAACTAAACTCCAAAGCGAAATTTTCTTGAGTTGTGCATTGAGCGAAGCGAGTATGACAAAGTGCATGGATGCGATCTTGCCAAAGAAATGTGGGATACATTATCAATTGCACATGAAGGAACAAATCAAGTGAAGGAGTCCAAGATAAGTATTTTGGTGCATCGATGCGAGTTATTCAAGATGAAAGAAGAAGAGACCATTAATCAAATGTTTGGAAGATTCCAAACAATTGTTAATGGGCTAAAAGCTCTTGGAAGAGCGTACAACATCAAGACCATGTTCGAAAGATTTTGAGGAGTCTCGCCCAAAAGATGGAGACCCAAAGTAATCTTGACAAGAAGCCAAAGACCTAAGCGTCTTCAAGCTTAATGAATTGCTTGGATCGTTGAAGATACGAAGTAGAGCTTGATCACGAAGATAAGCCCAAAAGGAGAAGTCCATAAGCGCTCAAAGCAAGTCAAAAGAATCACAAAATCCGTAAGAAGAAAACAAAAGAAATACATCAAAGGCGTTAAAGATTGAAGAAGCAAGGATGATGATTCCAAGAAGTCGAATCTGAATCAAGTGATGAAGATTTATGAGCTATCTTTCATTTCAAGAAAGATAAGAAGAATGTGGAAAAAGAAGTCCAAAGGAAATTCAACATTTAGAAGGAACAGCGGCAAAGACGATGAAAAAGTCGATAAAGCATCCATTACCTGTTATGAATGCAAGAAGCCGGGACATTACAAGTCCGAAAGTGTCCAATGTTGAAAAGACAACCCGTAAGAGTAGAGATAACAAGAAAAGTATGATGGCAATGTGGAAGATCTGGATTTATCAGAATCAGATACAAGTTCACAAGCGTCAGAACATGCTAACATATGTCTGGTAGCTGAAGAAGAAAGTGATGAGGAGGTAACTTCCAGCTATAATGATATACAAGATGCATATTCAGAATTGTTAGAGGATTCTCATGCTATTACGAAGCAAAGATAAGTATTGAAGAAGAAATATGTGTAAGTACAAGTCGACTTGTACTCTCGATAAGTCGACTTGTTCTTGAAAAGTACCGATAAGTCGACTTGTACATTAACTAAGTCGACTTATTTAAGGATCTGTCATTGTTTATTTGTGCCCTAAAGGCAATCCCTTTAGCGTTTTATTCACGGTCGTGCGCATCGAATGAATAAATAAAGAAAAGGCATAATTCATTAATTTGATGTTCATGAACATTGTTTATGAATTGATTGGATCTTTAATCAGATTAATGAAGTCCATGATATATGACATAGCATGAAGGAAATTATGATGTGATCATACTCCTGAGATTCCTATCATGTGCAATTATGTCAGTATCTAAATTCTTCCTAGTCAAAGGATTAATGAGACTGGACATCATTAATCCGGATAGACTAACACATGTCATATTCCTTGATTGGATCAAGCAGTGGATCTCAGAAACTGTAAATATGAGATATTTAGAGTTGACATGTGGATGCTTACTAGCGGTAGTAGGTTCATTGGATGACCTGCCATGAGATCATCACATGGATATCTTATCTAGTGTCAGTGATAATCTCATCATAGCAATGGTGCAAGTATCCTTAGACTTGAGGTACTCAAGGATATCTTGGATACTGATCCTGTGCTTTGACTCCATTCCTTGTTGCCTTCCAGAGGTAACTCATAGGGTGGTGCTTGGGTACAGCTTGAGGTATTCGAAGATAATTGAGTAGCCAATAAAGGATTCACCACTTCTGGATTAGCAGAAGAGATACCCATGGCCTCTTGTCAGGATCATTACTCGAAATCTCTGGCCAGAGTGAATATGTCATGTAGAGTGTCTTCATGGACATATAGAGTAATGAGTCCTAGGGCGAGATCTCATATCACTGGGCTAGACTCGATGCGGTGAGAGTTGACACTTTGACCATACTCATAACCAAGTGGGGTATAGGATGGTGAAAGGACTAATTGCACCAATTGTCTATGGAAGGGTTTGTGATCCCGTTCGTGATGAATACATCAAACCGATTACTTTCCGGTCAATTGGGGTCATGATGTGTTGCTAGATACCGCCATGACTTGCTCAAATTAATTGTTAATCTAAGTGGTCAACATAACCGGAGCCTAAAGTGGTCACACGCTTAAGAGTGTCTCGGAGAATCTGTAAAATAGTAATTGGACAGAGTTCCAATTATGGAGAGCATTAGGATTAAATGGATCCTAATGAGATTGGGATATGTCCCGATGAGATCGCGACATCAATATTGCTAAGAAAGGTTTAGGAGTTGTTTGACGCCGGGGCCCGGTTGGCCGGTAGGACCGACCCCAGTTGGACTGGACCTTAGCATTTATATTCTAATTAATTAATTAAGTAAATTAATTAATTATTTATTATATATAAATTGGACATGTGCACGTTGGAAAATAAAAGAAGAAGAGATGATAGCTTTTGACTTTTCAAAAGCTTAGTTTATTTATTAAATAATGAATGGTTAAGAACCATTCACGTGGATGACCTTCTCTCCAAGCATAAAGTCTTCTTTTAAGAGTTAAAAGAAAAACTTGAGAAAGGCTTGGTGGGGTGGTCGACGGTTTTGCTTGTAAGGAGGAGAGGATGGAAGCTTAAGTGTTAAGCTTACTTAGAAAAATGGTTTTTCAAGTCTTCTCTCATAAGCTTCATCGTTTTCTTCTCTTCTCCAAGGCAAGATTCCAACGTCTCCTCAAGCTCTCCAGGACAGAGGTAAGGTCTAGCAGCCTTTAATCTGTTCTAGCTATTCCCGGGTCAAAGGGGTTTGATCCGGTTAGATTTTCTGATCTCTGCGTGGATCACCTTTAGAGATAGTCTCTTTTGGCTATTTAGGTTTATGTCTTCATACGGATACCTGGATCCTGGGTTCGGGAAGGTCCCGGGAATAAAAATTTTTGTTTTCCACTTCCGGTACATGTGATGTACCTCCCGGGATTTTCCTACAGTGGTATCAGAGCGTCTGGTATCCCGTATGAAGCTAAAACCTAAGCTAGATCAGAAACCCTAAGTGCTGTTGATGTTGATGCATGTGTACTGCCCAGATTTCGAATTGCTATAGAGATAGGGTTTTCGAAATTTTTCTGCCCAGAAATGTTCATAACATGTTAGAGAATATGTCTATGAATTTTCAGAATTTATCGATTTGATTTGATATAGTTTTGCTAATTAATTCCCTAAGGTTACAGATGCTGTTTTGTGAAACGATTCTGGGACAGGCAGTAGTATAAAATCGAGAATAAATTCTAGAAAACTATTTTTCTGGATTTTCCTTCACCTACATCTCTCTAAGATGTTGGTGAATATCTGTGAGCATGGAAATTGGAGTTCAAGGAAATTGGATATTTATTCACGAATTTATTCTATGCTGTTGGGAATTGCTGTGCTGATGAACACAGATTTTGAATCGGTTTTGTTATTTAGGTTGACTGAGTTTTTGATGGCCTAAAATCCTGAAAACATTCATGTAGCATTTTCTGCACATTTAGTAACCTATATAATTTTCTCATGATTTATTGAAATTGTTTCATTGATCATTTCGAGCAATGTACAGAACTGGACAGTTTTGGTGAAAATTGTTGAGACTGTTTTGCTTGGCTTGATTGAGGTTGCTTTTTCAATTCCAATGCCTTGCACCATTTTTAATATGATTAAAAATGTGTTATTTTGATGTAGTATGATTTTCAAATTGAATTGCTTGAATTTGTTTATCCTAGAATTTTCGGATGCCTAATTGATCACCTTTGTGTCTCGTTAGTATATTTCATTTTCTTGCTTGTTTTGGCCGTCACAATTTTTGTGACAAGTGCCGGAGTAGTTTTGAGAGTGTATACACTAGCTAGAGATGCTTAGGATGATAATTTGGGTGTTCTTAAATTGTTTGGAAATTAATGAGTTTTGACTCATTTCAAGCTTTTCATATAGTTTGACTATTTAAGGCATTCATGAATCAATGAAGTGTTCATTGAGGCATCAAATTTATCATTTATTACCTTAGGTATGAAGGTGTTGTGAATTGGAATTTCATGGATTGAGGAATTAGCCGATTAGAGTTTTTAGCATATTTCCTGGATAAGTCGACTTGTATATGAAATAAGTCGACTTGTTCAAGTTGTTATGGATAAATCGACTTGTGAATGAATAAGTCGACTTGTTCAGATCTCGAAGATAAGTCCACTTGTAGTACCTTATAAGTCGACTTGTTCATCGGGCAGGTGAAATAAGTCCACTTGTGTCATACAAGTCGACTTGTGTAAGCGAAGCATAAGGCGACTTGCATTTGATGAAAGTGGACTTGTGGCATGCTCGAGTTGGATGATGGATGATTATAAGGATTGATTCAATGTGATTGATGAAACCTAAATCATTCCATATAGTCTTCGTGACTATAATCCTTAAGCTTAGAGTCTAGAGACCCGAAATCCCTCCTCGGTATATGAAAACTAACGCCTTCCATTAATATGGTAAGAACCGAGTTCTTATAGGGTTGGGTTGTTGAGCTAACCTCAAGCTCACTCTATACCGAATATGTTCAAACCATGAAAATAAGATTTTCGGATTAATGGGTCGGTTTTCCTAGAAGCGTTGATTTGTTGAGCTAACCTCAAGGTCAACGTGAACAGAGACGAAATTGGGTAGCATACATTAGATGTATGCGCATCAAAGAGTTGATACCCAATGAAGTGCACACATCAACAAGTTGATAGCACTGATCGATAGTTGTGTCTAAGATGTAATTGGTATATTTAATACCTCCCGAGACATAAGGTGGCTTGTTGAGCTAACCTCAAGGTCATTCTTAATGTCGGTTATCGATGATGCAATTGGTATGACCGATACCTACCGATTGACCTAAGTTGTGGCTTGTTGAGCAAACTCAAGGTCACTCTTAGCAATGTCGGATATCGACCCACTAGGACATTATGTCATATGGTTTCTCTGGATTCGTAAAGAGGGTTATGGATTCTAGGAAACTAGTGGGAGCCATATGCATGTCATGCAAGTCCTTATGATCATGCAGGCATTTCTATTCTATCATTCCTTCTCTCTATTGCGTTTAGGTTGATTGAAGAAGTCCTTCAGTGTGAATTTACGCTCTCTATTCTGGACTGAATTTTCTTGATTGGCTAAGGAATATGAGAATTGTTCTCAGATCTGAGGAACTGGGATACGTCCTAGATGTTCCACTTCCAGATGCACCTGCTGTCGATGCTTCTGATAAGGATCAGAAAGCATATCGTAAGCATCTAATGGACGGGGACATGGCTATTTGCCTCGATGTCACCAGAGCTGCAACAGCAGCACGAGTCCATGGATGCTCACTCTATAGTATTTCATCTTAGGGAGCTGTTTGATGAGTAAGCTTGGTCTGAAAGGTTCAAGACCTCAAGGCTTCTCTTCATCACAAAGATGGCTCTGTGGACAATCGCTAGCATGCGAGATACCACGAAGATGAATGGCTATATTGAGAGATTGGCTGTCTTAGAATTTATAATGGATTATGAATTAAGTAGAGACTTAATTCTGGTTGGATTGTCTGATGGTTATTCACAGTTTGTGTTCAACTATCGGATAAACCAAATATCCACAACAATTCCTGAGCTGATCAATCTGCTCATGACAGCTGAGCAGGCTATCAAGAGAGATAGCAAGTGCTAATGGTGGATGCTTCTTCTTCTGGTTCAAAGAAGAAAAAGGTCAAGAAACCAAAGGGAAGTGCCAACAAGAAGAAAACCAAAGTATTCTTCCCAAAAAGGATTTTGCTTTCATTGTGGCAAGTCTAGCCACTAGAGGCGAAACTGTAAAATCTATCTGGAGTCCTTGAAGCAGAAGAAGGCATCAGATGCCTCTACTTCTTCAAATATGTTTGTCATTGAGGTTAATACTATTCCTGATCCAAACATATCGGTATTTGATACCGGATGTGGCTCATACATATGAAATGTTATGCAGGGCCTCAGGGACAGTAGAAAGCTCATAAAAGGAGAACTAGACCTTTGTGTAGGTAATGGAGCAAGAGTTGCTACATTTGCCGTAGGCACTTATGTCTTGTTACTCCCTACTGGGCTTATATTCAAATTGGATGATTGTCATTTTGTACCTGTTTTAAACAAAGAACATATTGTATGTTTTATGTTTAATTAGAGCTGATTTCCATTTGACTTTTAGTAGCAATGGTTGCTATATTAGTTACAACGGAAAGCTCTATGGTATTGGGTACATTATGCAATGGAATTGACATATTAGATATGTCATATCCATTCTGAATGTCAATGACGCGAAAAGACATAATTGAGATAATTTAAAATCAACGTATTTATGGCATTGTCGCCAATATATAAATGAGATACGCATTGCTAAGCTCCATAAGAGTGGCAATTTAGGGTCATTTGATTATGAATCATATGACACATGCGAATCTTGTTTATTAGGCAAGATGACTAAGTTATCCTTTAAAGGAAAGGGTGAACAAGTGAATGGAATATTAGACCTAATACATTTGGATGTATGTGGTCCGATGTCCATCCATGCCAGAAGTGGTTATTTTTACTTCATTACTTTTATCGGTGATTATTCACGATATGGGTACTTGTATTTGATGAGATACAAATCAAGTGTTTGAAAAGTTCAAATAATTCGAAATGAAGTAGAAAACTAACTTGGTAAAAGTATGAATACATTACGATCTGATCGTGGTGGAAAATACTTAGACCAACAGCTTTGATTATCTCGTAGATAATGGGATATTATCTCAGTGGACTCCACCTTGCACGCCGCAAAGACAATGATGTGGTGAAAGGAGAAATCGAACCTTGTTAGACATGGTGCGATTGATGATAGGTTTTGCATTTTTGGGAATATGCGCTGAGACAATCTGCTTACTTGCTAAACAGCGAGTTCCATCAAAGATGCTTGATGTTACTCCATATGAAGATATGGACTAACTGAAAACCCTATCTTTCTTAGCTGAAAGTTTGGGATTGTCCTGCTTACGTGAAGCGGACACAGTCAGATTAGCTTGATGCAAAGCTGACAAGTGTTTGTTCGTGGAATATCAATTCTACCTTGCTGAGGAACAAAAGTTGTTTGTTTCCAAGCATGCTGTTTTCTTAAAGAAATAGTTTCTTTTACAAGAAGACAGTGGGAGCAAAGTTGAACTTAGAGAAGTTCAAGATGCTCGAACAAACACAGACCAACTGCCTGAACTTGAAACTGTAACTCATGTAGATGAGGTAACAGTTCAACCTTCTATTACACACGAATTTCGTAGGTTAAGTAGGATATGCACTATTCCTGAGAAATATGGATTTCTCGTGGGGAACAGAATGACGTATTGCTCATATGAGATGATGAGCCTGCTATCTATGAAGAGGTTCTGAAGAGTTCAAAGTCTGGAAAATGGCTTCGTGTCATGAAATCTGAAATGGATTCCATGTATGAAAACCAAGTATGGACTTTGGTTGTTACACCTGAAGGGATAAAACCCACAGGGTGCAAAGGAGTTTTCAGAAGAAAACCAACATGGATGGTAATCTGATTACCTATGGAGCGAGGCTAATGGCCAAAGGATATCGTCACAGACAAAGAGTTGACTATGACGAAATCTTCAGCCCCGTGGCAATGCTTAAATCCATTAGGATACTCCTAGCCATTGCCACTCATTGAGATTATGAGATATGGCAAATGGATGTGAAGATAGCTTTCCTGAGAGGAAATCTACCCGAGGATATGTATGACACAACCTGAGGGCTTCACTTCCATCGATGGCGAAAACGTATGCAAACTTCAGAAATCCATGTTTGGATTGAAGCAAGCATCCAGGAGTGGGATTATCGGTTTAGTTGAGTCAATCAAAGAGTTTGATTTCTCACAAAATTCGGATGATCATTGTGTGCATAAGAAGGTTAATGGGACTGCAATCGTATTCCTTGTGTTGTATGTAGATGACATACTATTACTCGGAAACGATGTCTCTATGCTGCAATCAGTTAAAATTTGGTTGTCCACTCAATTTGCCTTGAAAGACCTTAGTAAAGCAACTTATATCCTTGGGATATAGATTTATAGAGATAAATCAAAAGGTTGCTTGGTCTTTCACAAGCATCATACATAGATGAGATGCTAAAGAGATTTAGCATGAAACGATGCTATGTACGAGGCCCGATGTATCATATGCTCTAAATGTTACGAGCAGATACCAATCGGATCCTGGTGAGGGTCACTGGGTGGCTGTCAAGAATATCCTCAAGTACTTGTGAAGCACTAAGGATGTTTTCTTAATCTATGGAGATGGAAATCTCCATGAGAGCGGGCATTCAGATGCCAGTATCTAATCTGATAAGGATGATTCTGAATCACAATCAAGTTATATACATTCACACTGAATAGCGTGGCAGTCAATTGAAAGAGTTTCCAAACAAGAGATGACTGCTGATTCAACAACCGAGGCAGAGCACATTGCCGCATGAGATGTGCAAAGGAAGCGGTTTAGATCAAGAAGTTCATTACTGAACTTGATCTAGTCCCTACCGTGTGGGCCCATAGGATTGTATTGTGATACAATGGGGCTAGTCTACGCAAAGGAACCAAGGTCTCATCGACGATCCGAACTCGTGCTTACCGATTCGGGAGATCATTAGTCGAGATGATATCCCGATATAGAGAATTCCACAGAGCAAAGTGTTGTTGTTCGATGACAAAGCCATTGTCACAGGAGAATTGTGATTCTCATGGACTCGCTTATGGTATTGGATACTAAAGGCGATTGGCTTTAGGTCAAGTGGGAGATTTGTAAGTACAAGTCGACTTGTACTCTCGATAAGTCGACTTGTTCGTGAAAATAATCGATAAGTCGACTTGTACATTGGCTAAGTCGACTTATTCAAGGATTCTGCATTGTTTATTTGTGCCCTAAAGGCAATCCCTTTAGCTGCTTTTATTCACAATCGTATGCGGTCGAATGAATAAATAAAGAAAAGGCATAATTCATTAATTTGATGTTCATGAACATTGTTTATGAATTGATTGGATCTTTAATCGATTAATGAAGTCCATGATATATGACATAGTATGAAGGAAATTATGATGTGATCATACTCCGAGATTCCTATCATGTGCAATTGTGTCAAGATCTAAATTCTCCTAGTCAAAGGATTAATGAGATCGACATCATTAATCCGGATAGACTAGCACATGTCATATTCCTTGATTGGATCAAGCGATTGGATCTCGTAAACTGTAAATATGAGATATTTAGAGTTGACATGTGGATGCTTACTAAGCGGTAGTAGGTTCATTGGATGACCCGCCATGAGATCATCACATGGATATCTTATTTAGTGTCGGTGATAATCTCATCATAGCAATGGTGCAAGTATCCTTAGACTTGAGGTACTCAAGGATATCTTGAATCTCGATCCTGCTTTGACTCCATTCCTTGTTGCCTTCGGAGGTAACTCATGTGGTGGTGCTTGGGTGCGACTTGAGGTATTCAAGATAATTGAGTAGCTAATAAAGGATTCACCACTTCGGATTAGCGTAAGAGATACCCATGGCCTCTTGTCGATCATTACTCTAAATCTCCGCCGAGTGAATAGGTCATGTAGAGTGTCTTCATGGACATATAGAGTAATGAGTCCTAGGGCGAGATCTGTTATCACTGGGCTAGACTCGATCCGTGAGAGTTGACACTTTGACCATACTCATAACCAAGTGGGGTATAGGATGGTGAAAGGACGAATTGCACCAGAATTGTTCATGGAAGGGTTTGTGATCCGGTTCATGATGAATACATCAAACCGATTACTTTCCGTCAATTGGGGTCATGATGTGTTGCTAGATACCGCTCATGACTTGCTCTGGATTAATTGTTAATCTAAGTGGCCAACATAACCGTGGAGCCTAAAGGGTCACATGCTTAAGAGTGTCTCGTAGAATCAGAAAATAGTAATTGGACGAGTTCCAATTATGGAGAGCATTAGATTAAATGGATCCCAATGAGATCGGGATATGTCCCGATGAGATCGCGACATCAATATTGCTAAGAAAGGTTTAGTCGCTTCAAAGATGGGGCCCTGTGAGGCAGTAGGACCGACCCCGTTGGATCGACCTTAGCATTTATATTCTAATTAATTAATTAAGTAAATTAATTAATTATTTATTATATATAAATTGGACATGTGCACGTTGGAAAATAAAGAAGAAGAGATGATAGCTTTTGACTTTTCAAAAGCTTAGTTTATTTATTAAATAATGAATGGTTAAGAACCATTCACGTGGATGGCCTTCTCTCAAGCATAAAGTCTTCTTTTAAGAGTTAAAAGAAAAACTTGAGAAAGGCTTAGTGGGGTGGTGGACGGTTTTGCTTGTAAGGAGGAGAGGATGGAAGCTTAAGTGTTAAGCTTACTTAGAAAATGGTTTTCAAGTCTTCTCTCATAAGCTTCATCGCTTTCTTCTCTCTCCAAGGCAAGATTCCAACGTCTCCTCAAGCTCTCCAGATGAGGTAAGGTCTAGCAGCCTTTAACTGTTTCTAGCTATTCCGGTCAAAGGGTTTGATCCGTTAGATTTTCTCGATCTCTGCGTGGATCACCTTTAGAGATAGTCTCTTTTGGCTATTTAGGTTTATGTCTTCATACGGATACATGGATCCCAGGTTCGGAAGGTCCCGGAATAAAATTTTTGTTTTCCGCTGCGGTACATGTGATGTACCTCCGGGATTTTCCTACAATATGTAGAAAACCTCAAACATACTCATGAGATAGAGTGAGAATATAAGTTCGAGAAAGCAAGTCGAGGAATTGAATAACAAAAAGTTGTAGATAGATCTCAAGAGATTAATCAATTGAAACGAGAATTAATAATCTCTCAATTGATCTAGCTAAATTTACAGATAGTACAAAAGGATGAATGAAATAATAGGAGAATACAGATATCCAAGGATAAAAGCGATTAGGGTTTACTAAAAATAAGCTCCCAACATTACGTAGTAAAATCAGTTGCTCAAAAAATAAGAAAAGATATCAATCGATTTTCGTAAAGGTCATCAACATTATCATTCTACACATCATTATCATTCATTACATCATACTAACCCTAAAGGACCCAAGAGAATCGGGTACCTAAAATAAAATAATATCTCCCACGTAAATCCTTCGTTGGAAGAACCAAAGAAGCACCATTGGTATATGGACAAAGGGATGCTCGCGTCACATGATGGGAAACAAGTCTATATTCCTAGATCTTCAAGACAAGAAAGGAGGATCAAGAACTTTTGGAGACAACCAACAAGGAAAGATAATCGGGTTTGGTAAGATTGGTAAGAATTCTCATGCATGCATTAATAACGTCTTACTAGTCGATGGTTTAAAGCATAACTTGATAAGTATTAGTCAATTATGTGGTTCGGTTTTGAAGTTTCTTTTAATCAAAAATTTTGTGAAGTCGAAACAAAGATGGTTCCATCTTCTTTTCAGCCAAAAGACTAAACAATCTTTATAAAATTGATTTAGACGTTTTCAATCTCAAAATATTTCTGTTTTTTATCTATCAAGATGAAAGACCGATCCGCATAAAAACTAGGTCATGTCGGTTTAAACATATTTCAAAACTTTTGAAACATGATTTGGTAAAAGGTTTGCCACAAATTCGCTTTTGACAAAGATTTCTTTTGTGAAAGTTGTCGAAAGGAAACAAGTTAAAACCTCTTTCTCTTGAAAACATTTCATAACTTCTTCTAGACCACTTGAATTGTTACATATGGACTTATTTGGTCCAACAAGAACAATAAGTCTTGGTGGAAAGAAGTATGGACTTGTGATTATTGATGATTTTACAAGGTTTTGTTGGATACTTTTCTATCACATAAAGATGAGTCTTTCAAGTGTTTTAGAAACCTTTCCATGAGATTACAAAATGAAAGAGGAATGTCTATAGCAAGCATAAGGAGTGATCATGGAGGAGAATTTGAAATGAGAAGTTCGAGTATTCTCGAAAAAAGGAATTTTTCATAACTTCTCTCTTCCAAGGACTCCACGTGAGAATGGAGTTGTTGAGAGGAAGAATAGGACGATTCAAGAGATGGCAAGAACAATGTTGTGCGAGATGAATCTTCCTAAATACTTCAAGCGAAGCTATCAATACTGACATGCTACATTCGAATAGAGTCTTTGACTAATGTCAAGAAAACTCCTATGAGTTGTGGAATGGAGGAGACCAAACATTTCTTATTTCCATCCTTTTGGCTGCAAGTGCACTTTTACAACACAAAGGAAGCTCTGACAAATTTGATGCGAAGACACTTTCAGAATTTTTCTAGGCTATTCTCTCACTTCAAAGGCATTTAGAGTCTTCAACCTCACCTCAAAGACCGTTGAAGAAACTATTCACGTTAAGTTCGATGATAGCTCTCAACCCAATAAGGAAGAGGAATCAAGATGATGTCAATTCATAAAGGCCCTTGACGCAGTTGTAAGGAAGTATCTTCATCAGAACACTTCATGATGAAAAGATGATATCTCTAAGAATTTTGAGTTAAAGAAAGATTGGAGATACAAAAGCTCTCATCCTAAAGAGTCAATTATCGGAGAAACCTCGGAAGGTGTAAGAACAAGGTCCAAGTTCGTAAGAGAAGCCAACGTGGCATTTATATCGAAGAAGAACCTAAAAAGATTGATGAAGCTCTAAAAGATGAAGCATGGATATTAGCTATGCAAGAGGAGTTGAATCAATTCAAGAGAATAAAGTCGGTCCTTAGTTCCTAAACACGAAAAGAAATCCATTATTGGTACTAGATGGATATTCAAGAATAAGCTAGACAAATCAGAAAAGTAAGTCGAATAAGGCAAGATTAGTAGCACAAGGCTATAATCGTCAGCAGGAAGGAATAGACTATAATGAGACATATGCTCCAAGAGCAAGACTTGAAGCAATAAGGATACTTGCTTGCATATGCTTGTTGCCATGACATAAAGCTTTTCAGATGGATGTAAAAGTGCATTTCTGAATGGCTTTATAAATGAAGAAGTCTATGTCAAGCAACCTCCTGGATTTGAGGATATAAAGTATCCAGATCATGTCTACGACTTCATAAAGCCTTATATGGATCAAACAGGGCTCCTAGAGCATGGTATGATCGTCTCGAGCTCATTTCTTATTGAAAATGGATTTACTAGAGGTAAAGTTGACAAAACTCTTTTAGGAAGAACTTGTATAATGATTTTATTATTGTGCAAATCTATGTTGATGATATTATTTTGGTGCCACCTCAAAAAGTTATGCATAAGCTTTGAAAATATGATAAAAATGAATTTGAGATGAGCATGATGGGTGAGTTAAAATTCTTTCTTGGATTGCAAGTAAAGCAAACTAAGGATAAGATTTTATCCATCAACAAAAATATGTCAAAGAATTGTTGTCTAAATTTGATATGTGCAAGGTTAAAAGTATGTCTACAACGATGCATCCTTCAAACTTGTTGTCGAAAGACGAAAGTGGTAAGAAGGTGGATCAAACCCTATTTAGAGGGATGATTGGTTCTTTGCTTTATCTTACAACAAGTAGACTGACATTCTATTCAAGTGTATGCAGGTGCAAGGTTTCGAGCCGATCCTAGAGAATCTCATTACATAGTGTAAAATGAATTTTGAGATATCTCGCAGTACTCTCGATCTTTGCTTAATGTATGAGAAAGGTAAAGATTTCAGGTTGAATGGATATTGCGATGCGGACTATGCCGTGATAGGATTGAAAGGAAGAGCACGAGTGGTGGTTGTCACTACCTTGGACCAAACCTCGTGTCATGGTCAAGCAAGAGACAAAGCTCGATTGCATTATCAACCGCAGGTTTAATATATGTCCGCCGTAAGTTGTTGTTCACAATTCATCGTGGATCAAGTATCAATTGAGGACTACTCAATACAAGAGGAAGAGATTCCAATATATCGCGACAACACCACTCCATCGACTTGTCAAAGAATCCAATTCAACATTCAAGGGTGAAGCACATTGAAGTTAGACATCATTTCTTGAGAGATTACGCTCAAGAAAGTTGTCGGTCTACAATTCGTGGAAATGAAATTTCGGTGGGCGATATCTTCACAAAACCACTATGAAGATCGCTTTAAAGAAATCGACGCAACCTCAATATGGTGATGTTAACGGACCAATCATCCGGTTTTCGCAAAGAAGAAACAGATGAGATCGAGGAGTTAACGGATCATTCATCTGATTTTTTAAAGACAAAGACAGAAAGACGGCAGAGTTAATAGATTGATCATCTGATTTTTCAAAAAGAAAGACAATGAAACGGTGGAGTTAAACGGCGTTGACGATTTCAGACTTAAAACTTCTTTCACAAAGAAAAATTTTAGAGGGAAAAAGGTCATTAGATCATCGAGAGTACAATCGTTCTAGAATTTGCTATAAAATCCCTAAAAGCGACGTTTGGGATCTCTAACAAATTCAGAAATTGCTAGTTCTCGAAATCTCTCTGAAAATTCTTCAAGCGAGTTCCTATTCACCGTAATCAACAAGATGAATGTCAAGCCCATTTTGCGAGTTGATCCAGAAGCAAACCGGGAAGATTAGTAAACTTTGAAGATCTAAGAAGGAACAAATGGATATAGAGCCGAGATAATAGCGGCGGGATGGAGAAACTTCTTTCAAATACAAGAGCAAGTTTATCTCAAAGAAGTTTATGAGTTACGAAACATACTAAAACTATGGATAATACAATCGATCGATGTAGAAACACTCCTGTTATAGTAATCCAAGGAGTTACTGGAAAGAGTCACTGAATGTCCGAGTAGTGGAGTTCAACCTACTAACATGGTGAAATGGATGACTAAGCTGAAGTTGAACGAAGATGAAGTTACTCGTCAACTTTATGGTCAGAACAACCCAACTGAAAGAAGAGCCTCTTGGCTTGTACCAAAGGCAAGGTTTTGTTCTTTGCTTTGTGTGACCGTGTGTTACCTAGATAGGTTCAAGACATCAAGTCACTACTTTGGATGAACAATGTATCCTTCATCTCCTGAATCACCAACCAATAGATTTACCATTTTTGATTTATCAATATATGGTTAAATCAATAAAGGATACAAACACTCTCCCGTATGGGATGTTGTTGACAAGGATGTTTAAAGAATCAGAATCAGATTGGAGTTGGGAGTCGATGTAAGGTATCTTTAAGAAGTTATATAGATTCTACATCGACACCAAAATGGGTCCAGATTTTCAGACAAACAAGGAGCGTAAGAATCAAGGAAAGCAACAACTGAGGGGGAGCCTAAACCGAAGAAATCCTCTATGAAGGAGAGAAGATCACACTCTCAGGAGTCGAAGTCAAGATCTGTTCGATTTTTTGAATCAGGTGACTTAAAGCGGAAAGGGGAACCTTTGGTGAGTGACATTCATAAGCAAGCAAGAACGCCGCCACAAAGGAAATCAGGCGATGAGAAGAAGCCGGTCCTTCCAGAGATTCAAGCAAACCAAAGCATTATGAACGCATGAGATCAAAAGCTACAAAATCATCGTTATCAATCCTCGAGAAAGTTTCGTAAACTCAATCTCAAGGAAATGAAGGAAAAGGAAAGTAGAAGAACTTGAGAAGAAGAAAGTTCAATCCAAGAGGTCACCAAGGTTAAAGAAAATGAGTGCAAAAAAGAAGAAAATCCAACAACAGAGGCAAAGGCTAAAAGACAAGGCTAGAAGAAACTGCTGTTGACATTTCTAAAAATCACTGCATGTCTTTTAAGTCTTTGATGATCTTTGCTGAAGTTAATATGGAAGCTGCCATCGGGCGATTGTGGAAGCTATTAAGGGTAATATTAAGGATTCTCACAAAATTCTTAATAATCCAATTTTGAAGAAATAGTTCCTACTACTTTTCAGTCCACACTTTTCCATAAACAAGTTGCTACACATGTTTTGGAACAAAAGGCTACTTCAAAAGTTGTAAGTGTGATGACTAATGTTCCATCCAAGTATTTAACTTCAAAGAGAAAGATGGGAACATAGATTGGTTGTAAGAGAAGAAGAAGACCAAGTCGGTCATCATCGAGACAAACCCAAGAGATTTGTCAAAGCATTCTTCAAATCAGAATATGATAATGGCATTTCTCATCCGTTGGATAGGGGTTACAAAATTTCTATGATCAACTCAAGAGAGTTGGGAGAGAACCATATCCACCAGAGCCATTTGGAGAGCGTATCACTTCTTATCCTATATCGAGCAAAGACAATAATCAAGGTGGTACCGATTTTCAACCACCAAATTTTGTTGAACTCAATTATGAGAAGCTAAAGCGAAAGTTCAACTCGAGCCAAGATTGGATGACAAGTCTTCGATCGATTGAAGAGGCAAAATTGATTGATGAAGCATGTAAGGAGAAAAGGAGTGGTAAGTCCATCTGCAGTATCAAGATCCGGGACCAAGTCTAACTAAGGCCACAACAGATGATCCACAGGAGGCAATATCGAGAATGGGTCAAGATTGTTCGCTCGATTGGCAACTCGAAATGTTGTTTTACTATAATACGTAACATTCTGCGAAATCGACCTCTGGGAGATCACTTCAATTGCGAAGCTATGCCATGATTTGGACGCACTTATCAACGAATAAGAGATTCCTATGATCTTGATATCAATGAACAAGTCAGATTTGTTCCTCCTCCTCTTCTGCAAATCATTGAACCAAATGTCTTTAACAAGGAAGCTTATACAACAACAAAGGCTATCGTTGAAAAGCAAGTTGTTAAGACAACCCTCGACCGCAGATGAATCATCAACTCTAAAGAAGCATGTTCGTAAGCTTGATAAAGATATGAAGAAGATTAAGAAGATGCTGAAAAGTTGGTGAAGCTGATTGGAAAATAATTTTTGATTAATAACAAATAGGGGAGAAGGGAGAAGGAAGAGAGAAGGAGTAGGAAGAAATCAATTTGGAAGGATGAAGATAATTTTTATCTCAATGCTTCAGATAATTCACAAGTATATGATACTTTTCATATTTCTCTAAATTCACAAGTATTTGTTATTATCAAAAGGGAGAATGTTAAGTCAAACCGACTTCACGATTAAATAATTTTGATAATAAACAAAGAGAAATATACGAAAAGAAAAGCGCATGAAGAAAAGGTAAGATACAAAAGGCATTTAAAGAAAATGTAAAGGAAAAGCGATACAAAAGCGTATTTAAAGAAAATGTACGGAAGAAAAAAATGATTTATACAAAAGGCATTTAAGCTTTACGAAGACAAAAAGCGATTTAAAGAAAAATGCAGACGGAAGGAAAAGGCATTTATACAAAAGGCATTTAAAGAAAAATGACGAAAGAAAAGCGTATTTACAAAAGGCATTTAAAGAAAAATGTATCAAGAAAAAAGCGATTTATACAAAAGGCGGATTAAGCTTTACGAAGACAAAAAGCAGATTTATACGAAAATAAGACGGAAGAAAGAAACATCGCTTTAAGACGGTTACGGGCTAAATCAATAACCGCTTCTTTAAAGATTCAAGAAGCGATAGTCAAGAAACAGTTGAAGTTCCGACTATAAATAAGAGTCGAGATCAAGAAGAAATAACTTTTGGAAAAAGTGAATGAAACTCTGTGTATTCAATATCATCTGCCTATCGAGAAAAATTGCAAACTATTTTCGAAAGTGTATATCGAGAAGAGCAACTCTTTGTAAAAGCTCTTTATCGCTTTTCATTTTGAAAAAGTGCTACTGATAGCCCAAGAGGCTAAGAGTAAAAGAATACTTGCCGTTAAGAGACCAAGAGGCTCGATCTAAAGAATACTTGTAATCGGTTTGGAGATAGTGAAAATCTCGTAAGAATATCCGAGGACCGGACGTAGCCCACGGTTTGGGGTGAACCAGATAAAATTGTCGTGTTTCTCTCTAACTCTTACTTTTCTTAAATCGTAGTTTTCATTATTAACAAAGTTTTCAAACTAGTTAAGAATTGATTTACGATAAGTTTTCCGAAGAACAAAGCAAGTGTTATCAAGGGTTTAAAGAAAAGTTTATCACAATTCAACCCCCTTCAGGTATCTTGGTCATATTATTACTAAATATATTAACGGTGATTTACTTCACTATGATTTATAAATGCCTAGGTCTAGGGTTTGTAATTTGTAGTGAAGCTATTTGATTATAGCTAAATGTTTGACATTTAATGTGTTGTTTGGATTGGTAGTTTACATTGTCACGCTTAACTCGCATTGTTATGAATAAAGAGTTGGGGTTTATTGCTTTTAGTTAGATTAGCTTAATTAGAGTTTAATTAAGCGTTGAACAATTTAATGCTATGGATTTGTTTATGTAGAAATTTGTGCTTAAATATATGAAGTCTCATATATGTCAACTTGTGATCTTGTTGATTCTCTTTATCCGCTAGTTGTGTTTGATAATGAGTTGATGCTAGATTTCATTTGACCCATTGCATTGGCAAATCCCGCACACACTAAGATGTTTTTAACAAGGTTTTAAGCAATGGAGTTCATTGATTAAATCCTTGGACTTAAAGAATCCTTTAACGCTCTAGGCTCAAGAGCACCTAATGGGGTCTTGAGACATGGAGTCAAGAGTGACAGAGTCCATTAATCAAGACCACGGACTTAAAGTGAGTTCTTTATGGTTTTTCCATTCAAACTTAGTGATTTTTAATCCACCGCACACACTAAGATGCGCTTAACGGATCTTGAGCAATGGAGTTCATCGATCAAGATCCTGGACTTAAAGAATCCTTTAAGGTTACGAGGCTCAAGAGCACTCAATGGGTCTTGAGACATGGAGTCAAGAGTGACAGAGTCCATTAATCAAGACCCCGGACTTAAAGATAATTCTTTAAGGTTTACCATTCACACTTAGTTTTGAACCGTGATAGCCAAATCTTGTTTTCGAGAGGATTTTATCACTTGTTTTAGTATTTCCTTTTCTATTTTCAAAATCCAAAATAATTGTTACATGCTTTTTAGTGTAGTTAATGTTTTCAAACAAAACCCTTTTTCCTTATCGATTTCACTTGCATTTTATGACATATAGGCTAGCTTAGTCCATTTCATTAGGTTCCATTAAGTGAGACGACCCGAGGTTGCATCCTATATCGTAATCTTGGAATTTATTATTTTGACCGGTTTCAAGGATCGATCTTAAGGTCTAATCAACAGAGCCGCGATCACATGCCTAATAGTAACTAAGAAGGAAGTAATTGAAGATGAGAAAGGGAAAATAAAAAATTTTAAGAAAATGAAGATAGATCGGGACAAGGTTCAATATCGATTATGACAAATGATAAAAGTGGTTTAGATGATAAAGGAAAAATATTTACCGTGCTTATGAAGTGGTGTATGAAAATGGGTGAAAACATGTAAAAACAATGAAAGGTTGAAGGAAGAAAACTTCTCTATGAAGAACACTATCCAAGAACTAGAGAAGAAGTTGATGGTAGCTTTAGATGAGCTCGGTGAATCCACAATAAAGTTAGCAAGTACCGAAAAGGGTTTGAGAATGCTGAATGGAGGCATATAAAAGTTAGAAAAGTTGATCAAAATTGGTAAGGTTGATTGGACCAAATTTATACTATAAATTAGGCCCGTTTTCTCTAGTAATTATGCATCTGTTGACTCCTGATCTATGATTTTATGCTTATTTTGGTCCCGCACATTGAGTTTTGATAAATTGCACATTGTCGATATTTTGTTGTCATTTGTCATTAATTCGCATAATTTTATCGGGACAATTGATACGCAAATAGGTTGTATTTGTAGGACCAAAGGAGTCAACATTTAAGAAGTAAACATGCCAGCGAGATTCGCCATGAATAATCAAGACCCTCCATTCGTCGCAGAAGAGTAATGGTATTTAATGTATTCGCCGCGACGAGTGACCATCCGGACTTCGCCCATGAATAACTACATGTACTACTCGTCATGGCGAATGTCGGGTAACCCGTGTTAGAGTAGTGCCCTAAAGGCAATCCCTTTAGCGCATTTTGTTCATAGTCATGTCATGACTTTATGAATAAATAAAGAAAGGCATGTTTCATTTATTTGATGTTCTTTATGAATTGATAGTGATCTTTAATCAAATTAATGAAGTCCATGATATATGACATAGCATGAAGGAAATTATGATGTGATCATAATCTCGAGATTCCTATCATGTGCAATTATGTCAGATTCAAATTTTCCTAGTCATAGGATTAATGAGACCGACATCATTAATCCCATGCACTAGCATATGTCATACCCTTGATTGGATCAAGCGGTGGATCTCGTAAATAAATATGAGATATTTAGAGTTGACATATGGATGCTTACTAGTGGTAGTAAGTTCATTGATGACTCGCCATGAGATCATCACATGGATTTATGTCGGTGATAATCTCATCATAGCAATGGTGCAAGTATCCTTAGACTTGAGGTACTCAATGATATCTTGAATATCGATCCCGCATTTTGACTCCATTCCTTGTGGCCTTCGAGAGGTTACTCATAGGGTGGTGCTTAGGTGCGGTTTGAGGTATTCAAGGTAATTGAGTAGCCAATAAAGGATTCATCACTTGGAAAATGAAGAGATACTGGCTCTTGTCAGATCATTACTTTAAGTCTCGGCGAGCATGACTATGTCATGAAGAGTGTCTTCATGGACATATAAAGTAATGAGTCCTCGACAGAACCGATTTCACTTGGGCTGACTTAGTCTAGTAAGAGTTGACATATTAGCCATACTCATAACCAAGTGGGGTATAGGATGATGAAAGGACGAATTGCACAAGAATTGTCATGGAAGGGTTCGTGATCCGGTTCGTTACTTTCCGGTCAATTAGGGGTCATGATGTGTTGCTAGATACCGCTCATGACTTGCCAGCATTAATTGTTAATCTAAGTGGCCAACATAACCGAAACCTAAAGGGTGACACGATAAGAGTGTCTCGAGATAATCAGAAAAATAGTAATTGGACGAGTTCCAATTATGGAGAGCATTAAGAGTAAATGGATCCCATAGGATTGGGATATGTCCCATGAGATCGCGACATCAATATTGCTAAGAAAAGTTTCCTGAATCAGTTTCAAAGATCCGGGGCCCTATGGCAGTAGGACCGACCCAGTGTGACTGGACCACTTTAGCAATTATTTACATATATATATGATTAATTAATTAAATAATTAATTAATTAATATATATATATATGTAGGCACGTGAAGCATGGAGGAGGAAGTTTTATCTTTACTTTATATATATATATATATATATAAAGTAATACGTGGATAAGCTTCCACCATAAGCTTTGATATGTGTTTTAAAGGTTAAAAGACATATAAAAGTGAATGGAGAGTGTGATGGTCGAGGTTTTGGCAAAGAGGAAAAGAAGAAAGCTTAAGAGTTGCTTAAGTTGAAAGGTGATTTCATTTCTTCTTCTTCATCAAGCCATCATCGATTTCTTCTCTTCTCCAAGGCAAGGATTCAACGCTATTCTCAAGCTCTCCAGGATAGAGGTAGGGTCTAGCAGCTCTTATTCTGTTCTAGCTATTTCCGGGTCAAAAGGGTTTGACTCGGTTAGGTTTTCTTGATCTCTGCGTGGATACCTTTAGAGATAGTCTCTATTGGCTATTCAGTTTTGAGGTTTCATACCGACACCGGATCCTGGTTTTCGGAAGGTCCGGGACCAAAAATTTTGTTTCCGCTGCTGGAACATATGATGTTCCTCCCGGATTTTCCTACAGTGGTATCAGAGCGTCAGTGTCGTGTATGAAGCTTTAACTGAAGCTAGATCATAAACCCTAATTGCTTGTGATGCTGTAGCATGTTTTCTGTTCAATTTTCGAATTGCTATAGAGATAGGGTTTTCGAAATTTTTCTGCCCAGGAATGTTCATAACATGTTAGAGAATATGTCTATGAATTTTCAGAATTTATTGATTTGATTAGATAAAGTTTTGCTAATTATTTTCCTAAGCTTACAGATGCTGTTTTTGAAACGATTCTGTGAACAGGCAGTAGTATAAAATCAAGAATAAATTCTAGAAAAATCGTTTTCTGGATTTTCCTTCACCTACATGTCTCTAAGATGTTGGTGAATGTCTGTGAGCATGGAAATTGGATTTCTAGGTGATTGGATATTTATTTTCGATTTTATTCTATGCTGTTGGGAATTGCTGTGTTGATGAACACAGAATTTTAATCGGTTTTGTTATTTTGGTTGACTGAGTTTTTGATGGCCTAAACTCCTGAAAAACTTCAGGTAGCATTTTCTGAACATTTAGTAACCTATATAATTTTCTCATAATTTATTGAAATTGTTTCATTGATCATTTCAAGCAATGTACAGAACTGGACAGTTTTGGTGAAAATTGTTGGGACTGTTTTGCTTGGCTTGATTGAGGTTGCTTTTTCTGTTCCAATGCCTTGCAACATTTTTAATGTGATTAAAAATGTGTTATCTTGATGTGGTATGATTACCAAAGTGAATTGCTTGAATTTGTTTTTCCAAGAATTTTTGAATGCGAATTGGTCACTTTTGTGTCTCGTTAGTATATTTCATTTTCTTGCTTGTTTTGGCGTCACAATTTTTGTGACAAGTGCGGAGTAGTTTTGAGAGTGTATACACTAGCTTGAGATGCTTAGGGTGAGAATTTGGGTGTTCCTAAAGTATTTGGATATTTATGAGTTTTGACTCATTTCAAGCTTTTCATATGGTTTGACCGTATAAAGGCATTCATGGATCAATGAAGTGTTCATTGATACATCAATGACGAATATTACCTTAGGTATGAGGGTATTGAGAATTGGAATTGCATTGATTGAGGAATTAGCGATTAGAGTTTTTAGCAAAATTCCTGAATAAGTCGACTTGTATATGGAATAAGTCGACTTGTTCAAGTTTTTGGATAAGTCGACTTGTGAAAGAATAAGTCGACTTGTTCAAGATTTCGATATAAGTCGACTTGTAGCTTCTTGTAAGTCGACTTATACATGGGCAGTGAAATAAGTCGACTTGTGTCAAACAAGTCGACTTGTGTAATGGCAGATGCAATAAGTCCACTTGCATTTGATGAAAGTCCACTTGTGGCATCTTAGGTTGGATGATGGATGATTATAAGGATTGATTCAATGTGATTGATGAAATAACCTAAATCATTCCATATAGTTTTCGTGACTATGATCCTTCACTTGGAGTCTAGAGTTTCCAAATCCTCCTCGGTATATGAAAACTAACGCCTTCCATTAATATGGTAAGAACCGAGTTCTTATAGGGTTGGGTTCTTGAGCAAAGTCAAGCTCACTCTATACGGATCTGTTGAACCATGAAAATATGATTTTGGATTAATGGGTTGGTTTTCACTAAAGCGTTGGTTTGTTGAGCAAACTCAAGGTCAACGTGGACGAGGCGAAATTGGGTAGCATACATCGGATGTATGCGCATCAAAGTTGATACCAATGTAAGTGCATACATCAACAAGTTGATAGCGATTGATAGTTGTGTCTAAGATGTAATTGGTATATCCGATACCTCCCGAGACATAAGGTGGCTTGTTGGACAAATCGAGGTCATTCTCGATATCGGTTATCGATGATGCAATTGGTATGACCGATACCTACCGATTGACCTAACTTGTGGCTTGTTGGACAAATCCAAGGTCATTCTTAGTAATATCGGATATCAACCCACTAGGACATAATGTCATTTTGTTTCTTTGGATTACGTAATGAGGGTTATGGATTCTATGAAATTAGTGGGGCGCTTTTGCATATCATTCAAGTCCTTATGATTATGCAGCTATTCCTATTCTAACATTCTTCCTCTCTATCCGTGTAGGTTGTTTGAAAATGTCGCCAAGTGTGAACCTTCGCTCGCTAATGGAGTCAAACAAGCTAACTGGACCAAATTTTTGATTGGTTAAGGAACACGAGAATCGTTCTCGGATCTGAAGGTGCAGGATATATCCTAGATTTTCCGCTTCGGATGCACTCTTGTCGATGCTTGATGATGATCGAAGGCATATAGTAAGCATCTAAAGGACGGTGACATGGCGACTTGCATTATGCTTGCGTCGATGTCACTGAGCTGCGGTAAAGCGACGAGTCCATGGATGCTCACACAATAGTTTTTCATCTTAGGGAGTGTTTGACGAGCAAGCCCGGTCCGAAAGGTTCGAGACCTCAAGGCTTCTCTTCAGTGGATATTTGGTTCATCCGATAGTTTAGCACGAACTGTGCATAACTGTCGGACAATCCAACCAGAATTAAGTCTATACTTAATTCATGGTCCATTGGAAAACCTAAGACGGCCAATCTCTCAATATAGCCATTCATCTTCAGGGCGTACTGCACAGCAGATGTCCCTGGAGCCATCTTGGTGGTGAATACTTAGACCAACAGTTTCAGGATTATCTCAAAGATAATGGCATTTTATCTCGATGGACTCCTTCTTACGCGCCGCAAAGACAACGGTGTGGCTGAAAGGAGAAATCGAACCTTGTTGGACGTAATGCGATCAATGATGGGTTTCGAAGTTACCAAAATCGTTTTGGGGATATCTTGTTGGAGACAACTGTTTACTTGTTAAACAGAGTTCCCTCTAAGGCAGTTGATGTTACTCCATATGAGATGTGGACTAACGAGAAACCTTATCTTTCTCATCCGAAAGTATGGGGTTGTCACCTTACGTGAAGCGGATTCATCGAGATAAGCAAGCGAAAATCGACAAGTGTTTGTTTGTAGGATATCCTAAAGAGACCAAAGGATATCAATTCTACCTTCGAGGAACCAAAGGTGTTTGTTTCAAGGCATCTGTCTTTCTAGAGAAAGAGTTTCTTCTGAAGAGGCGGTGGGAGCAAAGTTGAACTTGAAGAAGTTCAAGATGCTCAAACAACCTGAATCAACTACACGAACACAAACTGCCACTCATTCGGATGAAGTAATGATTCGACCTTCCGTGACACCACGAAGTTCGTAGGTCAAGAGGATGCGCGCTGTTCGAGAGATATGGATTTCTCGTAAGTGAGCAGAATGACGTGTTGCTCATAGAAAATGATGAGCTGCTACCTATGAAGAGGTTACGAAAAGTTGATGTCGAAAAATGGCTTTGTGCCATGAAAGCGAAATGGATTCCATGTACATAAACCAAGTATGGACTTTGGTTGATGCACTGAAGGATAAAACCTATAGGGTGAAAATGGGTTTCAAGAAGAAAACCGATATGGATGGTAATGTGATTACATACAAAGCAAAGCTCGTGGCACAAGGTTTTCGTCAAAGACAAGGAGTTGACTATGGCGAGACCTTGACCCGTGAGCAATGCTTAAATCCATTCGGATACTCCTAGCCATTGCAGCTCATTATGATTATGAGATATGGCAAATGGATGTGAAGACACTTTCCTTAACGGAAATCGGCGAGGATGTGTCATGACACAACCAGAGGGCTTCACTTCCGGTGATGGCGAAAAGGTATCAAGCTTGTAAATCCATCTATGGATTGAAGCAAACATCCAGAGTTGGAACATCCGTTTGATGAGTCAATCAAAGAGTTTGGTTTCTCACAAAATTCGGATGAACACCGTGTGTACAAGAAGGCTAATGGGAATGCAATCGTTTTCCTTGTGCTATATGTGGATGACATCATGTTACTCGGAAATGATGTCTCAATGATGCAATCGCTTAAAATTTGGTTGTCAAGCAATTTGCGATGAAGGACCTTGGTGAAGCAACTTATATCCTTGGGATAAAGATCTATAGAGATAGATCAAAGAGGTTGCTTGGTCTTCACAATCATCGTACATAGACAAGATGCTAAAGAGGTTTAGCATGGAGCAATCGAAGAGAGGGTTCCTTCCCATTACTCACGGGATAACACTCTCGAAATCTATATGTCTAAGACACAAGATGAGAGGATTCGCATGGATCGGATCCGTATGCATCTGCGTAGGATCGATCATGTATGCTATGTTATGTCGAGGCCCGATGTATCGTATGCTCTGAGTGTCACGGCGGATACCAATCGGATCTGGTGAGGTCATTTGGGTGGTATCAAGAATATCCTCAAGTACTTGCGAAGGACTAAGGATGTTTTCTTGATATATGGAGATGGAAATCTCGGTGGCGGACATCTGGATGCGGTTTCCAATCGACAAGGATGACTCGGATCCCGCGGGTTATGTTTTCACGCTAAGCGGCGGAGCGGTCGGTTGGAAGAGTTCCAAACAAGGCGGCGATCGCCGATTCGACGAATCGAGGCGTAGTACATTCTTTGCATCGAGGCGAAAGGAAGTTGTTTGGATCGAAGTTCATTTATGAACTTGGTGTAGTTCTAAGTGTGATGGACCCATACAGTTGTATTACGACAACAATGGGGCTATTGCTCGAGCAAAAGAACCAAGGTCTCACCAACGATCTAAACACGTACTCATGGATATCATCGATTCGAGAGATCATTGCTAGAGGTGATGTCGTGATCGAGAGGATTCCACGAGCGAACATTCTTGATCCGTTGTGAAGCCATTGTCACGGAAGAATTTTGATTCTCATGTACTCGCTATGGTATTAGATACCAAGGCGATTGGCTTTAGGTCAAGTGGGAGATTTGTTAGAGTAGTGCCACAAAGGCAATCCCTTTAGCGCATTTTGTTCATAGTCATGTACGGACTTTATGAATAAATAAAGAAAGGCATGTTTCATTTATTTGATGTTCTTTATGAATTGATAGTGATCTTTAATCAAATTAATGAAGTCCATGATATATGACATAGCATGAAGGAAATTATGATGTGATCATAATCCGAGATTAAGTATCATGTGCAATTATGTCGATATCTAAATTTTCCTAGTCATAGGATTAATGAGGCTGGACATCATTAATCCGGACGGACTAGCATATGTCATACTCCTTGATTGGATCAGCGGTGGATCTCGAAGCTGTAAATATGAGATATTTAGAGTTGACATATGGATGCTTACTAGTGGTAGTAAGTTCATTGGATGACTGCCATGAGATCATCACATGGATTTATGTCGGTGATAATCTCATCATAGCAATAGTGCAAGTATCCTTAGACTTGAGGTACTCGAGGATATCTTGAATCTTGATCACGTACTTTGACTCCATTCCTTGTGGCCTTCGGAGGTTACTCATAGGGTGGTGCTTGGGTATAGTTTGAGGTATTGAAGGTAATTGAGTAGCCAATAAAGGATTCATCATACGAAAACAAAAGAGATACCACAGGCTCTTGTCGGGATCATTACTTTAAGTCTCGGCGAGCATGACTATGTCATGAAGAGTGTCTTCATGGACATATAAAGTAATGAGTCCTCGACAGAGGCTGATTTCACTTGGGCTAGACTTAGTCTAGTAAGAGTTGACATATTAGCCATACTCATAACCAAGTGGGGTATAGGATGATGAAAGGGCGAATTACACAAGATGGTGTACATGGAAGGGTTAAATGATACGGTTCGTGATGAATTCATCAAACCAATTACTTTCTCGGTCAATTGGGGTCATAATGTGTTGCTAGATACCGCTCATGACTTGCTTCGATTAATTGTTAATCTAAGTAGCCAACATAACCCGAAACCTAAAGGGTCACACGTATAAGAGTGTCTCGAGATAATCAGTAAAATAGTAATTGACGTAGTTCCAATTGCTAAGAAAGGTTCGGAGTCATTTTGACATCGGGGCCGATAGGCAGTAGGACCGACCCAGTGTGACCGGACCACTTTAGCAATTATTTACATATATATATATGATTAATTAATTAAATAATTAATTAATATATATATATATATATGTAAACGCGATGGAAGCATGGAGGAGGAAGCTTTATCTTTACTTTATATATATATATATATATATAAAGTAATACGTGGATAAGCTTCCACCATAAGCTTTGATATGTGTTTTAAAGGTTAAAAGACATATAAAGTGAATGGAGAGTGTGATGGTCGTAGGTTTTGGCAAGAGGAAAGAAGAAAGCTTAAGAGTTAAGCTTAAGTTGAAAGGTGATTTCATTTCTTCTTCTTCATCAAGCCATCATCAATTTCTTCTCTTCTCCAAGGCAAGGATTCAACGCTATTCTCAAGCTCTCCAGGCCGAGGTAGGGTCTAGCAGCTCTTATTCTCATTCTAGCTATTTACGGGTCAAAAGGTTTGACTCGGTTAGGTTTTCTGATCTCTGCGTGGATACCTTTAGAGATAGTCTCTATTGGCTATTCAGGTTTGAGGTTTCATACCGACACCGGATCCTAGGTTTCGGGAAGGTCCGGGACCAAAAATTTTGTTTCATTTCTTTGGAACATATGATGTTCCTCCGGGATTTTCTACAACCCGGCCTATAAATGAAATTAATCCACCGATCAGACCGGCCCGCATACTCCTATAAAATCTTGCCATTTAGGGCAAAAACAAGCGCCAGCTCTCCCGAGGTTAACTTCTTCTTCTCTGTTTTCTCGGTTAAATACAATAGGTTTTGTTTTCTTTGGTTTTGCGGTTTTGATTCGGAGCAGCGAGACATCGTCCACATTCACCACTTTCTCTTCCGCCTTCATTTCGCCACGACCATTCCTTCATCCTTCACCGTCGAGTCATGAGCAGCGTCGGGTGTCCAGCGATGATGGACTCTTCTGCCGTGATGCGTGGCTAAGTCTCCGATCTCTTGAAGATGGAGTGAGGGTCGAGTTCCGTGAGCTTAAGCTGGGGTGTCGATCTTAGTTTTAGATTTACATTATATTTTCGTATTAACTCCGAGTTGGAGAATACATTGTATGATGGATTGAATCCGGTTATAGTTTAATCGGATGTTAAACTTTGATATATGTTATGGATTGATTATTGTTGAATGTTGTGCTTAAATACATGGGTTCATGTATATCGGTTGGATGATTGCATTAATCGATTTAATCGCCTAGTTGTGTTTGATTGAGTTGGTTGTGTTATTGTTTGATAGATTTATTGCATTAATCATTATATACATACACTAAGGTTTTAACAAACTTTAATTAATCGAGTTGATTAATTAATTTTGGACTTAACGAGTTATTAAGGTTTAGCTTTCGAAACTTAGTGGATTTCAAACTCCGATATTATTTTGAACGATGATGACCCGAGCTACATTTTCAAGAGAGTTTTAGTAATTTGATTTCACACTTGTTTAATTTCAATCGTTTAACTTTCTAAAAATCCCAAAAACATTTATTCTTACTTTAGTTTAGTTTAATTTTAGATTAATCAATCAAAACCTCCTTTTATTGCTTTCATTGCATGCATAATTCAAACATTAGGCTAGTCTTAGAATCAATTGGTGCATTGGTTCCTTGAGAGTCGACCCGAGGTTGCATCCTGTATTGCAATCCTTGGTATAAATTTTATTTGACGGTTTCGGGATCAATTCTTAAATTGAGCGATAAGCGCCGATCAAATTTAGCGCCGTTCTTGAGTCAAATTAATTGATTCTCTAGGTTAGCAGGTGTTTGTTTTGATTTTAATTTTGTCGTTGCATTTTGTTTGCATTACATAATTTTATTTAATTTCTTTTACGCTTAAGTGTTTTTAGTGTTAATCCTGTTTGTGATTTCATTACGCTTTGTTTTAAGTGTTTATTCGATTAGTTTGCTTTTGGTCCGTACTTCTTGGGCGTGAAGAGTTCATCATTAAATCATGATGAGTTCATCATTCGCATGACGAGTTCATATATTCGCCGCAACGAAAGTTACAATTTATTCGATTCGTTGCGTGAGTTCTATACGTTCAGGTGAACTGAGTGAATTGAAGCCTTGCTATCCATTTGTCGTTTTAGTGAGCTATCTTAGGTGAACTTCTCTTGTGCATGCCCGTAGACTTAGGCTAGTTCATTTTCAACCTGAAATTGAGCAACACCTTAGACAACTTAGGAAAAACAAGAGAGAGCAAGAAAGACTTAGACACTAGATCGACTAGAATGCGAGATGGTGAACACTAAGAATATCGGTCAACTACCCCGAAATGGAATCACGGTCTTAACGGTGACGAGGAGCGTAGATGACAACAATCGAACATCGGGCGTAGAACCATTCGAGAAGCTACAACCTCGGACGTAAACTACGATCCTTTCATTTGCACCGCCCTAACTTCGACGTAAATTTCAAAGTTAAAGGTTTATTGATTAACTCCCTACCCAAATTTCACGGTTTGGTGGGAGAGGACCCTACATGCATCTTGAGGCCCTCACAATGATCTCACAAAGTATGAAGCTGTAGGAGCACATCTGGACCAGTCTTTGTGGAAGGTATTCCACTTTTCGTTAGAAGGAAAGGCCGAGTGGTATATGAGCCTCCCAGGCATGTCGCGAATGCCTATCATAGTTGGGCCAACTTGCGGAAAGCTTTTACGGAAAAGTATTTTTCAGCTTCTAGGGCGTCGTCGATGAGAAAGGAGATATATTACGCCAAACAAGATTATAGCGAGTCCTCAGATGATTTTGGAGCAGTTCTAAGATACATTATCTCGGTGCCCCATCATCAAATCCACGATGAACAATTGGTTCAATATTTTTATGATGGGGTAAAGAATCAAGAAAAGGAATGTTGGATCTTTGCGTCGGAGGTTCATTGATTGACCTCACGCGCCATAAACAGGCCACGATAAAGAGGATGGCCTGAATCATCAACGATATAGTGTCCGCGATTCCAAGAATGTGAATGAACTAGGAGCCATGACGGCTCGAACTAAGAGAATGGAGAGCACGGAATCAAAGTAGATTCCTTGGAACATCGGATAACTTCCCGTTATCCTCAATCACTGCGGAGCTTAAAATTTGAATGTGCATCGCTTTGTCACCTTCCAATCTAGTCGCACCTAGTTGCGAATCTTGTGGATCGGTGATGCACATTTCAGCGTCTGTCCGGAAGGTATGAAGAAGTGTCTGCGGTCTACCCAGTAGACAAAATTCTAAGTGGGACCGTGCTCCAACACATATAACGAAGGATGGAGATCTCATCCTAACCCGGTTGGAGGAATAATGAAGGAAGAGCACCCACCATTTTCAACAAGGGAGTGGAGTGGACCATCTACAAACCCGTTCCCGATCGTAGCGTTGACGGTGCAACCACAGCCACCAAAGGGACACTAATCAGATTACGCATGGTATGATGGCGTTGATGAAAGAGGAGCGAACTTCCACGACAAATCAATTCAGCGCCATCGCGAACCTCATCAACAGACTCCGCTAAGAATGCTGCCGCTTTAGTGCCTTGGAGAAACGCATGGAACAATGGGAGACCAAGGCCGAGAACATAAACGCCTATGTCACCCAATTGTCTAATAATTTGAGTGACAACCAAGCTCGGGCGGTGGAACCATTCCTCCAACACGGTAATAAACCCAAGAGTTTAAATGCAATTGATTTGAGGAGTGGAAAGAAAGTGCATTTCGACATTCTGAAGAAGAAGAATGCACCGAGGAAATTGAGGTTGAAGAAGCGCCTCAAGTGAGAGAAGCAAGCTGTCAGCGATCGAGAGTGATCGCGAAGAAGAATTGTTGAGAAACAAGAAGCAATCAACAATTGAGGATAAGAGCAATCATCAAGCATTTCGGAAGAAGAGTGATAAGGATAAATCGGCGAAAATGAACCAGCAAGTAAGGAAGTCAACAAAAGGACCTCCCTTTTTGAACTCGTGTCGATGAGCAAGAGAGTCAATGAGCTCAAACACGAAAAGAAATCATTGACTGTTTGGGAAGGTTGAAGTCAGCGTGCCCTGCTGGATTTGATTAAGAAAGTGCGGCTTCGCTAAGTACACCAAGGACTTGTGCACAAACAAGAGGAAATTTCGCGAGCGAGCGTGTCCAAGTAAGCTCAAATGTAGCCGACTTTATTTAAGCCCCAAATCCGGTGAAGTGTCGGGACCGGGATGGTTCACCATTCCTTGTGTTATAGGAAGGTGACCATTGGAAGAGTTCTATTGGATTTGGGAGCGGCGATTAACGTAATGCCGAAATGCATTTATGAAGCCACAGGCGTTAAGAGCATAAAGCCTACTTACGTAGTCTTACGGTTGGGCGATAGATCATTCCGACATCGATTAGGAATCATCGAGGACATCTTGGTCCAGTGAAAAGTTTAGTGTTTCTGCCGATTTTTACGTGTTGGACATGACCTCTGAAGTTATGCGGGACACTTCTTTGATTCTTGGCGACCCTTCCTTGGACGGTGGTACAAATATCAATATGATGGAAGGAAGATTACCATGGAGGTAGGTGATCGATCAATAAGCTTCAGACATGTATGAAGCCATGAAACACCCACATGAGGATTACTCACTCCTTGGAGTCAACATGCTAGCGTTCTTTCTACTCATTCGGACTCGATGAGGATCGCACGATAAGTCGTCTAATCTTGAATTGTGTTATTTCGGCATCGAGAATTCTTGATTGATTCTTTCAATTGTCGAAAAAATCGAAACCTTTTCTCCTTGAGCTTCCTAAGTTGGTCCTTCCATTTTACAACCTCGGAGTTAGAACTAAAGCCCTTACCTCACTCGTTGAAATACGCTTTTACGGGCCCAATAATAAATTACCAATCATAATTGCAAATTCGATGTCTCGAGCTTGAAGAAAAGCAACTTTTGAAAGTGTTGACAGAGCATAAGCGCAAATAGGGTGGTCATTAGCGGACATACCCGTGATTAGCCCTACTTTGCACTCATAGGATATTGTTGAATGAGGTTCCAAGGCGGTAAGGCAACCCAGTGAAGATTGAACCTGCTAATCTGGATGTAGTGAAAAGGAAATCCTGAAGTCGTTAAGTCTTTGGGATTATTTATCCCATCTCGGCGAGTGAATGGGTCGACCCATTCATGTGGTTCCCAAAAGAGCGGGATCACTGTGGTGAAAATGAGAGGATGAACTCATCCCTACTAGAGTGCAAAATTCGTGGCAAGTTTGTATTGACTATCGCAAATTAAGCGGCGCCACTCGAAGGACCATTTTCCTTGCCATTCATCGATCGGATGCTAGAAAGGCTAGCCGGAAATCGCGTTCTTGTTTCTTAGATAGTTTCTCGGGGTACTTCCGGTACCCATTGCACTGGGGACCAAGATAAGACCACATTTACTTGTCCCTTGGCACCTTTGCGTGTCGCGGATGCCTTTTGGTTTATATAATGCCCGGTACCTTCGGCGTTGTGTGATGGGCGTCTTCTGCGATTTTTGGAAGAAAGTATGGAAGTCTTCATGGATGACTTCACGATTCCTGACAATTCATTCGATTCTGTCTCTTTAACACGACTAAAGTTTTAAGAGATGCATTGAGAAGAACTTGATCCTTAACTTGAAAATGCCATTTTATGGTAAATGAGGGTATTGTGCTTGGACATTTGATTTCAAAGAAAGGAATTGAAGTCGACAAAGCTAAAATCGAAGTCATATCTTCCACGCTTATCTACTGCGTCCAGTGATATCGGGTCATTCCTAGGTCATGCGAGGATTTCTGAGCGATTTATTAAGGATTTTAGCAAAATCGCCTTCCTCTTTCAAAACTCTTGCAAAGGATGAGAAATTTGAGTTTGATGCTTCATGCCAAAAGGCTTTTGATACACTTAAAGCCAAACTCATTTCCCCTCCTATTCAGGTTGCCCTGTTTGGCATTTGCCTTTTGAACTTTAGTGTGATGCTTCCAATTATCTTTGTGGGAGCCATGTTAGGACAACATGAAGAAGTTAGCTCGAGTTATTGCATCAGCGTCGAAACTTTAGATCGACTCAAGCCAACTACACCACAACGAGAAGAGCTCTTTGCAATAATCTTCGCATTAGAAAAATTCCGCAGATGTTGCTCAATTCCCATGTCATCATTTTCACCGATCACGTTATTAAGTACCTCTTGTGAAGCCACAATCGAAACCAGTTGATCCGTTGGACTTTGCTCCTTGAAGAGTTTGATATTGAGATTAAAGATCGGTCGAGTCGGCAAACCAAGTGGTGACCATCTGAGCGGACTACCACAAGATACTAAAGGAATGGACTCTTCCGATCGACTTGTGATTCTTTTAGGATTACATCTGTGTGCCGCGAGTTCTCGAGGAGCCTTGGTATGCGCATATTGTCAATTACTTAATGACAAATTTAACCCTATGTCTGTATGACTCGGGCATGCTCGAAATTGAAGAGTGAAGCTTCGGCATTACATTTGGGACGAGCCTTACCTTTGGAAGATATCACGGTGACCAAGTGATTAAATCGATGTGTCCTTGATGAGGAATTCAATGACATACTATCGGTTTGCCACTCCGTGATGCGTGGGGACATTTTAGTGCTAGAAAAACAGCTAGAAAATTTTGGATTGAGTTCTTACGGCCTACAATTTTTGGGACTCTTTCCATTTTGCCAAGCGTCGACAAGTGTCAACGTTTGGAGGGTTAGGGAAGCGCCGTGAGATGCATGAACAACCAATGATGTTCTGCGAAATCTTTGATTTTTGGGTATCGACTTCATGGGACCGTTCCCCATCGTTCGAGTTCGTGTATATTCTCTTAGGAGTGGACTATGTTTGAAATGGATCGAGGCTGTACCCTCTAGACAAGATGACGCCTAGTGACGATCACTAAATTCCTCAAATCAATATCTTACATCGATTTGGAATTCCCAAGGCGGTGGTGAGTGATCGTGGGACCCATTTTTGCAACCGGATTATTACAAACTTGCTCTCCAAATTTGGAGTTACCCATAAGGTCTCTACGCCTACCACCCACAAGCCAATGGTCAGCGAAGTTTCAAGCAGAGAGGTTAAACACATTTTGGAAAGGATAGTCAAGCCTACAAAAGGATTGGAGTCTGCGTTTAGAGGAAGCAACGTGGGCGTGTCGCCTTTGCTTATAAATCCCGATAGGAATGTCCCCATACCGGTTGATTTATGGAAAGGCTGTCATTTACACATGGAGCTAGAGCATAAGGCCTATTGGGCAATAAAACAATGCAACATGGATCTTGACCTATCGGAATGGAAAGGAAACTCCATTTGCAAGAATTAGAGGCTGCGACTTGAAGCATATGAGCACTCTCGGCTCTACAAGGAAAAGGCCAAACCGATACATGACAAGATTCTTCTCGAAAGACTTTTAAGGAAGGCGACAAAGTGCTCTTGTTTAAAGCCCGCTTCACATTCAAACTGGCAAATTCAATCATCATTGGGAAGGGCCTTATGTGGTAGTTAAAGTACATAATTTTGGTATGATAGAACTTTTGCATGAACAAGCTGGCATACGATTTCAGGTTAATGGACATCCGCTTTCAAGCTCTATCATGGGACTCCTCAAGCTAGTAATTATCAGTTACTTCTTTCCCTCACTTGTTTATCTGTTATATGTCTCGCTTTTGTTACAAATTTTATCGTTGTGATTCATTGTTTAAGTGTGGGGGGAAAGACCCAATCAATAGGCTTAAATGTAGTTAGGTAGGATTTTATGTTCTGTTGCAAATAATTTGATTTCCCTTTGTTAGCTCTATGATCTTTCTAGTTTACTAAAGCATGATTAGATTGAAGTGAATGGTTGATACGTGAGATGTTTTGGGTGATTCGCCGCAGAAACTTTCTTTGTTATGCATGGCTAATGTAGGGTTTTGCGTTTTATTCGCCATGACTAGCGGCCCCTCGTCGCGGCAAACCCTCTGAACCGTTGGACATCTCTTTTGTCCAAGGACCCTTTTCGTCTTTTTCCTTTCGCGCCCTTTTGTTTGCCTCTCACCTATTTATTCTCCTTCTTCCTCTCTCTTTTCTCCCTCATTCTCTCGTTTCTTCGCCACCTCATTCTCATTCCCTCCGTAGTCGTCTCCTTGAAAGTCTCCTCCACTATCGACTCTCGTAGCCTCTTTTCTTTGTTAAGCTTTCATTTTCGTTGTTTAATGTTTAGTTAGGGTACCAGCATTTGTCCCCTTCGTGTGGTTATCGAATCGCCGTTCGCGCGACGAACTTCATAATTCGTCGCGACTAACGAAGAGCCCATTAAATCATGAACAACCACCTTTCGTCATGACGAATGGATGCGGACCTCTATTCGTGGTGACTTAGGCGTGAGTCGCGACGAGGAGGTGATTCTGTATGATTTTGCAGGTTAAGTTTTGTTTTATTACTTGTAATTGCGGGAATCATGTCTCAAACTCACAATGCTAGCGATGGCGAGAAACCTCCTCCTTTGCTCCCTCCACGGTTCCGTCTCGTGAGTTTCCTCTACCTGCAGTTGCCTCAGCTTCTCCCGAGGTGACCGTGCTTCGAACGGACATCCGTCGTCTTGAGACTCAAATGGAGGCTGACCGCGAGACCTTCCGCTCCATACTGACCATGATTACTACTCGTCTTCAGTCACCCGTTCCGCCTCCGGTCACGGCTGCTCCTAACTCTTTTACTATAGTTCCGCCTCATCTTCTTTTTCGTGCTCCTCGTGTTGCTGCCCCTCCCGAACCGCCCGTTGAGGATGATCCTCCTGTTTAGTTTAGCATGTTCTTTCTGTCTTCTGGTTATTTTTGTTTTTGCTGTATTTTTTTATTCGATATCTTTTGTTCTAGGCTAGCTCTTTGAATTCTTCATGTTGCGCAACTTGTCGTTTTGAGCTTAATGATATATCCACATTTCTGTTTTGTCTATTTTTGTTTCGTTTCCTCTGTGCCCTGCTACTTTTGTCATTGTGGACAATGCCATGTTTAAGTGTGGGGCTGTTCCTTTATATTTTGCATTGTACACCTATTAAAACTTGTGCATAATTTTGTGGGCCGTTGCTTTTCTTGATAAATTTGGACTCGATCAAACATTTTACTTTTCGTTCTTTTGTGCCTTGCATGCAAAGCCCTTATAAGTTTCAAACGATACTTGAGTTTTGTGAAAATGCTCTCCATTCTTGAGCGATAATTGGTTTTGGCAAAAATTTTACTTTTGAAGTTTTCAAAACAAAGTAAATGGGAGCATGCTAACAAGGTAGCATTTAAGTTTTAAGTTTTGAGATTGATCATTGAGACAAAACCTTGTTGGAAGGATATTCGAGCCAAAGATTTTCTTATATTTTTGTGTGTGCATCTGCTTGGTTCATGTTTCTCTAGAACTTGTGTCGGTTTTTACTCAAAGCTTGATGGACTAGATTTTGTGGATATGATAGGCGTTCTTTCTTTCAGCCCTTTCCCCAAACACCAACCCCTAAACACCGTTCCCTTGCTAGCTCCTTTGAGCCTTCTTGTTATGAGCATTTGCATGCATTATTTTCAGATGATGTCAATAGTCAGTTTGTTCTATTTTTATCAAAAAAAAAAAATCAATCAAAAGTTGTTGAAAATGAAAATGAAAAAATGTTAGTCTTGTTTATTCCAAAAGGGATAATAATGTGTTGTATCCCAAAAGGGATTAGCATCTCAAAATGAGATAGTCAAAATGTGAAAAAAATTGTGTATTCAATTTATTTGAGTTTTAGTTTTAGTTTGGTTGTTGACATCAATTCCTCATTTAGTGCGCATGTTCATATTTTCTTTCTTTCACTTCATCCATTCATTTAGCCTCCGCTCATTACAACCCTTAAAGACCTCTTGATCTTCAAATTGATAGTCCTTGTAGTGGAGAAATAAAATTGATACAAGCTTTATGGTAGGAGATGTATTAAGTAGATTGAGAGAAAATATCCCTACTATACAAGTGAGTTGGCGTAAACACCATATCTGAGTGATTCTCCGTTGTTCAATCTCTTGTGCTTAAATTCTTTCAATGTTTGTTTTATTAGCACTCTTTCAATTTCTTTGCGTTGAATTACGATAAAGTGGATTGAGTCAATTTTGGTTGTTGTTTGAGCATGGGCAGAATTTTCTTTTACTCTTGTACCTTTTTGACTCTTATAAGCTTTGTTCAGGAGTACAAAGGTTTAAGTGTGGGGGAATTTGATTGGACCAAATTTATACTATAAATTAGGCCCGTTTTCTCTAGTAATTATGCATCTGTTGACTCCTGATCTATGATTTTTATGCTTATTTTGGTCCCGCACATTGAGTTTTGATAAATTGCACATTGTCGGATTTTGTTGTCATTTGTCATTAATTCGCATAATTTTATTGGGACAATTGATCTGCAAATAGGTTGTATTTGTAGGACCAAAGGAGTCAACATTTAAGAAGTAAACATGCCACGAGATTAGCGCGGTGAATCAAGACCCTCCATTCTTCGCAACAAATTAATGGTATTTAATGTATTAGCATGACGAATGACCATCCGGACTTCGCCAGCGAACTCACTACTACGCCATGCGGCGAATGTCGGGTAACCCGACCTATAAATAGAAATTAATCCACCGATCCGACCCGGCCCGCATGACTCCTATAAAATCTTGCCATTTAGGGCAAAAACAATGCTACCGCTCTCCGAGGTTAACTTCTTCTTCTCTTTTTTCGGTTAAATCTAATAGGTTTTGTTTTCTTTGGTTTTGCGGTTTTGATTCGGAGGCAGAGACATCGTCCACATTCACCACTTTCTCTTCCGCCTTCATTTCGCGCGACCATTCCTTCATCCTTCACCGTCGAGTCATGAGCAGCGTCGGGTGTCCAGCGATGATGGACTCTTCTGCCGTGATGCGTGGCTAAGTCTCCGATCTCTTGAAGATGGAGTGAGGTCGAGTTAGTGAGCTTAAGCTGGGGTGTCGATCTTAGTTTTAGATTTCTGTTATATTTTCGTATTAACTCCGAGTTGGAGAATACATTGTATGATGGATTGAATCCGGTTATAGTTTAATCGGATGTTAAACTTTGATATATGTTATGGATTGATTATTGTTGAATGTTGTGCTTAAATACATGGAGTTCATGTATATCGGTTGGATGATTGCATTAATCGATTTAATCGCCTAGTTGTGTTTGATTGAGTTGGTTGTGTTATTGTTTGATCGATTTATTGCATTAATCATTATATACATACACTAAGGTTTTAACAAACTTTAATTAATCGAGTTGATTAATTAATTTTTGGACTTAACGAGTTATTAAGGTTTAGCTTTGAAACTTAGTGGATTTCAAACTCGATATTATTTTGAGCGATGATGACCCGAGCTACATTTTCAAGAGAGTTTTAGTAATTTGATTTCAGACTTGTTTAATTTCAATCGTTTAACTTTCTAAAAATCCCAAAAACATTTATTCTTACTTTAGTTTAGTTTAATTTTAGATTAATCAATGAAAACCTCCTTTTATTGCTTTCATTGCATGCATAATTCAAACATTAGGCTAGTCTTAGAATCAATTGGTGCATTGGTTCCTTGAGAGTCGACCCGAGGTTACATCCTGTATTGCAATCCTTGGTATAAATTTTATTTGACCGGTTTCCAAGGATCAATTCTTAAATTGAACGATAAGCCGCCGATCAAAGGTTAAAAGAGATCTTCTAGGCATTAGTTACAAAGGTGAGTGCTCCAAGGGGAATGATGAGAAAATTGACATACCCAGATCTGTCCAAGAAGTAACATTGAGGAAGAATCAAATATTTGTTCCCATATGTCATTTTTGTGGAGTTATCAGGCACATAAAGCTAAAATACTACAAGTTACTGCAGAAGTTGTTTCAAAGTAGTCAAAACCGATGGAGCCTATATCCCTCACATAAATTTCAGAATCAACCTTTAGTATGGAAATCCATGTGGGTTAAAAAAGGTCAATTGAAAGCCCTTGTAGTTCTTAAATCGATGAAGGCAACTTCGCATAATGGTTGGTATTTTGATAGTGGATGTTCACATCACATGATAGGGGTAAAGAATTACCTAAATGATTATCAGAGTTGTGTTGATGGGCATGTGACTTTCGGAGATAAAAAGAAGGCTTTGGTAATTGGTAGAGGAATATTATGCATGAATGGATTGCCTCCCCTTAAGGATGTGCTCCACGTCAATGGACTAAAAGCTAATTTGGTAAGTATAAGCCAACTCTCTGATGATGGTTTGTTAATTAAATTTACAAGGGATAAATGCAAGGTGCTAATTGAACAAGGAGAAGGCATTGCGAGTGGAAAGCAATTAGTCGACAACTACTATATGTTGCAGGTCACAACCACCTATAATTCAACCTCACATGATAATAACATAGATTTATGGCATCAAAAGCTTAGGCACGTAAACTATGAACTTTGTAACAAGTTGAAGAAATTGGAATCTCTGAAGGGGCTACCTATAATGAACAAAGAAGATACATCAATCTACAGTGCATGTCAAATAGATAAGCAGATGAAAGTGCCACACAAAAAGGTTAGACATGTTACCTCATCACACATAGTTGAATTAATTCACAAAGATTTGGTTGGTCCAACAAAAAATGATAGTATTGGTGGAATTAGATATTTTTTAAACTATGTTGATGATTATTCGAGATATACTTGGATATCCTTTTTGAAAGAAAATTTAGATGCTTTCAAAGCTTTTAGAAGCCTATGTGTGCAGGTTATGAATATGAAAAATATGGTTGTATTGAGAATTCAATCAGATTATAAAAGGGAATTTGAGAGTACAAGCTTTAATGACTTTTATAAGGAGTATGACATCATACATGAATTTTCAACACCTAAAACTCAACAAAAAAACAGAGTTGCTGAAAGAAAAAATATAATACTTCAAGAAATGACCAAATCAATGTTGAATGGAAGAAAATTGTCTATGCATTTTTGGGAGTCAATGCAGCGTGTTACATATGTAATAAAGTTTACCTTCAAAGCATGTTGAATAAGACATCATATGAACTTTGGAAGGGAAAGAAACCATATTTAAGTTACTTTAATGTCTTTGGCAGTAAGTGCTACATTATTAGAGATTAGGAAAACTATCACATCCACATACCCCCTAGAAGGATATATGGACACGCACAAATTAATACAAACAAACCCAAGCATTCGATGTCTTCCATAAAACAATTTAGGCAAACGTACATTATATTAGATTGAACATAATACAAACTTCTTTTAAATCCCAATCCAAGCTGAAATATAGGTATTACAAACTTCATAAAAATTCAAATTCATATACATTAGATACAAACCAAAATCAAACTTCAAAATACATTTTGATCAAAATAAATCTTAGATTCCTTTGTCCATTGTGGTTAACTTGTCCCAGCCTTTACAAACGTCTCTCAAAACCTACACAGGGAAATTCCACCATGCTAAGCATATAGCTTAGTGAGTAATAACTAAACTATGCATAAATTGACAATTAATCATACTGAATCAAGTTATAGCATAAGCATTCATTAAAAGTTTGTCTTAACAAACAATTCAGACATCATGAATTTTCAAAATAGTTTGCATAGATAACAGGATTGAGTATCAGAAGAAGGAATAATCCCTTCAGATCCAAACATAATTTTGTTTATGTCAAAATCAAACATATTTGAGAATACAAAACCATATAATTTCTAATCCATCAACTGAAGTAGGTAACGGGACTTATACAGGAGATACCATGATTTGTATCATAAAATAGAAGAGACTTACGTCTCAATAACATAAGTCACCGAAGTGTCTGTGACAGGAGACACCGAAGAGTCACAAGAGCAGTTGCAGACTCTTCTAGACATGCCTATTTACCCAGTAATAGGACTTAACAGTTTTGAAAGCAGAACAGGTTCACACATTCAACAACTCGGACATTCCCAATTCAATACACACATATAACATAAGTCAAATCAATTCAGTATCAAACAAAACAAATGAAGATGAGATTGTCTTATATTACTCACAATATCTCCTTTTTCACTTATTGCCTTGAAGTCCCAGCAATACCTAGAAGCAGTCATTCGACATGTTAGTCTATATGCAATCACATATAGTTTTATATTACTACATTGCTCAATTAATCGAATAAGCACATTTAAGAATGTATCCTATAATATGTATATTCAATGACAAATTCCAGGATATATTTCCTTACTAAGCGATGTAAACATCAATTGTACTTCAAAAGTTTCAAAATTCATACATTCAATTACTATTCTAGCTTCTGCTAGAAACACCACATTCAAGTCAACTTTGAATAATCAATAAGATCAATAAAATGATGTATTTCTATAACACTTTCTTCTATACAAATGTTTCTTTTTGTCTTAATTTTCTAATGATACCAAGATTATACAATTTGGTTTATTATTCAATGAGTTATGTTCAAAATACCACAGACTATGTACATTTGAAATTTTGGATAATGCATGATCATGCATTCAATTTTTACACCTCATAACTCTCAATTCCAATATCCAAAAATTACAAACTTTACACCAACCGAAAGTTAAAAGCTGATTCGACCTACATCAATACAGTTTATTCAATCACAATAAGACATGATTTCTATCCCTAGTAATGCTACAGCTGAAGCCAATACTCACTTTCAAGCTACATTTCAAGATCTTTAAGGACAGAATTCAAATTCAATTTCTTCTTAACATTTGTATCCAAATTTTTCTAGTTTATTTTTAATAAAAATGATCTCATTTAGAGCTCTACGGATCAAGTTATAATCAAAGTACTGAAACATATTCACTATAATATCTCCATTTTATAATATTCCAGTACATACCCGCACTTTGAGTCAATCAATCTTTTTCTAATCAATTCAGATGGCTCTATTGGTTCAGGTTCCAAGTCAATTGGAGATCAGATGACAAAGTTATGGCTAAAACAATCAACACAGTTTGATTTTGAAAAAAAAAACTTTCGGGTGCAACTCCTCTTCTCTTCTCTCTCTAGCTTAACAAAACACTGATTTTTCTTCTTCTTCACTACAAACTGCAGACTTCTTCACTCTTCTTCCTACTAATTTATTTATTCCTAACCATATATTCTATCTTTCTACTCCAATACAATTTTAAAACAATTCAAATGCAAGCTTATATGGTATTTACCATGAAAATCAAAACTTCAAACCTGCTTTGTCTCACTACTGTAAGTTTTTTTTATAAACAGCAACAACCCATAAACCAAAACAGAACCTATAGCCACTTACGCATGCATCAAACCACAAGCCTGCAAACATCATCTATAATACTCCCCTTTCAACTTAACAACACAAAACAACTCAAAAATCCAAGGTTCAAACTTAAACATCAAAACTAACATCTCTCACGCATGTTCCCTATTTTTTGCATTTTTCACCATGTTTCTGTAATTCTTCATTCTAACCACCAAATTTATTTCTTCCCATATCACTTGTGCATGAACCTATATAGAAAATACTAAAACATCATCAATTGTATTCATGAAAAACTTACTTGATTCAATGAAATTCTAGCTCAAACATTCCAGATTTTATCATTCTCTCAAGCAAACAAACATTAACTCAAACGCATACTCATGTTTAGTTAGTTCTCTAGCAGTTAAGAGTTAGACACAAAATACAAAAACATGCATAATAAGTAGTTTCGGTGATGGAAGGAAAGAACAAAGAAGAGTTTTAGTTGGTGTTTTTGGTGGTGAAGAAGAGATGTGAGCTACAAAAGTGTTTTTTCTCAACACCTAACTACGTGGGTTAACATTTCAATGAAACCTAGAACTCATGCATGTGGGCTATATGTCACCCTCCCATTTGTCTCTTATTCTATTTTTTTGTCCAAAATATCCTAAAATTTCAGAAATTCCTAAAATTCACCAAAAATTGCAAAGTAATCATGATATGTTCCAAACAAATTTTCGACATATAAAAACTACAAATCTTATTTTAATCAAAATTTCAAAGCTAATTATACCTAGAAATGTCAATAAATGCATGTACACATCTTTACATATGTCAAAACTATTTATTCACATACATATGAATAATCAATAATGCATAAGCATACAGTGCACTACTAATTCCCTCAATATTCTAGCCCCAAACATGGCATGTTACAATAACTTAGAAATTTTGAGAGCAAATGTGATGAAGGAATCGTCATTGGTTATTTAACTCACAGTAAAGCTTACCCAGTGTATAATCCAAGAATCAAGAAAGTGCTAGAGTCCATAAATGTTATGATAGAGGATGTATCTCTGTTGAATGATCAAGTGGCAAAAAAACACCTATAGAACTGATCCTCAAAATCAACTCAAACAAGCAACGAGACAAGATTGAAGAATTGCCCAAATCTGCAGTTAGTTGTTGATGAGGAAGTAATTATGTGAATTGAAAAATTGTCAATTACTTTGGATGATGAATCAACTAAAACACTAGATGCAGAAATTGTTCCTGTAAATGTTCAAAACTCAAGAGAAGCTAACTTGAATCAGGATCCTCCCTCCCAAATCAGAAGAATTCATCTCATAGAGAACATTATTGGAGATGTTAGTGAAATAAGAAAAATAAGAGAAGGAAGAAGGGTTGATTATCGAGAACTTACAGGTTATTTATGCTGGCTCCCGTTTCCGAAATCCAACTCTAAACAAAATACCATCATACTTAAGTGTTGTTCCTTGTAATCTTTTCTTGCTCTGATACCAAACATCATGAGCCCCGTTTTCGGAGTCCAACCATTGAGCCATAAACGTTGACGTAATCCAAAGAAATCGTGAAGCTTAAAGTCTCATACCATTTCTATGTTCCTTTTTCCAGAACACATCTCATATATATATATATATGTATGTAACAACAATTCACAATCAAAATATTCATATCAAATCGATAACTTCCTCAAGTATACCAAAGTTCCACTCAACCTGATCCATATACTCAAATGCATACTTCCACTCAACATCATCCATACATAATTCATAATTCCTTAACATCAATAAATAGAGTTTTACAAGCTCTAAAGGCATTCCAAGCCACAATTACAACAATAATCCAAAATCTCAAAAGATAAAAGTTACATGAACTAGAAATCCTTGAAAAGTGACAAATCCTTGTATTTGTCATAAACAACTCAAATTACAACATAAGAAAATTGGGAGTGATGCCTTGACTCTCTTTCACTCTATCTCTTGCTCAACACCTGAAGGTGGGGACGAAAAGGGGGTGAGTTTAAAGCTCATGGGTAACAAGTTTATAATGAAGAATAAGCAAAATCGTTGAAGTGTTCATTTGTCATATAAAATCATAATGAATTCATAAAAATGCTTTGTTCCCAAATTCTCAGTCAAATTCGAAATTTGAATTTAAAACTCATAGTTAAAAATGTCATCACGTCAACACAGCATATCCATTGAATCATCAATACAAAACACTCAATTTATGCAACATACTTGACCATTCAAAGATGCAATGCACAAATAAATGGCTAGAGAGTTCCGTGGAACAAAACGGATAAACCGAAGCTTATACCATGAACAAAACAAGTCCGATTTCTCAGGATCTCGTGGCTTCAAGCGGGTAGCTGGGAGAAGGCTATATGTTGACGTGCACGTGACTAACAAAACATTCCTCTCTTACTCAAACAGAAGCACATAATCATGCTCAAATCATTTTATCAAATTCTTTCATGCTTTTCATGCTCTTTTCTTTCTTTTCATCCACACAAAATGCCATGACATTTTTCAAGGCATAACATAAAATGTTTCAATGCATTCCCATCTTTATTTAAAATTCATCAACAAAGTTCTATACTGAAACATGTAGAAATTTTTGCAAATTATTCAAAAGAAACAAAAACAACATTTATGAAGTAATTGAAATCATTCTTGATTTGGAAGAAAACATTATTGGCTCATTACTAAATTATAAACATGAAACCCACCTGAATTCCTTGCTTGGATACATGCTTAAAAGTTGCCTCTCCTCTTGATCCTCTTGCCTTTGTTGATTCACTTTATCAAATGCAAAATTTCCATTCAATAGGAATACAATTTGAGGACCCAAATATTGCCTATTCACTAAGATAAATTCTAAAAACTCAAAATCTTCCAAAAGTCCAAACATTCGGGTCAATTTTCCATGATCACTATGATCAAGTAAATGACAAAATCTGGTAATATTCTCTTCTATAAAATGTTCCCCATTGTCTTAAGTTTCTAATGACTCTAAAATAATTCAATTTGTTTCAAAAATCCGAAAGTTATACTCCAAACATATTGGGACTATCCTTATGTTGAAACAAGAATCTATACTCAACTTCCATCCAAATTTTGAGAGCTTTAAAGACTGATTCAAAACATCCTTTCTTCATAAAACTTGTATACCTTTGTCTCTATTTTACAACGAATCAAAAATCACCTCATTTGGACATCTACATCAAAAGTTATGTCTAAAATACTAAAACATGTCTGTGTAGGAAAGTTGAGCTCGCCACTTGGCAAGGTTGAGCTACTTGGTGAAACCCGAGGCTCACAACGACGTGCGTGACCAGAAACATCCCGAAAACTCATTTTTTCAACATTCTTCATCTACATACTTCCCATATTTCACAAATAACTCATCTTGACCCTAAATCATCATTCCTACTTCATTTCTAAACTCATTTCAACACAAAATCATTCACAAACACAACATAATCATTAAACCTAAAAGATTGCAACATTTTCATACACCATTCAACAATAACTCACTTCACATAATCCACTTCATTTTCACTTCTAACTATCACTAACATGATTCATTCAACAAATCAATAAGGGTTGAGTCTTATACTTACTTGTTTAGCTCCAAGATTCGTCAAATTCTTCAAGATCTCAAAAAACCCTAGTTTTCGTCTTCTTCTCTTTTTCTTCCATGACTTCTTATTCCCTCTTTAAGCAAAACACAATAAATTCTTCTTTTTATACCCTTTAGTATTCTAAAACGTCCATTTTGCCCTTCAATAAAAGCCTTATAGCCTTATATGCTTAAGTGACATGCCTAAAATGCCCTTATGCATTCCTACCACTTTTAATACAACCAAACCATATAATAAATTCTACTAACATTTACATAACAAGTAGCTCCAAAAATTTATCCATCAAACCTCATAATTTATTTAAATCATGCTTTATTTAACAAGAAAAATTCAGGGGCCAACAATTTATGCTACACCTCTTCTTTCAAGACAAAGAATGTTAAAGAAGCTCTATAAGATGAGTTCTAGGTAGCAGCCATGTAAGATGAATAGATTTAATTTGCATAGAATGATGTATGAGAATTGATGCTAAGATCATCAAATTTTAATGTGATTGGAACAAAATGGGTGTTTAAAAAAAAATAGATGTTAAGGATAATGTAACTAGAAATAAAGCAAGGTTAGTAGCTCAGGGATATTCTTAGGTTAAAGGAATAGACTTTGATGAAATCTTTGCATCGGTGGCACGACTTGAGTTTATCAGACTATTATTAGTTATAGCATGTGTGATGGGGTTTAAGCTTTATCAGATGGATGTAAAGAGTGCTTTTCTGAATGGGTTCATACAAGAAGAAATGTATGTCGAGAAGTCAAAAGGATTTATCAATTCAGCCTATGTAGACATATCTTTAAGGTAAAGAAAGTTCTTTATAATCTCAAACAAGCATAAAGGGCTTGGTAAAAAAGACTCCCACAATATCTCATCAAGCAAGGATAAGAACGAGGTAGTGTTGACAAAACTTTTTTTATTAAAAAGGTTAGATCTAACTTGGTAATTGCTTAAATCTACGTCGATGACATTATGTATAGTTCTACTCATCCAAAGATGGTAGATGAATTTTTTGAATTAATGACATCTTAATTTGAGATGATCATGATAGGTGAACTGAATTTCTTTTTGGTTTGCAAATTAAACAAGTGAAGGATGGAATTTTTGTTTTGTAAACCAAATATGTCAAGAGTTTAATAATGAAGTTCGGTCCTGAGAATGCCATACATGTGAGAACACCTATGATTGTCTCAATAAAGCTAAAAAAATATGAGAATGGTAAAAGCGTTGATGTTAGTTTATATTGGAGCATGATCATAAATCTATTGTATTTAACTATAAATAGACCAGATATTGGTTATAGTGTTGGTCTATGTGCTCGATATTAAACCAATCCTAAAGAAATACATCTGACAACTGTCAAGAGGATTATCAAGTATATAAGTGGAACATCTGATTTTGGAATATGGTATACATTTGACTCGACATCTTATCTAGTTTGATATAGTGATGCAGATTGGGCTGGAAACTTAGATGCTCAGAAAAACACTTCAGGAGATTATTTCTTCGTAGGAAACAATTTTATATCTTGATATAACAATTTTATATCTTGATATAGTAAGAAACATAATTCAATCTCACTATCGACCGTAGAGGATGAATATATCGCTACAGGTAGTTGTTGTTCACAACTTCTTTGAATGAAAAAGATGTTAGAATATTACATGATTGATCAGAATATGTTGATAACATTATGTGATAACTAAAGTACCATAGACATCTTGAAGAATCCGGTTTAACATTCAAGGACAAAACACATCGATTTGAGGTACCACTTTATTTGAGAGCTTGTGGAAAACAAAACAATCACTTTGTCACATATATCTACAAAAAGGTGTTAGCGGATATCTTTATGAAACCTCTTGATGCATTAATGATTAAATTTTTTCGAGGGGCTTTGGGAATGTGAGGTTTACATTATTGATGTATATTTATTTATTTAAAAAACAAATGAAAAAACGTTTTATATGCAAGGGACTAAAATCCATAACATTTATTTTTTCTCTCTTGTCACTACACAACCCTCATTACTACCACTCCTCTTCTCTCTTGCAATTTCATCTTCACGTTATTCAGTATATGGGCTTCTTCTTCCTCTTAGCTAAATCGTTGGATCTTCAATCTCATTCTCAAGATTGTCTTGTGTTTTTGGCATCTCAAGATTCATCATCATCTATAATTTTTTAGTAACTCCTCTCTTTACACTGTTGTCTTCACCTTGAAATTGATTGGGTGTTTGTTGTTTCTAATTGGAATGGAAAGAACAAAGAGAAAACATCCTCTTCGATGTTAGAAAAGAAAACAACAGCTCTATTATGTTGTTTAGGTCAACTAATGCTCAACCTGACAACCAAAAGGAGACTCACGAAATGGGTGAGTCTTCAACTACTCCGTTGATATTCCGACATTACTTCTATTAGGAAAGAGTACGAGATCCAGATGATGACATTGCTTGGGTCATATTATCCATGTTTGAAGACTCTACCTCATATTTTGGTGAGACTATCGCAGCAACTGCTCCATCAACTATGCCTCCTATGACTCCTAAAAAAGTGTACAAAGGAGCGGGCTCTGAAAATAGTCTGACCATCTTGATGCATTTCTTATGTCCGCTTGATAGTGGATGATGTGATTTCTTTCAAGTTCTACTCCTCCATTTGGACAAAAATGGGCGACTCTCAACATTGTCAAGTTAGTTCTTAATTGTCCTATCGACAGAGGAGTTTCAACAATATGGATTGGATATTTTATTATCAAAGAGACATTTACTGCAAGCCTCATTGCTTCCATAACATTATGACTTAGATCTGGTAAAAGAGTTTTACTACAATTTAATTAGTGATATTCCGAATGAGACTGCTTTGTTATAGATTAGCATATATGCAGGGTTGGTTAGTTCGTTTTTATGTTTATCATTTAAATTTGTTTATAGGATTTGATAATTTGATTGGTGATCAACTGATGACGATTGGAATGTGTCAAATAATTTAATTACTATGGTATTGACTGGTAGAAAATTGAATGCATGGCCATCTAGCTCTGTTCTTCGTTCTTCAATGCTTACCTAAAAGTATTTCGTGCTCTTTAAGTTAGTAGTGACCAATTGGATGTCAAGCACACACATTTTCTTTGTCTCCTTGACGTAGGCTAATTGATTTATACGATTGGTAATGAGGTGTGATTCAATCTTAGACACCTCATTATTGAAGCTATGTTAGCCACTGAGAGTAAGCTGCATTCTTTACTCTACTTTTCATGTCTAATCTCTCAATTTTTATATACAATTGAAGTTCCCATGATGGAGTCGAGTATACTTGAGTTGGTGTCCTTGATGAACATCTCCCCAAGGATTTTAAGGTAACCACGAGTAGTGGATTTGCCATACCTAGCCCCTTAGATTGTAACATCCTATTTTCCTATGCTAAGGATTAGAACCTTAGAAATACTATACATGAGAGATATCAATGATAAAATTAAGAAATGCACTTCATACTCATATATAATATAGCATACATACACGTGAATTTGATTATTGCACACATTACAATGATTTGTTCGCACTCATTTCACATTTTTTGGGTATAAATGATTATTTTAATATGATTATGATATGGATAGTGAATATTTTGACTTAGAAATTGATCAGGTGAATGAACTTATTGAATTAAATTTTTGGTGAAATTTGAAAATTTTCTTAAATTATAGGTATTTTGGACTAAAAATGTCAAATGGTAAAACAATTAATAAATGGTAGTAGAAATAAGTATCAAATTGCAATAGAAATTAGTGATAAGTGAAAATAAGATTTAATGACAAATGTCAATGAAAATTTGGCATAACCCTTCTACCTTGAATGATGATGATGATTATGTCAGCCATGGAAAAGCTAGGGTTTTATAGTGATTAAAGAAGCTTAGATTTCAATCAAGTAAGTTAAACTTTGTTGTTCATGGGTTGTCTAAATAAAACATATTTGTTGATAGTTTAAGAGGAGCGATGATCATGAAAAAGAAGTTGAAAATTTATGTGTAACATGGGTGAACAATGAACATATACAAGTCTTGTTTTTGTGTTGTGATGGGTAATAGATTATAGAATGATATAATGTTGGATTAATGGAGTAAATGATATTTTATATAAGTTGCAAAGTGGGTAAGGAAATGAACAAATCGATGTCTTTTTTTTATGATGATCAATATTTCATAAGTTGTTGTAGAGATGAGTTTGAAATAGAAAGATCATGAAAAATGGTGTGGGAAAAAGTGCAGAAAATTTTGATAGATAATGTGTTTTATGTTATGTTTTGTTAATATATTAATGTGGATCTCTTTGAGTGAGTGTTTTGGAGATGAACTAAAATGAGTCCAGAGCTAAAGAAAGGGAGTAATGTGGTGTCTTGAAATGGGAAGAATTAAGGTGATAGTTAGAAGTCAAATGAAAGTGGAAATGAAGTTGAGCATATGCAGAAAGTTGAAGATGAATGTATATATGTATTGTTCTGTTTTTAGTGTTCATGATCAATCATGGACTATAATTTGTTTATGGATAATATTGAACTGAAATGGAGTTAAGAGTGATGGGGAAATACTGAGTAATTAAACTGGAAATGATAGACCAAACATAAGGTGTTGAATGTAGTAAGTAAAGAGTTAGAAATATGGAAATATGGATGTGATTGGACAGATTTTAGGAAGAAAAAAAACATAACTTTTTTGTGGGTTTCAGGTTAAGGTCATTTAAGTATTCTTTCGAAGAGAACTTCGAGTTCTACAACTCTATATAGACCCTAAGGAGAGATTTTGCTGTATAAAGGGCTAAATTTTCACATTTCTATTAGTGACCCGTGAATATCCGCCCAACGGACATAATGTCCCTTCAAACAGACATGTGCAGAACTGGAAACCTGGAAAACCAAAGAAGGTCCACCCAACAAACCTGAAGTCCTCCCAACAGACATTCTGTAACATCCCATCTCCCATAGGAAGGGTTTATTGGTAATTTGGGATGGGTTAGACGTATTGAATTGAATCTCGGCATGAACATACAGCATATAGCCTCTATGATTAATGATTGGTTGCACATGCACATAGTATACATGCATTCATGATATTTCCCGGCTTAGGTTTCAAATTGAGATTCTTTGTAAAATTTATGGGATAATTGTATTTGAAAAATTATTTGGAGTGCGCCATTGAGTGTTTTACATTTTTAGAGATTTATGGGAATTTTTCTGGAATTTTTCGGGGTTGTTGCCCGGATCGAAAAATTTCCAATGGGCTGACTGAGTGGGCTTTTCTATACTGAAAAGGACCGTCAAATGGCATGAGATTAGTGAATAAATAATTGTGGGAATTACGTTAGTGCCATGTTTAGAGATTAAGTGGGATTATGTTTTGTTTTATTATTATTAAATAGGATTAACTTGAATTTTTGGCTTTTTCTCATTAAAGGCCAAGTGTCCCTTCCATTTATGAGTTTGGTCTTATATATTTCAGCACCCACGACTTGTTCCTTGGCTCTTTACATAAATAAATCACTTGAAAAGGCCAATTTTCATCCTTCATCATCGAAACTTTGCTTCTTCTTTTAAGTGTTCTTTTCTCCTTCCTTGGTGAGTTCTCTTCTTCCTTGATGGTCCCTTCTCCTCCCACCTTCCTTTACTTTTTGGCTTGCTTTTCTTTATGCATATTCAAGACCAAGTTGAAGCCTTGTAAAGATTATGGTATGTGTGTTTGGTGGAGTGATAATCGTGAGTTTTGGTGAGAGGTAAGGAATTGAGTAAAGCTTGGAAGATTGAAGTAGAAGTGGTGTGAACTTGAAGAATTGATAGCTTGAACTAGTTTAAGGTGAGTTTTGATGTTTGTTTTTATGCTTTTGGTGGTTAGAAGCATTCATGGAGATCCTTTATACATGTAGTTGATCATCATAGTAGTAGGGTTGAATGGGTTTAAATGTATACTTGGTTATGGATGAATGAATGACTATAGTTTTCCTTGATTTTGGCTTGGTTTGGATTGAGTTTGTAAGGTTAGATGAATTGAAAACTTAGGAAGATAATTTGTGTTAGTGCTGCCAACTTTTGTATAATCATGTAAATATATGTTGTGATGAATTTGTGGTTGAATTAGAGGTATAAATGGGTGCATAGTGATGTGTTATTGATGTTAGAAGTGATAGGAGTTAGGTTGTAGTTGAAAAGCTGGAAAATGCAATTTGACCTATTGTAATGTTTTGATCATAACTAATTGTGTAGGTGAGAAAATGAGGTGAGGTTTGCGTCCAATTAAACTTTGGGATGTTGGCTACAACTTTGTGTGAAATAGGTGTTGTTAAATTGTAATGCTAGAAGGGCGAAATTTTGCATGGAAAGTTACTGTTTTATTGCCTGTGAACAGTACCTGCAGTTATGACCTGATTACTTTGTTGATTTTTCTACATTAATTGATATGGAACTAGGAAAAATGGTCTGTTTTAAAGTTGAGGCATATTGAGTTAGCTTTCCATTGCCACTGATATTGCTAATTTGCGAGTTGTATATTGGGAGATATGAACTGATTACTATTGACTGGTTTTGAGCATTTTGATGAAACCCAGCCTAAGTGTTGGTTTTGTGAGTTGTCTGCTTGGGAGCAATTTTAGCAATTTTTGTGGACTGAATTGATGTGAGTGATCTTCTGAAAAGTTGTAGAGGAAGAAATGATCTTGAAAATGGTATATAGCATGCTATGTTTAAATACCAAAATTGGGACTTATACTTTTTCAAAGATTGGACTGAAGTTAGGTCATGGGCTGCTGATCAGGGCAGTAACTTGCAAGACTGTTTTAAATTTGTTAATGATGGAATTTGATTGTTATCCTTTCATGAGACGTGTAGTACTATGTTTTATCTTTTCATGGGTATAAAGTATGCAATTTTTCGACATTTGTACAAGGAGTTATACTGTTTGCAAAATCACTGTCCAGATAGATTGATTTCAGAGGGCTGATGCTTTGGTGAATTGTTTGACTTAGTTAACAAGTGAATTTGATTTTGGGTTGTTCATGAAAGTTGTAGATAACATTGTGAACTTACTGAGAATATTTATTGTGTTATTTTTGACTGAGGAAATGAATAGTTACTGAATTTGCAAAGTATTGCACTGTTTGAGAGGTTTTGAGTAGACAGTAGCTTTGATGGGATATTTGACACCCTTAGGGGTGAAATTGATTTTTATGGTCTTCATGAGAATGGTATAGCTTTTCATGATCTTTCCAACAAGCTATAGTTTGTATTTTTCCAATTTTTGTGCTATGAATTATTGTTGTTGGAAATTCGGATTGGAAATAGGAAAAAAAAAGGAAGGAAGTGAGGTAGAACCTCGCCGGATCGCGAGAGCGACGCCTCGCCCTCGCGAGGCGAGGTAACTTGGCCCGGTCGCGAGGGCGACGCCTCGCCCTCGCGACAAAGCGAGGTGAGTCGGCCTCGCGAGGCAGGCGCATATATATATATATTTATTATTATTTTTAATTATTTGGCATTAAGTGACCTAATTGTTTCTTTTGTCAATTTCTTTTCCGTCCGACGTCCGATTGACCTGATTCTTGAGGCATCGGATTTGTAACATATTGAATTTTATTTTCTGAGAGATTCGGGATTTTTGGACGGGAAATTGACGTGGCCCCGGGTAGCGGAGCCTTTAATCCTTTATTTTGTTTAATTGGGGACTATAGAGGTCCGAATTGCGCCTTGTCGGCGCCAATAGGTTTCTAATTTTAGACGGATTTTTATGATGGAAAAATTTTCTATTAGGGCCAGAATGCCATGAACATGCATTATACACGTTTTACTTATTCCACTGTGCATTGTTTGATATTTCTAATTATCAGATTGGTAATGTGTACTCATTTCCATTGTTATAGAGGCTCGATTGGAGCGTCATCCCACGGACGTTGCAGAGACTTCCGGCATGCTTCGGAAGTTATTAGGTGAGTAACCTAGATGGTTCCTCGGTTAGTAAGTGTTTATAATTCGCACTTAGAACCTGTGGAGAATAATGGTGGGAAAATTGTGTTTGTTTATGCTGGATTGGACGGAGGTCCGATGGATTGGAGAATTCTGACATAGAAGTATTATATGTGATTTTCTTGTGATTACCTTTGCGTGACTTGTGTGAATATGTTGAATTGGGATCGGTTATGATGTTGGTTTTGTTTTATTTGGACATTTGCATTCATACATAATTGCATGATCAATAATTGGCAGTTGTGACGAGCGATAGCGAGCTTTAAGCTCAACGTGATTGGGCCTTGAGCCACGATAATTGAGCCTAAGGCTCACCGTTTATCATGCTAATGGGACAGATTTGGCGCTCGGTCACAACAACGTAATAAATTGGAAGCGTCCACATCGCATTTCATGTGCATTTGAATTGGTTCTTTTGGTGATATCGTAATAATCATGTGGTACTTACGAATGTGTCTTAGTGAAATAACTGTATGTATCTGTGATATCATGTATATGCATGAATTGGGTGAACCATCGATGATGGTTCCTCACCGAGTTCATAAACTCACCCAAAATTACAAATTATTTTTTTGGGACCGAGAGAGTAGACTTATAGCTCGAGGACTTTTCCTACCGTGTAGATTGAGTGGGCAAGAGAAGTCATGCACACAGTGTGGTCATTTGCACTTTTGAGGGATGACCTAGCTAGCTTTTGTTTGATTTTCTTTTGGAGTAATGTATAGAACATACAGTTGTGTAAATTTCTTTGCTTTGAGGTTATGAAATGCTAATTTATGGTTTCAAAAATTAGTGAATTTCATATTAATGCTTTATGATTTTTGATGCCATGTGGAGTGTTAGTGATTGTTCGTAGTGCACCCTTATCGTAGGTGTGTATCGGAATGACCTACGAGCGTTCCGGTACATATCCTATGGTAAAGGGGTGCTACAATAGGTGGTATCAGAGCCTGGTTTGGCATCTGTTGGGACTAGTACATAATTAGGCTTAAATTATTGTGAGAAATGCAGAAACTGATCAGAGTTCTTTTTTTGTTTTAGGTCATCCGTATTTGGTGATCAGATTGATCAACCAGCTGACCAGGGTTCTGTTGGAGCTAGTAGAGAGTCCTCGGTGGCTCGAGCTGAGGAATTACCTCCTAGAGTCCCCGTGAGACGGGAGAGGAGATACGATTTGCTGCGTGGCGAGTATGAGACTTTATGGCGATCTGAGACCCGAGGTGAGGATGGTTGGAGTGGACTGAGAGAGTCCTTGATCAGATGGATTGTGAACCTGATAAGAGGTTCGATTACGCAGTATCTCTTCTGCAGGACCCCGCTTATACATGGTGGAAGACTATTCCGGGCAGTACCACCAGGCCTTGCTTACTGACATGGACGGACTTTCTGAGGGCTTTTAAAGACAATTATATGCCTAAGGTGTATTTGGAAATGAAGATGCAGGAGTTTTTGGGGCTGAGATAGGGTAGGATGACATGTAGATCTGAGGTGAGGTTGAGGTCGGGAAGCCGACCACATCCCTGAGCAGCATTCTATGCCATGACGAGGCAGGAGGCCCAGGATTCCCCTGATGTTGTAGCCGGTATGCTTCTCATTTCTGATATTGAGGCATTTGCTTTGCTGGATCCTGGATCCACGCATTCTTTTATCGCATCTCATATGGCATGTAGATTGCATGGGGATAGGGAGAGGTTATGATATGGGCTAGAGGTGAGTACACCTCTAGGTACTACTATCATGCATTGGAGAGGTGCGAGGGATGCTCGATCCAGTTGATCAGCGATGTTGAGGCGGACCTTATAGTATTACCTCTGAGAGAGATCGATGTGATTACGGGGATGGATGGTGGCCCATAGGGCTATCATGGACTGCTATGCCAAGGAGGTTGTATTAGAGTCTCCTAGTCAGACTAGAGCCGTGTTCGAGAGGAGTTAGTCGGCGATGTCGGCCGGATGATCTCTTTCCTTAGTGCCCCGAGATTGATGCGGGAGGCCGTGAGGCATATCGGCTCATGTGGTTGACACGAGTTGAGCAGAGGCTCCGGGATATTCCGTGGTTGGGAATTTCTGGATGTGTTTCCTGATGAGTTACTGGGTTTGTCGTCGGATCGGGAAACAAAGTTTACTATTGACCTCGTTCCAGGTACTGCTCCTATATCTATACCTCCATATAGGATGGCACCTGTGGAACTGAGGGAGCTAAAAGTTCAATTGCAGGAGTTGCTGGAGAAGGGTTTTATCAAGCCTAGTGTTTCATCATGGGGAGCTCCAATTTTGTTTGTGAAGAAAAAGGATGGGACTTTGAGGCTGTGCATTGATTACAGGCAGTTGAATCGGGTGACAATGAAGAATAAGTATCCACTTTGCCTAGGATCGATGACTTATTTGATCGATTCAGCGAGGCTCGGTATTCACCAAGTTAGATCTGCGATCTGGTTACTATCGATTGAAGATTACAGAGGCCGATGTGCTAAGAGTGCCTTTAGGAGCGGTATGGGCATTTCGAGTTTTAGTGATGCCGTTTGGGTTGACTAATGCCCGGCGGCCTTCATGGCCTTGATGAATAAGGTATTTCAGCCCTACTGGATCGGTTGTTATTGTATTTATTGATGACATTTTAGTGTATTCGAGGAACAGACAGGAGCATAGTGAGCATTTGAGGATTGTGTTGTAGACGATGAGGGGGAGACAATTGCATGCCAAATTTAGTAAATGTGAATTTTGGCTAGATCAGGTGATATTTTTGGGACATATAGTGACTGGAGAGGGTATTCAGGTGGATCCGAGTAAGGTTGAGGCAGTGCTGAAGTGGGAGGCTCTTAGGAATGTGCCAGAGATTCGGAGTTTCCTCGGATTGGCTGGTTATTACCAGAGGTTTGTCGAGGGGTTTTCATTGATCTCAGCCCCTCTGACAAAACTTCTGAGGAAGAATGTACCATTCAGATGGAGTAAGGAGTGTCAGAGGAGCTTCGAGGAGCTGAAACATCGGTTGACTACTGCACCGGTGTTGGCTATTCCATCTGGGACTGGAGGATTTGAGGTGTACAGTGATGCATCGCATCAGGGATTGGGATGTGTTTTGATGCAGCACGGAAGAGTCATTGCCTATGCCTCGAGATAGTTGAGGTCTCACGAGGTAAACTATCCTGTTCATGATTTGGAGTTAGCTGCAGTTGTGTTTGCTCTGAAGATTTGGAGGCATTACCTGTATGGTGAGACTTTCCAGATCTTCACTGACCATAAGAGTTTGAGATATTCTTGAGCGAGAGAGAGTTGAATTTGAGGCGGAGGAGATGGCTTGAGTTGTTGAAGGACTATGATTGTACTATCGAGTATCACCGGGAAAGCCAATGTAGTGGCGGATCTTGTTGAGTAGGAAGTCGCATACTAATGCTGCTGATTCGAGGCAATGAGGTTGCTAACTTGATTCGATTGAGGGCTTTGAATGTTCAGATGAATCGGAGCGGGATGGAGTCTTATTGACTACTTTGACCTTTGAGTCCGATCTCTTTGGCGGGATCGGGAGAGTTCGGGACAAGGATTACATTATGGTGAGACAGTTGAGAAGGTAAAAGTGATTGAGTTACGAGTTTGAGTTGAGAGATGAGACTTTATGGATAGGGCGGAGGCTTTGTGTGCCTGATGTGGATGACTTGAGGAGAGAGATATTGGAGGAGGCCCATATGGCCACTGATTGAGCCAAATTTATACTATAAATTGGCCCTGTTTTCTTAAGTAATTATACACTTGTTGACTCCTAATTCATGATTTTTGTGCTTAAATTGGTTCCTCATATCGATCTTTTATAATTTGCATATTGTCGATGGTTTGTTGTCATTTGATATTAATTTCTGCATAACTTTTATTGGGACAATTATCTGCAAATGTGTTGTATTTTGTAGGAACAATTGGAGTCAACAAGAGAAAGTCAACACGTCGTGAGAAGTCATCCATTAAATCGGGACGAACCAACACTCCCATTCGTCGCGACAAATTAATTTGGTATAAATTAATTAGTCATGACGAGTGATCATTTTGTATTAAATCATGACGAACATCTTTCATTAATCGCGACGAATGTGGATACCCCAACCCTTAAATGGCAAATTTTCCTTTATTCGACCCGGCCGCTTCGGCTCCTATAAAACCTTCCGTTTTAGGTTAAATGGAGAGGCCGCAATCCCGAGGTAACACTCTCCTTCGTCTTCTTCATTGATTCAATAGGTTTTGTTTTCTTTATTTTTGCGATTCGCGCTACCACCGATGACGGCGTCCAACTTTAGTTTCTTTGTCCCATCTTCCTTTGCGTCACCACATTCATCTGTTTCGTCGTTGGAGTCATGAACCGGTAGATTTTCCAGCTGTAATGGAGTCACCGGTGTCATGCGTGGCTAAGGCGTCGGATCTCTGAAGATGTAGCAATGGTTTGAGTTCCATGAGCTTCATGGGGATAATTGATCTTAGTTTTAGATTTACATCGTATTTTGTAACAACTCCGAGTTGGAGATTGCATTGTATGACCGAATGAATCTTGCTATAGTTTAGTAAGATGTTAAACTTTGATCTATATTATGGATTGGTTTGTGTTGAATATTGTGCCTGAATACATGAAGTCTCATGTATATCAGTCAGATTTTGCATTAATTAACCTAATCTGCCTAGTTGTGTTTGGTTAAGTTGGTTATGTTATTATCTGATTGATTTATTGCATGAATCATTTCATACCATACACTAAGGTTTTTAACAAGATTTAGTTAATCGAGTTGATTAATTAAATTTTGGACTTAACGAGTTGTTAAGGTTGAGCTTTCGAAACTTAGTGGATTTCAAACCCCGACATTATTTTGAACGACGATGACCCGAGTCACATTTTTAGTAGAGTTTTAGTAAATTGTTTTCAATCTTAATTATTTCAATTTGTCTTGCCTTTCAAAAATCCCAAAAACGTTTATTTCATACTTAGCTTTCTTTAATTTTAAAGACTGAATCAAAACCCCCTTTTTAACTGCTTTCTTGCATAATTCAAACATTAGGCTAGTCTTAGGATCAATTCACGACTTGGTTCCTTGAGAGTCGACCAGAGGTTGCACCGTGTTGCAATTCTTGGTATAAATTGATTTTGACTGGTTTCAAGGATCAATCTTGGATTGAGCGATAAGCCATGATCAAATTGGCGCCGTTCTTGGGGAACCAAATTAATTGGTTTTCTAGGTTAGCAGATGTTTGTTTTAATTTTAATTTTGTTGTTTGCATTTTGTTTGCATTGCATAATTTTATTTTATTACATTTGCTTAAGTATTTTTAGTGTTAATCTGTTTGTGATTTAATTACTCGCTTTGTTTTAAGTGTTTAGTTTGATTGTTCTTGTTTATGTTGCCTAATTTTGAGTTAATTTTGTTTGCTTTGCTGATTCGTGCTTGGTCGTGACAGTTCATCATTCGTCACAACTAGTTCATCGATCGTCATGGCGAAGTTCATATATTCATGCCGCGAATCCTTAATATTCGATTTCGTTCGTTTTCATGACGAGTTCATACGACGAGCTGTAACAATATCGACCTCGCTTTTATCCTTATCGTTTTAGTGAGCTCATTTAGGAAAACTCTTTTGTGCATGTCTCGTAGACTTAGGTTAGTTCATTTTCAACCCGAAATTGAGCGACACCTTAGAGCAAATTCGAGAAGAACAAAAAGAACAAACAAACTTAGCACACTAGAGCATCGGTAGAAGAGATGGTGAACATCAAGACTATCTCGTCACCAACCTAAATGGAGATCATGTGATTAAATGGTGATCGGAAAGAGTCGATGAGAACATAGGGAACAACAGCGTGAAACGATCGGAGAAGCTACGACCTCGGACGTCAATTATAACCTCTTCACACAGGTACTGTCGAACTTCGATGTCAATTTGAAGTTAAGGGCTGTTGATCAACTCCTCCCAAATTTCATGGTTTGGCGGGAGAAAACCCTACATGCATCTTGAGGCCTCACGATGATCTGTCAAAGCATGAAACTGTAGGAGCTCATTTGGATCAGTGCGATGGAAGGTCTTTCACTTATCCCTAGAAGGAAAGGCAGGGAGTGGTATATGAGCCTCCCAAGGCATGTCGCAAATGCTATCATAGTTGGGCCAATTTGAGAAAAGCTTTCGGAAAAGTATTTTCCAGCCTCGAGGACGTCGTCAATGAGGAAAGAAATCTATTCCTTAAGCAAGATTATGACGAGTCCTTGTATGACTATTGGAGCAGATTCCAAGATCATTGTCTCGGTGCCCCTATCACCAAATCCGGATGAACAACTCGTTCAATATTTCTATGATGGGGTGAAGAATCGGAAAAAGGAATCTTTGGATCTTTGCCGGGAGGATCGTTGATCGACCTCACCGCACCTGAAGCGTGGGCCTTGATTAAGAGGATAACCCTAAATCATCAAAGATATAGTGTCGAGATTCCGTGGAGTGTCCATGAAGTGGGAGCCATGTCGGCTCGAACAAAAGGATGGAAAGCACGAATCAAAGTGGATTCCGCGAACATCGGACAACTTCACGGTTGTCCTCGATTACGGCGGAGTTAAAGAATTTGAATGTACATCGCTCATCGCCTTCCACTGAACTGGCCGCACCTAGTTGCGAATCTTGCGGATCGGTGATGCACATAACCAGTGTCTGTCCCGGGAGGTATGAAGAAGTCTCTGCAGTGTACCCGGGGAGACAAAATCCTAAGTGGGATCCGTACTCCAACACGTATAATGAAGGATGGAGATCTCATCCTAACTTTAGTTGGAGGAGTAATGAGGGAAGAGCACCCAACCGCTTTCAACAAGGGAGTGGAGCTGGAACATCTACAAACCAGGTTCCTCGATCGGCAAGCATTGGCGGTGCAACCACAACCGCCAAAAGACACCAACCAAGCTGCACATGGTATGATGACGTTGATGAAGGAAGAGAGGAATTCGACTGCGAATCAATTCAACGCCATAGCTAATCTGATTCAGCAGGACTCCTCGAAGAATGCTGCTCACTTCAGTGCCTTGAAAAAATGCATGGAGCAATGGGAGACCAAGGTTGAGAACATGAACGCCTATGTCACTCAATTGTCTAACAACTTGAGTGACAACCAAGCTCAGGAATGGGATCAATTCCTTCCAACACGGTCATCAATCCAAAGAGTCTGAATGCTATAGAGTTAAGGAGTGGAAGGAAAGTGCAATTTAGCATTCCCGATAACGAAGAATGCACCAAGAGATTGAGGTTGAAGATCGCCTCAAGTGAGAGAAAAGCAAGTGGATGTCGAGTGATCGCGAGAAGAATTAAAGGAAAAGAAGCGGTCAACCATTGACGAAAGAACAACAATCAAGCGTTCCGGGAGAAAGTGCTGCAAAGGAAAAATCTAACGGAAATGAAGCAACCCGGTAGGGAAGTGAACTTAAGGACCTTCCTTCCCAAATTCCTACTTGATGAGCAAGAAGGTCAACGAATGAAACATGAAAAGGAAATTATTGACCTATTTGGGAAGGTGGAAGTGAATGTGCCCCTTTTGGACCTGGTTAAGAGAGTGCCGGCCTATGCCAAGTATCTGAAAGACTTGTGCACCAACAAGAAGAAATTTAGGCCGAACGAAAGAGTCCAGGTCAGCTCGAATGTGTCCGCATTATTCAAGCCCCAAATTCCTGTGAAGTGTCAGGACCTAGGATCGTTCACCATTCCTTGTGTCATAGGAAAGGTGACAATTGGAAGAGCATTGCTGGATTTGGGAGCGGCAATCAATGTGATGTCGAAATCTGTCTATGAAGCCCTGGGGGTTAAGAGCGTTAAACCTACTTCGGTAGTGTTACAGTTGGCTGACAGATCCTTCCGACACCCTGTTGGCATCATCGAGGACATTCTGGTCCAAGTAAAAGGATTAGTGTTCCCTGCCGATTTTTACGTGTTGGATATGTCTACTGAAGTGGTGCAGGACACTTCTCTAATCCTTGGACAACCCTTCCTTCGGACGGCAAGTACAATGATCAGTATGAAGGAAGGGAAGATCACCATGGAGGTTGGAGATCAACACGTTAGCTTCAACATGTATGAAGCTATGAAGCTATGAAGCACCCTAACGAGGATTACTCCTTGCTTGGGGTGAATATGCTTGATGTTGTGATTGATGATGCTTGTTACAATTTGCGAAACTCTAACCCCACCACTAATGATCTCTTTGGAGGCGCTTCTATTTTGATGATAGTCGCGGTGCTTATTTGGATACGGAATGGACATGGAGTTGCCCAGACCCAAGCCGTTGACATGGAGCTTGGATATCAACCGCACGTCCATCTCGAGCTACAAGATCCACCTTGAGCACCGGTGTTTCTTTTCTGCATTTTCAATATATTTGTGCACATTATTTGATTTGACTTGAAATGTGGTGTTGCATGAGCGTATTGTTTAAGTGTGGGGAAGAAACCCATCGAGGGAATAGTTGTAGTTAAGTAGGATTTTCATTTACATTTCTATAAATTGATTCCTTCTTGTTAGCTCTGCATGTTCCTTGCTTGATGAAGCATGAAATAGATTAATGCGATCGAGTGAAATAAGTTGATAAATTGAGCGATTGTGCAATTTGTGTAGGATCCTTAGAAATTTTGTTCTGTTTTGGGTGGTTCGCCACAGCGAACATTGCTGTTAAATCGCGACGTATCTAGGGTTTTTCTTTTTTGTTTCTTTGCTTAACGACTACCTCGTCGCGACGAATATACCCAGTTTTGCCCCTCTTGACCGTTGGATTTCTCTTTTATCCGGGGCCCTTTTCAGTTTTTTCCCCTTCGCGTCTTTTAATACATCTCCCACGTGTTCTTTTCTTCTTCTTCTTTCTCCTTCTCTCCTCATTTGGTTCTTTCCTCATGTCGCTCTGTTGCCCTCATTTGCCGCTTTTCTTTTGAGTTCCGCCTTCACCGTTTCTCTTTTCTTCGTTTATGGCCCTGGGTAAGAATCCCTTTCCTTTCATTTTGTCCTTTGAAGTTCTCATTTGTTAGATTTAGGGTTGCGTGGCCGCCGCTCATCGCGTCTGTTAGCAGAATCGCCGTTAAATCGCGACGAGTTTTGTATTCGTCGCGACGAACGCTGGTTCCCATTCGTCACAACGAACGTCTTCGTTCGTTGCAGCGAATGAAAGGGGACTCTCCTTTGTCGCAGCGAATGCTCATATTCGTCGCAACTAATTCAGGAGAGCCTTGCCTCGTCGCAACTAATGACATTGGTCGCAACGAGGAGGACCATTCTGCATTCTGAATTTTTGTGGTTTCTAACCCCTTGTGTGTGCGGATCATGGCGGGATGAAGAATGTTTCCGTCTGGCAATATGCGTCCTCTTCCGATTCCTCCGACCAAACTCATTCTCCTTCTCCGCAACCAACCATTAACCTTAGCTTTTCGACCCTTCCTCCTCTCGCTTAGAAAATTTCGAGTATGTTCATTGGCCCTCGAGTTGCTAGCCGACCATACTCAAAGAAAATCCATTCCCTCTTCGCCGCTACCAACCCTTTTGTGGTCAACTCTTCCAACTCGAGTTGACCGCCTCGCCACCCTCGAACCTCTAGCAACCTTACCTTTGTGCGCTAGTATTACACCAATGCCCATTATTCTCACACCCACTAATTAACTTTCGGTGTTTCTATTCCAAATGCTTTCACATCTGCTATTATTGTCAGAGACCTACCACCTCCCGTCATCCCTCATTGTCAATATTCGGAATCGATCATTGCATACCCTTGGGACGACGCTATTCAGTACTCTACGCCTGCGGTACTCAATGGCTTCAACCTGGGCGCTCGGTATTATATTCGACGTTCTGACCTCCTTCCCGAAGCCCATCCTTGGTTGCACTTTATATGCAACAATATCCTTCCTACCCTCCACCTCACAAATATCCCTAAGGAACAGGCCCTATATATATACCTTCTCATGGTCGGCCGCCCTGTCAATCTTGCCATAGCCATAGCCTCCGCCCTCCGCCAATGTGTTATGGCCACCAATATCCGGCAATACCTTCTTTTCCCCCACCTCATTTCCGATTTGTTTCGGGCCTTTCGGGTTCCGGAACAACCGGTCGACCTAACTTTTACTTTGCCCTCCTTTTGTTTATGTCCGTCTCGGTCACCTCGCAACCTTCCACCCTCCTCCCGCCTTGACTTGCCTCATGACTCCTTCCTCACCTCTCCTCCTCCTAGCCCTCCATCACCTCGAGTCCCTCTCCCGCCCTCCAGTCCTTCCTCATGTTCCTTCTCCGCCACGTGTCTCTTCCCCTGTCTTTTACCATGCCCTGCTCCTTAGTGGTCGCTCTGAGACGACATCCATCGGCTTGGGCGAATTCCGTTGACCAGCATCTACTCACTTCCTTCCAGGCATAGCTGGCTGCTGATCGTGAATTCAATAGCACCATGCTCTCCATGATTGCAGCTCACCTTGGGTTGCCTCTTCCGCTTCCGGCTCCGGTTTCTGCTGCTGCTCCTAGTTCCTCTGCCGCCTCTCCGGATCCGTGGTGGCGATCCCGCCACATAGTTTACTTTCGTTTGTATTTTCCTTTTGTTGTTTTCTTCTATTTTCTTTTCTTTGTTGTATTTTTAGCTAGTTCTTGGATCCTTCCTTTTGTCCATTTACGTTTTGAGCTTAATGATATATCCTCATTTCTCTTTTGTCTATTTGTGTTTCATGCTTCTGTTGTGTGCCTTGCTACTTCTGCCATTGTGGACAATGCCATGTTTAAGTGTGGGGGAGCTAGTTCCCTTCTTATATTTCGCATTGCAACCTATTAGAATTTGTGCATAATTTTGTGGGCCCGCTACTTTTATCGATAAATTTGAAACTCAATCAGATATTTTCTGCACCTATTCTTTTGTGCCCTTGCATGCAAATCATTTACAAGTTTCAAAAACTGATACTTGAGTTTTTGAAAATACTCTCCATTCTTCGAACGATAATTGGATCTGGCAAAAATTTTAACTTTTGAAGTTTTCAAAACAAAGTGAATGGGAGCATGCTAACAAGATAGTATTGTCAGTTTTTAAGACTTGAGATTGATCATTGGGACAAAACCCTTGTTGGAAGGATATTCGAGCCAAAATTTTCCTTCTATATCTTTGTGTGTGCATCTGCTTAGTTCATACTTCTCTAGAACTTGTGTCAATTTTTACTCAAAGCTTGATGGACTAGAATTTTGTTGATATGATAGAGGCGTTCCTTCTTTCAGCCCTTTCCCCAAACACCAACCCTTAAACACTTTTCCCTTTGCTAGCCCCTTGAGCCTTTATTCTATGAGCATTTGCATACATATTCAGATGATGTCGGTAGTCTGTGTTTTGTTATCATTAAAAAAAAGGTGTTAGTCTTGTGTATCCCAAAGAGGGATAATAATGTGTTGTATCCCAAAAAGGGATTAGCATCTCAAAATGAGATAGCCAAAATGTTTAAAAAAAAAAGTGTGTATATTTAATTTATTTCAGTGTTTAGTTTTAGTTTGGCTGTTGACATCAATTCCTCATTTAGTGCGCATGCTCATATATTTTTTCTTTCACTTCATCCATTCATCTAGCCCTCCGCTCATTACAACCCTGAAAGACCTCTTGATCTTCAAAATGATAGTCCTTGTAGTGGAGAAATACAATTGATACAAGCCTATGGTAGGAGATGCATTAAGCAGATGGAGAGAAAATATCCTTAAACACAAGTGAGTTGAGCGTAAACACCACATCCCGAGTGATCCTCTTTTGTTCAATCTCATGTGCTTAAATTCTTTCAGTTATGCATTTTATTAGCACTCTTTCAATTTCTTTGCGTGTGAATTACGATGAAGTGGATTCGTCATTTACATTATTATTTGAGCATGGGCGAATTTTCTTTCACTCTTGTACCTTTTGACTCTTGTAAACTTTGTCCAGAGTACAAAGGTCTAAGTGTGGGGAATTTGATTGAGCCAAATTTATACTATAAATTTGCCCTGTTTTCTTAAGTAATTATACACTTGTTGACTTCTAATTCATGATTTTGTGCTTAAATTGGTTCTTAATATCGATCTTTTATAATTTGCACATTGTCAGTATTTTGTTGTCATTTGATATTAATTTCTGCATAACTTTTATTGGGACAATTATACTGCAAATGTGTTGTATTTTTGTAGGAACAATTGGAGTCAACAAGAGAAAGTCAATACGTCGTGAGAAGCCATCCATTAAATCGGGACGAACCAACACTCCATTCGTCATGACAAATTAATTTGGTATAAATTGATTCGTCATGACGAGTGACCATTTTTATTCGTCGCGACGAACTTTATTCATTAGTCACGACGAATGTCGGATATCCCGACCCTTAAATAGCAAAATTATCCACTGTTTCGACCCGGCCCGATTACAGCTCCTATAAAACCTTCCATTTTAGGTTAAAAGAGGACGGTCGCATTCCCGAGGTAGCTCGCCATCCTTCATCTTCTCCATTTTTCTCATAGTTTTTGTTTCCTCTGTTTTGCAGATTCGGCGTCACCTCCAGACGACGTCCACCATCATCATCTTCATCTCTTCTATCATTCGTCGCACCCATTCTCAACTTTTCGTCGTTGGAGTCATGGGCCGAGGTGATATTCCAAAGATGATGGACTCACCCGTCATGCGTGGCTAGTATGCGTTGGATCTCTGAAGATGTAGCAACGGTTTGAGTTCCGTGAGCTCAACATGGGGTGTCGATCTTGGTTTTAGATTTACGTAGATTTTTGTAACAACTCCGGTTGGAGATTGCATTGTATGACCGAATGAATCTTGCTATAGTTTAGTAGGATGTTAAACTTTGATCTATGTTAAGGATTGGTTTGTGTTGAATATTGTGCCTGAATACATGAAGTCTCATGTATATCAGTCAGATTTTGCATTAATTAATCTAATCTGCCTAGTTGTGTTTGGTTAAGTTGGTTGTGTTATTATCTGATTGATTTATTGCATAAATCATTTCATACCATACACTAAGGGTTTTAACAAGATTTAATTAATCGAGTTGATTAATTAAATTCTTGAACTTAACGAGTTGTTAAGGTTATGTTTTCGAAACTTAGTGGATTTCAAACCCCGACATTTATTTTCAACGATGATGACCCGAGCCACATTTTCAGGAGAACTTTAGTTAATTGTTTTCAATCTTAATTATTTCAAATTTTCTTGCTTTTTAAAAATCCCAAAAACATCTATTTCATACTTAGCTTTCTTTAATTTTTAAGATCTAGCCAAAACTCCCGTTTTAACTGCTTTCTTGCATAATTCAAACATTAGGATAGTCTTAGAATCAATTATGCACTGGTTCCTTGAGAGTCGACCCGAGGTTGCACCCTGTGTTGCAATTCTTGGTATAAATTGATTTTGACCGGTTTCCAAGGATCAATCTTCGGATTGAACAATAAGCCGCGATCAGGGCGCGTCGAGGGCTGGGTCGCCCTGGCGACGCGTCACCCTAGCGACGCGAGCCGGACGTTCACCATCGCTACGGCGATGCGTCGCCCTATCGACGGGGTACTTCATTTTCCTCTTTTTTTTTCTTTTTTTTAACTTAAAATCCAAAACTTCCGAAATTCATAACTCTTAATCCCGAACTCCAACTTTGACAAACTTAGTCTCTATAGAAAACTTAAGGGAAGCTCTAAATCTTTCACGAAGGACATAAACAACAATTCGACTCCTTCGGAAGTCCATTTTCCGGTCAAAGATACTATCCTCTAATATTCATGCTAAAACCATAATATAAACTTGTAAAAATCATACCTTATTATTTCGAGATCGAAAATTTGCATACTTTATATCGAAATAAAGATCAAAACAAACCTTTCAATTTTCATGAAGAACATCAAAGCTCAATTAACCTCTAACTAGGTTAATTTCTCAGTCAAAGATTTAGTCATCATAATTAAAGTCAAAAGTCAACCTTATCAAACATAAGCTTTGATCGATCACAACTTTCACTTAGATATCGAAAATTGCAAACTTTATGTCTACAGAAAGCTCTTAACATAAACTACAAGTTTCCAGAAGAACATTTTATCAAATTTTGCCTCAATCAAAAGTCAACCTTCCAAGGCCAAAAAGTCAACTATTACACAATTTTTCATATTTTCACTCTTTCTCTTTTTAGTCATGATTTTCAACTCAATTTCAATCAACTCATCCACTTTATCACTCATATTACCAAGTCAAATTTTCACTCAAGGTTCGGGGTCCAACATTTCTCCTCCTCTTAAAAGAATTTCGTCCTCGAAATTCATACTTACTTAAACTCTAAGTAACTCATTCTTGCATAAATTTCTTTCTAAACAATGATCATCAAGCACTTTCTTACTAATTTCTTTCCAAAACTCATAATCAATTACTTTTTCATCAAATTTACTCATCATACATATTCTCAATCTCTTCACAATTTTCACTTCCTTAAATCATATACCACTCATATCATATCAAAACACATAACTCATTATTTCTTTATATATGGACACAAATTAATGGTCCATTTCTTAAGGAACCCTAATATGGTTCAATCATTGTGTAATCTTTCTCATAATATCATCATTCTTTCATCTATATCAATTCATCACAATTTCAAGAAATTTTAATGTTAAGTTCCTCAACACATTCTCAAAATCAATCATATTCTTAACACCCAAATCGAACCAATCACATGAATTCGTCAAATAGTCATGCACATCAATTTCACATTCCTAAAGACAATCATACTTCTTTCATCAAAATCAAATGATCACTTAGCATATCCTCACAAATTCACTCTTATCTTTATAAACTCTTATCAATTCCTTATTCATACTCATACGCCCAAGTAAGATCATATTACTGGGCTCTGATACCATAAATGTTGGGACCCGATCCGGGAACCGGATCCCAACTAAAAAACGAAGAGAACAAAGGGAACGAAATCGAATGGAAACGGAAATTTCGTATTGAAATTACGAATCGAAGATAGAATCGAATCATAAATAACGAACGAAACCGTAAGAAGTAACATGGAATCGAAAAGCGAGTCGAATTCAGAAATTGAAACGAAAGCATAACAAATGTGCTGAAGCAAAACGAAAGCGGAAGCGAAAAATAGCGAAACGAATCACAGCAAACACATCTGACATTCGGAAACAATAATCAAAGAAAACTTATCGAATGAACATAATCGCGTTGGAAACCTAAACTAAGACATATTCCAAAATCCGGTATGAATTTTTTTTTTCTTTTTCTCATATTCGCATATTACATCTTCAGGCAATCTCATTCAAAACCACGCAACCAAATTCAACTTTTGGAAAATCATTCTCAAGCAAATCTCTAGATCTGATCACGTTCTTATTTATCCATACAAATCTCAAATTCCATTTTCATCCCAATTTTATCGAAAATTCGACAGCATAATGGCTGCCTTTATCTTAACCCAAACCTGCAAAGTGTTCAAAAATACACTTCTAAAAGCCCAAACAATCATACACATATCAAAATCAACCGGACCCTCCGTCCGGGATCTCAGCAGATAAACACAAACCTATTTCTAAACTGTTTCAAATTGTAATTCAATCCACTAGTCTCATCAATCAAACTCAACAAAAACTCATAGTTGAAAATTTTCTCTACCAAATTCGAATTTTCTTGGTTCCTTAGGAAGCTCTCATCATTCTCCACTCTTTTCCATCTTGGAAAAATCCCAAAAGCCTTAAGAAATAAGTAGAAAAATCAAAGCTTACCTTTCTCCCTCTTCCTTTCTCCATGGACGAAATCTTCTCCTCTCTTCTTTCTTTTATTTTCTTCTCCCTTTTTTATGATTTTCCAGCCACTTTCGTGGCTTTTAATAGCTCAAAACGACAACTCATTCTTGTGTTTCATTAAATGATGGTTAATTGACCATTTTACCCTCCATTCAAAGCTTAAAGTCATGCTTAGTTGCGGGTTGATTTACACTATCAAGATGAAGGAATTTGTCCAAACGTCCTTCTAGAGAAATGTTTCTCTCAATCATACGAATCCAACGCCACTGACCGCTCCAATTCAATCACTGCATCAAAAGTTATCGTAAAAGCAGGTTTGGGTATATCCATATTCTAACACATTTTCATGTACGATTATTTCCATCCAAAGTTCACATTCTTAATCCCAGAATTGAAACTCGATGTCTTCATAACAATTGTAGTCTTATGTCTCTAGTTTAATTCAAAACAAGAATCGCCTCATTTTGATTCCCGATCAAAAGTTATTCTCAACATACTCAGAGATGTTCCAAATCCAAAACCGCACACTAATTTGAACTTCCATCTATAATTTGAGGATCTTAGGTCAAAATTGACATTTCATTTCTTCATATGATTTGTAGCCCTTGTCTTTTCTTTATTTCGCCTCAAGAATCGCCTTCAATCGGATCTCTACAGATCTCGAATTTCACAAAACACTAACTATATTCTAAAATTTCTCGACTCACTTTGATTAAATTAATCACCATTAATTTAATCTCAAAATTCACAAATTTCTATGAGGATGTAGATAATTGTCTTAGGAATCCAACGCCGCAATAATCAACTCAATCGGATGTCTGACGGAAAGATATAAGCAAAAAAGTGAACAAAGGTCGATTTGGAGGAAATAACAAGCAAGAAAAATCAAACGCGTCGTAGATTGAGAAACAAAACGAATCAGATCGAAGCGAACGCTACAAGACCGGGCGTCCGAGGGTCGGGTCGCCACAGCGACGCTGTCGCCTCTACGACGCGAGTCGACGTTGCCATCGCTACGGCGATCGTCGCTTAGTGACGCGAGCCAAACGCCACTGTCACCGAGTATGATCGTCATACTAGCGATCGGGTACTTCATTTTTCTCTTTTTTTTTTCCACTTAAAATCTAAAACTTCCGAAATTCATAACTCTTAATCCCGAACTCCAATTTTGACAAACTTAGTCTCTATAGAAAGCTTAAGGAAGCTCTAAATCTTTCACGGGACATCAACATCAATTCGACTCCTTCGGGAGTCCATTTTCCGGTCAAATATACTATCCTCTAATATTCATGCTAAAACCATAATATAAACTTGTAAAAATCATAACTTATTATTCCGAGATCGAAAATTTGCATACTTTATATCGAAATAAAGATCAAAACAAACCCTTCAATTTTCATGAAGAATATCAAAGCTCAATTAACCTCTAACTAGGTTAATTTCTCAGTCAAAGATTCGGTCATCATAATTAAAGTCAAAAGTCAACCTTATCAAACATAAACTTTGACTGATCATAACTTTCACTTCCGATATCGAAAATTGCAAACTTTATGTCTACAGAAAGCTCTTAACATAACCTACAAGTTTCCAGAAGACCATTTTATCAAATTTTGCCTCAATCAAAGTCAACCTTCCAAGGCCAAAAGTCAACTATTACACAATTTTTCATATTTTCACTTTTCTCTTTTAGTCATGATTTTCAACTCAATTTCAATCAACTCATCCACTTTATCACTCATATTACTAAGTCAAATTGTCACTCAAGGTTTGGGGTCCAACATATCAACTTGACCTCTAGTAAAGTCATTCTCTAAGAAAAAAGTACTCAGACGATCATACCAAGCTCTAGGACCTTGCTTCAGGCCGTATAAGGCTTTATGAAGTCTATAGACATGGTCTGAATTCTTGACATCCTCGAAATCAGGTGGTTGCTTAACATACACTTCTTCGTCTATAAAACCATTCAGAAAGGCACTCTTCACATCCATCTGAAACAGCTTTATATTATGACAAACCGCATATGCCAAAGAATATCCTAATGGCTTCAAGTCTTGCATCGGAGCATATGTCTCATTGTAGTATATTCCTTCCTGCTGATTATAGCCTTGTGCTACTAATCTCACCTTATTTCGACTCACTTTTCCTGATTCGTCTAACTTATTCTTAAAGACCCATCTGGTTCCTATGATGGATTTCTTAGGGAGTTTCGGAACTAAGGACCAAACTTGATTCCTAGTAAATTGATTCAGCTCCTCTTGCATGGCTAGTATCCAAGCTTCATCTCGAAGGGCTTCCTCAACCTTCTTAGGCTCTATTTCAGAAATAAAAGCCACATTAGCTTCTCTTCTTAATTTGGACCTCATCCTTACTCCTTCGAGGTCTCTCGATAATCAACTCTTCTGGATGAGAACTTTTATACTTCCAGTCTTTCTTTAGTCCAATAGTTTCTGAAATATCTTCAACTTTGTCTACTCGAGTACCTAGTACTGGAGTTTATGTTGTATCGTCTAACTTCTTTGAAGGATCTTCACTCTCCATGTCATCTTCCTTATTGGGTTGGGAACTATCATCAAATTTGACATGGATGGACTCCTCAACTGTCTTTGAAATAAGATTGTACACCCGAAATGCCTTAGACGATGATGAGTAGCCTAGGAAAATTCCTGGAAAGGTCTTTGAATCGAATTTGTCCAACAGCTCCTTTGTATTCAGAATAGAACATTTGCACCCAAATGGATGAAAGTAAGATACGTTTGGTCTTCTTCCGTTCCATAACTCATAGGGAGTCTTCTTCAGCATAGGTCGTAAGATAATTCTATTCTGAATATAATATGTTGTGTTTACAGCTTCTGCCCAGAAGTACTTAGGAAGATTCTTTTCACACAGCATAGTCCTTGCCATCTCTTGAATCGTCCTGTTCTTTCTTTCAACAACTCCATTCTGTTGTGGAGTCCTGCGAGCAGAGAAATTGTGGAAGATTCCATTCTCTTCACATAGTAACCTAAACTTCTCATTCTCGAATTCTCCACCATGGTCACTCCTTATACTAGCTATAGACATTCCTTTTTCGTTTTGTAACTTTCTGGATAAAGTCCTAAAACACTTAAAAGATTCATATTTGTGTGATAAAAATAATTTCCAACAAAATCGAGTAAAGTCATCAACAATAACAAGTCCATATTTCTTTCCGCCCAAACTTATCGTCCTTGTTGGACCAAATAAATCCATATGTAACAACTCTAACGGTCTAGATGATGTTACAAAAAAAAATTAGAAGAAAAAGAAGTTTTAATATGTTTTCCTTTCAAACAATTTTCACAGAAAAAAATCTTTGTCAAAACTTATTTTTGGTAATCCTCTTACCAACTCATGTTTTGCCAACTTTGAAATATGTTTAAAAGAGACATGACCCATCGTTTTATGCCAGACTAGTCTTTCTTCTTCAGAAGATAGAAAACATGAAACATTTTGACTTTGAAAATCTTCTAAATCAATTTTGTAATGATTATTTCTTCTTTTAGCATAAAAGAGTATATACCCATCTTTGTTTCTAACTTCACAGAGATTTTGATTGAAAGTGACTGTGAAACCAGAATCACACAATTGACTAACACTGATCAAGTTATGTTTCAGACCATCAACAAGCAGTACATTATTTATACATGCAAAGGAATCTTTATCTATTTTACCGATTCCAATAATTTTGCCCTGCTGGTTGTCTCCGAAAGTCATCGATCCTCCCTTCTTATATTGAAGATCTAGGAACATAAACCTTCTTTCCGTCATATGTCGCGAGCATCCACTATTTAAATACCAATGGTGCTTGCCGCATCTTCCAAGGAATGATATCTACAGGTGAAACTATTTTATTTTTTGGTACCCATATTTTCTTGGGTCCTTTATGGTTAGTAGTATACACATGATGAGTTCTTTGATGTATATTCCTAGTTCGTTGATTAACACGATTTTTATTGAAGTTTCTCTTTTGAGAGAAAGGGTTCTTATGAGGATGAAACTTATTGCCTGTAAACCCTAATCCGGTTTTATCACTCAGATGTCTACATTTACCAAGCATCTCATTCATTTTCTTTGTGCTCTCGGTGAAAGTAACTAAATCTGCTGACAGATTCTTAATTCTTAGTTTTAGCTGATTGATTTCTTCTGATCTGTCTAAGACTTTCTTTTTCCCTTCTAATTGCTTCTTTAGACAGATATTTTCTCTCTCTGTTACTTCTGTATGTCTAATATTTTCTGCATACTTTTTCTTTAACAATTTGTACTGTTGCAGAATAGCATGAGAATCTTCTAACAATTCTGAGTAAGCATCATGTAAGTTATCGTAATCAGATTTTACCTCCTCATCACTATCTTCCTCGGCTACCAGCGGATGTTAGCATGTTCTCGATGATTGAAACTTGTATCGATTACAAGAATCTAGGTCCTCCCATGTTGCCATCATGCTTTTCTTGCCTTCTCTACTCTCTTTGGTTTCTTCTTAAGAGTAGGACATTCGGACTTGTAATGTCCCGGCTGATTGCATTCATAGCAGATGACAGATGACTTCTCTAGTTTAGCTTCATCTTTGGCATTCTTCTTGAAAGTCTGATTTCCTTTGGTCTTCTTCTTCCACATGCGTCTTATCTTTCTGGAAATAAAAGATAATTCATCGTCTTCATCACTTGACTCTTGTTCTGATTGGCTGGAGTCGTTATTCTTTGATTCTTCAATTTTTAACGCTTTTGATGACTTCTTCCTTCTTTGAGTCTTGTGATTTTTTGTCTCGCCTTTTAGCGCCATCGACTTGTCCCATTTGGGCTTGTCTTGAAAGATCGAATTCAACTTTATGAATCTTCAAGGATCCAAGCAACTCGTCAAACTTTAGCACGCTCAAATCTTTGGCTTCCTGCACCGCCGTAACTTTAGGTCTCCACCTCTTCGAAAGACTTCTTAGGATCTTTCGAACATGATCTTGATTGTTGTACGTTCTTCCAAGAGCTTTCAATCCATTAACAATTTTTTGAAATCTTCCAAATATTTGATCAATAGATTCTTCATCTTTCATTCTGAAAAGCTCGTACTGTTGCACAAGAATACTTATCTTGGATTCTTTAACCTGGCTTGTGCCTTCGTGACCAATGGGCAATGTGTCCCACATCTCCTTTGCGGTATCGCATCCGTGGACTTTGTCATACTCGTTCCTGCTTAGGGCACAGGTCAAGAAGAACTTTGCCTTTGAGTTCAGTTGTATTCTCACCTTTTGATACGCCGTCCATCTGATCCGTGGAACAGAATTGCCATCTTCATCTACTGGCATATACGGTCTGTTCTTTATCACGTCCCAAAGATCAACATGAGTAGATTCTATGAATAGCCGCATCCTATCTTTCCAGTAATGATAATCTTCTGTTAAGTCAAAATGACTTTACATAAAAATGATTTTGATGTATAAAAAACCAAGAGAGATCATATACAAGAAAAACAAAACAGCAACAGACGCAGACGCAAATACGAAGCAGACGCAGATGCAAATGCGAAGCAGACGCAGACGTAAATGCAAAGCAGACACAGACGCAAATGCAAAGCAGACGCAGACGCAGACGCAAATACAAAGCAGACGCAGATGCAAATGCAAAGCAGATGCAGATGCAGACGCAAATACAAAGCAGACGCAGACGCAAATGCAAAGCAGACACAGACGCAAAAGCAAAGCAGACGCAGACGCAAAAACAAAGCAGACACACACGCAAAAGCAAAGCAGATGCAGACGCAAATGCAAAGCAGACACAGACGCAAATGCAAAGCAGACACAGACGCAAACGCAAAGCAAACGCAGACGCAAATGCAAAGCGTATACGCACGCAAAAGCAAAGCGACGCAAATGTGAAGCGGATGCGACAAGTAAAGAACAGACGCAAGAGTCGATTCGAGTTAGTTCTGTAACTCAACCGATTAACTGCTTCTTTAAAGATTAAAGATTCAAGATTCAAGATTCAAGAAATAGTTAGAGACGAAGGCTATAAATTCTAGTCAAGTCGAAAACCGAAAAGTCATTGATCTTAGAAAAATTACACAAAGTGAAAAAGCGATTAAGTGTAAACTAGCCGAGTGGTATCTTCAGAATAAAGTGTTCAAATATTTTTCTGAAAAGAAAAGGTGTATGAGATAGCTGCAGAGGCTAAGTGTGAAAGAATACCGGTTGTAGAGACTCAAGAGGCTCGTGAAAGAATACTTGTAACGATTGAAGAGATAGTGAAATCTCATAAGAAACTCGAGGATCGGACGTAGCCACAGTTTGGGGTGAACCAGATAAATCAAGCGTTCTACCACTCTTACTCTTTATCTCGCTTTTAGTTTCAAATTTTATCATTACTTACTGCTCATATACATAGTATTGAGAAATTTGATCAATCGGAATAAATAAAAATTTCAGAAAGATTTTTATTCCTAACAAGTAATTCAAAAGATTTATAAAGAGGGGAATACACAATTCAACCCCCCCTTCTCGTGCATTCTATTATTGTTTTCTAAGTGCTGTATTAACGTGTGATTCATTTCAATTGGTATCATAGCAAGGTATCCAAGAATCACTTTGGCGAAGTGTGGATTAAAGATAATGGCGGAATCACATGTATACATCGTTGAAGGAGCCTCAGTCACTAGACCTCCAGCATTCAACGAAGAAGACTATCACTACTGGAAAGATAGGATGCGTTTATTCATCGAATCTACTCATGTTGACCTTTGGGACGTTATAGAGAATGGACCTTACACACCTGTAGATGAAGAAGGCAATTCTATTCCACGGAACAGATGGACGGCTGATCAGAAAGCAAGAATACAGTTAAATTCAAAGGCGAAATTTTTCTTGACATGTGCCCTAAGCAGGAGCGAGTATGACAAAGTGCACGGTTGTGACACTACAAAAGAGATGTGGGACACATTGTCTATTGCTCACGAAGGCACAAGCCAAGTTAAAGAATCCAAGATAAGTATTCTTATGCATCAATATGAACTTTTCACGATGGAAGATGAAGAATCTATTGATCAAATGTTTGGAAGATTTCAAACAATTGTCAATGGATTGAAAGCTCTTGGAAGGACATAAAACAATCAAGATCATGTTCAAAGATTTTAAGAAGTCTTCCAAGAGATGTAGACCTAAAGTTATTTGCAAGGTAAGAAGCCAAAGACTTGAGCGTGTTAAAGTCGGATGAGTTCTTTGGATCCTTAAAGATTCATGAAGTAGAACTCAACGCGAAGACAAGCCCAAGCGAGATAAGTCAATAGCACTGAAGGCCGGAAAAAAGAATCATAAGACTCAGAGAAGGAGGAAGTCATCAAAAGCGTTGAAAATTGAAGAATCAAAGGATGATAACTCCAGCCAATCCAAATCAGAGTCAAGTGATGAAGATGACGAATTATCTTTCATTTCCAGAAAGATAAGACGCATGTGGAAGAAAAAGCCCAGAGGGAACCAGACATTCTGAAAGAATGGGAAAGATGAAGCTAAACCAAAGAAGTCTTCTATCATTTGCTTCGAGTGCAACGAGCCTGGACACTACTAGTCTGAATGTCCTACTCTCAAGAAGAAACCAAAGAAGAGTAGAGAAGGCAAGAAAAGCATGATGGCAACATGGGAGGACCTAGATTCATCTCAATCGAATACAGCTCCTCAGTCATCGTAACATGCAAACATTTGCCTAATGGCCGAGGAAGATAGTGATGAGGAGGTAAAATCGATTATGATAATTTGCATGATGCCTATTCGAATTGTTAGAAGATTCTCATGCTATTCAAACAAAGATAAGTCGTTAAAGAAGAAGTATGTAGAAAATATTAGACATACTGAGATAATAGAGAGAGAAAATGTTGTTTAAAGAAACAATTAGAAGATAAAAAAAAATTGTAGACAGATCAGAAGAGATTAATCAACTTAAAGTAAGGATTAAGAATTTATCAGTTGATTTAGCTACTTTCACAGAGAGTACAAAGAAAATGAATGAGATGCTTGGAAAATGTAGACATCCGAGTGATAAGACTGGATTAGGGTTTACAGGAAACAAGATTCAGTCTTGTAAAAAATATGACATTCAAAAAGGAAGATATAGGATGATTCATTTTAATCGACATTCTAATAATATGCATCATAGATCACATCATATGCATACTACTAACCATAAAGGACCCAAGAAAATTTGGGTACTAAGAAATAAAATAGTTTCTCCTGCAGATATCCTTCCTTGGAAGATACGGCAAGCACCATTGGTATTTAGACAGTGGATGCTCGCGACACATGACGGGAAGAAGGTCTATGTTCCTAGACCTTCAAGATAAGAAGGAGGATCAAGAACTTTGAGACAACCAAAGAGGCAAAATTATTGAATTGGGAAAATAGGTAAAGATTCCTTTGCATGCATAAATAATGTACCGCTTGTTGATGGTCTAAAGCATAACTTGATTAGCGTCTACCAATTTTGTGATTTTGGTTTCACAGCTACATTCAATCAAAATCTTTGCAAGTCGTAAACAAAGATAGGTCTATACTTTTCTCCGCCAAGAGAAGAAACAACCTTACAAAATCAATTTAAAAGATTTTCAAAGACAAAATATTTCATGTTTTCTATCTTCAAGAAGAAAGACTAATCTGCATAAAAGCTAGGTCATGTCTCTTTGAAACATATTTCAAAATTGGTAAAATATGATTTGTAAGAGGTTTGTCAAAATAAGTTTTGACAAAGAACTTTTCTGTGAAAATTGTTTGAAAGGAAAACAAGTTAAAACCTCTTTCTCTTAAAAGTTTTGTAACCTCATCAAGACCTTTAGAACTCACATATGGATTTATTTGGTCCTACAAGGACATTAAGTCTTGGCAGAAAGAAATATGGACTCATCATTGTTGATGACTTTACTTGATTTTGTTGGATATTGTCACACAAAGATGAGTCTTTTAAGTGCTTTAGAATCTTATCCAGAAAGTTACAGAATGAAAAAGGAATGTCCATAGCCAGTATCAGGAGTGACCATGGTGGAGAATTTGAAAATGAGAAGTTTAGAGTATACTGTGAGGAGAATGGAATTTTCCACAACTTCTCAACCCCTAGAACTCCACAACAAAATGGAGTTGTTGAAAGAAAGAATAGGACGATTCAAGAGATGGCAAGGACAATGCTATGTGAGACGAATCTTCCTAAGTATTTCAAGCAGAAGTCGTGAATACAGCATGCTATATTCAGAATAGGATCATGTTGCGACCTATGTTGAAGAAGACTCCTTACGAGTTATGGAATGGAAGACGACCAAGAATATCTGACTTTCATCCATTTGGGTGAAAATGTTCCATTCTGAATACGAAAGAGCTGTTGGATAAATTCGATTCGAAGACCTATCCCGGAATCTTCCTAGGCTACTCATTATCGTCTAAAGCATTTCGAGTTTACAACTTGACTTCAAAGACTGTTGAAGAAACGATCCATGTCAAGTTTGATGATAATTCTCAACCCCATAAGGAAGATGACGTGGAGAATGAAGGTCCTTCAAATAAATTAGATGATACCTCAGAAACTCCCTCGTCAGAAACTCGTGAGAACAAGATTGAAGATATTCCAGAAACTATAGAACTAAGACGAATTTGCAGATATAAAAGTTCTCATCCAGAAGAACTAGTTATCGGTGACACCTCAGAAGGAGTTAGGACAAGGTCCAGATTCAGAAGAGAAGCTAATGTAGCCTTTATCTCTGAAATAGATGTTGGAGTTATGTAAATATAGTGCCCTGGAAAGCAAGTGTATTTACATGTAACTTTATCTTCTTCAGTTACAGTTTTGTAATAAAAATATTTATTATTAATAAAACAAAAGAGTTTGGTTTTATCTGTATGAGCATTATATATCTGGTCATAAGGTACCAAGATTCATTTGTAAGTAATATACATATACATAGAGATGTATGGAAACATGTATATTATTAGAATCAATTAATTGATTCACAAATGAATAATCAAGTTGGTCGTTTCATTATGGTTTAGATCAGTAGTGTTGCGATTTATCTCCATATAAGTAAAGGAGTTTACTTAAAGGGAATTATGAGTTTCATATCATGATAGTAGTAGACTATCGATAATGACACTATTAAATAAATTGAATCAAGTATGTTTTCAAGAATAAAGTGGGTCGTTACTTTAATCTTAAAACATACAACTTAAGCATTCGCTTATTATGAACCACAATCTTGATGAGTGGTGAACTCATATGTGTTTCATTATAATTTTGATATGATCGGAATGGATTTTTACAGGTATTAATCCAAAGGTTCGCATGTTGGAATTATTAATTGAAACATGTATCGTGAACATTCACTCAAATAAAGAGTTTATAGTGTTATCATCTCTTCTAGATATTTTAAGGAGATTTGGTGATTAAACTGGCGCCAGTAGTTTGATGGACTAGCTACCCATCAAGTCTTAACACTAAGATGAGATCTTATGTGTTAATCACCATATAAAGTTAAATGAGAGATCTAGAAGGAAAAACCAACATAAGGGCAAAACGGTAATTTTACCCTTTGTTGTGCGGATGGCTATAATAAGGTTCTAAACAGGGTTTGCAATTGGACATATTCTCATAATATTTAATAATTCAAGAGTTCAACTAATTGTCTTTAGTGGAATGACATGTAGTTAACAAGCTAGAATTAATTCCAATGAGATCAATTATTTCGGGCTTATTGGAGCTTGAATTATCAAAGTCCAATAAGATTTCCCACTTGGCTTTAAGGAAGGTTATCAAGCTAAGTAAGAATTAGTTTGGAGGCTTTAGAAGTCCATAATTGAATGATGGGCTTATACTAATTAATGGTTAATTGAAAGCCCATATGTTCATTTAGAAATGGGCTTGTTTTGGTTTAATGTAATTGATTAGATTAATTATATTAAAACAATTTTTTTAAAATGGAGAAGAAGCAATTTCAAAATTGTGTTAGGTTAGATGTGTAACCACACATTTGACATTAAAATACTAAATAAAGATGGTCTTTATTATGGTTCATCAATATTAAGTGGAGTTATGAACTTACCATTAAATGGTTTAATGGTTGGCTTTTAATGTTGGCATGTAACCTGTTTGCATTCATTAGATTAAAGATGAAAGATGTGCATTAGATGGACCATCTTCCTTCTTTCTTCTTGCCAAAACCGAAATGGGTATTCAATTATAGGTTATGGTCTTTTCAAATAGCCATTTTAAAGATAAATGAAGTAAGTCTCATTTATTGGCTATTTGATGAGTGATTAATGTAAGAAGTGATGCATTGGATGCCTCTCACTCTTTCCATTCATGCATATTTCAAAATTGAGATGTAAGAAAGGCTTCTTGCATGGTTTTTAGAGATTCTCTCCTTTCATGCAAGGTAGAACCGAAATTCCTAAGTGAAAGAATTGAAAGAGTTTCAATTTTGGTTCTTCTTCTTCTAAGAAAATCTCCTCCAAATATTTCTTCTCCTTTCCCACCAAAGGATTTTGTTAACCTAGTTGTCCTTGAAGAACAAGTGGTAAATCTAATTGGTTGAGGATACCACAACAAGGAAGAAGATAGATTGCTAAAGGAAAAGACTCAAAGGCAAAGGATTTGGATATAAGAAGGAGAGGATAGCAGAACGAGGATTTAAAGTCATGGCGAAGGAGTCGGTAATTCCTTTTATCTTGTTCTTGGTTTTATTATCCTTATACCATTTCATGTATGGATTAGCATGTTGATTTGGATATATTGCTTCCGCTGCAAGATGATTTCTTAAAAAGTTTTGAAATCTATCGTTTCTCCATACTAAGCATGTTTTCTTTTTCCGATCCAACAGTAGAGCCTAAGAAGGTTGAGGAAGCTCTTCAAGACGAAGCTTGGGTGTTAGCCATGCAAGAGGAGCTCAATCAATTTACTAGAAATAACGTCTGGTCCTTAGTCCCTAAACCTTTTAAGAAATCCATTATTGGAACCAGATGGGTTTTCAAGAATAAGTTAGACGAATCCGGAAGAGTGAGTCGTAATAAAGCTAGATTAGTAGCACAAGGCTATAATCAGCAAGAAGGAATAGACTACAATCAAACATATGCTCCAGTGGCGAGACTTGAAGCTATAAGGATTTTGTTATATGCGATCTGTCATGATATAAAGTTGTTTCAGATGGATGTTAAGAGTGCATTTCTGAATGGTTTTATAGATGAAGAAGTGTATGTGAAACAACCACCTGGCTTTGAAGATGTTAAAAAAACCAGACTATGTCTATAGACTTCACAAAGCCTTATACGGGTTGAAGCAAGCTCCTAGAGCTTGGTATGATCGTCTGAGTACTTTCCTAATAGAGAATGGTTTTAGTAGAGGAAAAGTTGATAAGACGCTCTTTAGAAAGAGTTTTCAGAATGATTTTATCTTAGTACAGATCTATGTTGATGATATCATTTTTTGGTGCTACTTCAAAAGAGTTGTGTTTAAAGTTTGAGAGCTTAATGAAGAAAGAATTTGAAATGAGTATGATGGGCGAGTTAAAGTTCTTTCTTGGGTTACAAGTTAGCGCGATCAAGAGGAGATCTTTATTCATCAACAAAAGTATGTGAAAGAGTTGTTGAATAAGTTTGATATGAATAATGTGAAGCCTATGGCAACTCCGATGAATCCTTCAAACCTTTTGTCGAAAGACGAACTTGGTAAGAAGGTGGATCAAACCTATATAGAGGATGATCGGTTCTTTCTCGTATCTTGTGAAAGTAGTAGACTGATATTCTGCTCAGGTGTATGCTTGTGTGCAAGATTTCAAGCCGATCCTAGAGAGTCTCATTTTATTGCTGTTAAAAGAATTTTGAGATATCTTGCAGGTACTACTGATCTTTGCTTAATGTTTGAGAAAGGTAAAGATTTCAGGTTAATTGGATATTGCGATGCGGATTATGTCGGAGATAGAATCGAAAGAAAAAACACAAGTGGAGGATGTCATTTTCTCGGAGGAAATCTAGTCTCCTGGTCAAGCAAGAGACAAAGCTCAATTGCTCTATCAACCGCTGAAGCAGAATATATGTCTGCCGCAAGTTGCTGCTCACAGACGCTGTGGATCAAGTATCAGCTTGAAGACTATTCATTTAAAGAGGAGGAGATTCCAATTTATTGCAACAACACCAGCATATAGAAGTTAAACATCACTTCCTGAGAGATTATGTTCAGAGGAAAGTGGTGTTTCTACAGTTTGTTGAAACAGAACTTCAGTGGGTAGACATCTTCACTAAACCACTAAGTGAAGAACGGTTTCAGAAGATAAGATGCAATCTTAACATGGTGATGTTAAATGAGCAGTCAGGCTAAAGTAACGTGGAAACTAACGATGTTAGTTACATTGAGTTACAGCTAGTAACTCTCTCACAAGAAAGATTTTTGGAGGGAAAAATCTGATAATCTCGAGGTTCTTAATGATTCTAGAACCCACCGGACCATAACCCTATATGTAGACTGAAGATGAAATTATAGCAGTCTTTTCATCATCTCCTGACGATTCATCTCTGCTTTACCAATTCTCTCATAAACATTTCGCTCAAAAAGTTCTCCATAAGATATTTTTTCACTCTATACAATGGAAGCAGCCATGGTTTATGGAAGACTTGTGAACTTTGAGTCACTAAGAAGAGACGGCATGGATGTAGAACCAGAAATCATAAGAGCAGGTTGGAAGAACATCTTTTAGATACAAGAACCAGTCTATACGAATGAAGTATATGAGTTCTGGAAGAACGCTCGTCTGATAGATAACACCATTGTATCCTCTGTAGAGAGAATATATGTTCTTGTAACAAAGGATTTGATAAAGAAGGTGACCGACTGTCCATCAGTTGGTGAGAAATTGTCTACCAAGTCCGGATGGATGACCTCAGTCGGAATGAAAGAAGAAGATATCAAGAGGCAACTATATGGTACAAATAACTAAAGGGAGAGGAAGACATCAAATTTGATTCCGAAGGCTAGGGTGCTTCACGCAATTTTGTTTAATTGCATTCTACCCAGAGTCGGTTCAAGACATTTAGTGAGCACTCTGGATGAACAATGTCTGTTCTACCTATTGAATCGAAGCCCCATAGATTTACCCTTCTTAATCTTTCACTATATGGTTAAGGGGTTAAAGGAAACTACCAGTTATCCTTATAGTATGATTTTGACGAAGATTTTATGAATCCAAGATTCGCTCTGCACTACAGTACGTATAAACCGCCTGTGAAGAGCAAGATCGATGCACACACGATATGACGAATGGGTATGAACACAGTAGACAAAGACCAAGCCGACTCTTCAAGGAAGTCAAGAACTGAGGGGGAGCGTGTATTGAAGAAGAATCCTGTCTCAAGTTCTCAGTCTCCAGTGAGTATCAAATCACCTACTGCTGAACTAAGGAGAGTGCTAGGTAGACCTCTCATGAAAATGGCGAGTCCTCTTTTCAAAGAAAGCCAATCTCAGAGGACAAAACAAAGTGCGCCAAAGAGACAAGGAGAAAGTCTTTTGAACGAAGTTGTGAAGAAAGCAAAGAGATCACCAAGAATTAGGACTCTGAGGCAACAGGAAGAAAAGATTGCCAGAGAACAGAGTCGAGAAGAAACTTCTAAATCTTGTGCACCCAAGTACACAAGATCCTTAGTCTCTATTCGGAAGAAGATATGGCCGAAAATCCAAAGAGACCGAAGGAAGAGAAAAGCAACATCCGAGAAAAGAAAATCTCCAACGAAGAAATCAGAAACTAATCAAGCAGAGAAAAGACTAAGAAGGTTAGTCGAAGAAGATCATTTCAACCGCCGAGGACGTTAGTCAACGAAAGAAACTATCAATACTGCTCAAGAGAAATGTAAGTCGGCGGTTTACATTTCAGATACCCCTATTGTTCAACAAGAAGAAGAACCGAAAGCACGGTTCAGAAACACCGTTGCTCAACAGAGGAGCCGAGAGATGAAAGCCAGCTCAGATGACTCCTAATGAAGCACATCAAGAAGCAATAGTATCGATTCGGAGGATGATAAACCGTGTCTAATGGTATACAACTACCACAAGTTTTTAGGAAATGAAGTTGAAGATCAAAATGATGGAAGTAGTTACTGACGTAAGACTGCTATTGCAATCGGTGTTCAACCAAAGGAAGAAGATAGTAGGCGTGGTACAACCTATGGTGATTAATCATAACACATGGGAGTTACTCAAAGAAGACGAAAAGATCTTCTATGATACTTTGGGATTTGCTTGCTACTATGCCATATCCTACAAAGCGTCCACCCATCCGTGTACTATTTTCCCAATCACTAAAAATACGAGAGATAATGGTTGCACGGATATACAACCAAGATACCCAAAAGATTTTACCAGGGGAAATCAAAATTATATCCTAAAGATGATGCTAATGATGATCATCCGCAGATCACGTAAGTCGATAAAGCGAGCTTCTGCCCATACTAATAGTGAGGAAGACTATCCAAGAGGGGAAGAATAAGAACAGAACATTTATCGAGTTCCTCGCTCGAAAGTTCTTCAGATAGCCCTTTGTCTAATATGTCGCCTATTGAAACACAAGCTCTACCCTCGCAAGGAAGACATTCTTGTCGATGCTGCTCCTTTTGATTTAGATCTTCCTAAAGTCAAACATTCATTCGTCCACCTACCTTTGAGATCAATGAAGACTACATCCCATCCTCGATGCTTACACTACTTCAATTCCTTTCGCTCTCCATCGCCAGAAGTTAATCAAGCCTCTTCGTCGGTTGATCCACCGATGAAGTTAGCGATTCTGAGGTGAACTCAACGACATGAAGGAGACGGTGAATGATCCGAGAAAGATGATAGCGTAATTGCTCAAGACCCGAATCGTTAATCATTTATTATTATAACAAATAGGGGAGAGCAGGAAAGAAGATAATCAATGTAAAAGGAGAGGATGTTCGAAAAGAAGGTGTGACCACAATGATTTAAGAAAGGAAAGATAAGTTTTTTTCTACTTTGCAAAATCTGTAAATTTACTTTGTTCTATTTTCTTTTCTTCTATGTAATTTGTTATATTCAAAAAGGGGGAGATTGTTAAGTCAAAATGAATTTACTTAAAAATGATTTTGATGTATAACAAACAAAGAGAGATCATATACAAGAAAAAAAAACAGCAATAGATGCAGACGCAAATACGAAGCAGACGCAGATGCAAATGCGAATCAGACGCAGACTCAAATGCAAAGCAGACACAGACGCAAATGCAAAGCAGACGCAGACGCAGACGCAAATACAAAGCAGACGCAGACGCAAATGCAAAGCAGACGCAGACGCAGACGCAAATACAAAGCAGATGCAGACGCAAATGCAAAGCAGACACAAACGCAAATGCAAAGCGAGCACGCAAAGCAAAAGCAGACGCAAATGCAAAGAACATACAGACGCAAAAAGCAAAGCAGACGCAGACGCAAATGCAAAGCGAACACGACGCAAATGCAAAGCGTATACGCACGCAACGCAAAGCAAACGCAGACGCAAATGCAAAGCAGACGCAGACGCAAAAGCAAAGCAGCATTTAAATGTGAAGCGGTCTGATTTAAGTAAAGAACAGACGCAAGAGTCGAGCTTGAGTTGAATTCTGAACTCAACCGATTAACCGCTTTTTAAAGATTAAAGATTCAAGATTCAAGATTCAAGAAATAGTTAGAGACGAAGGCTATAAATTCTAGTCAAGTCGAAAACCGAAAAGTGCGATCTTAGAAAATTACACAAAGTGAAAAGCGATTAAGTGTAAACTAGCCGAGTGGTATCTTCTCGTAATAAAGTGTTCAAATATTTTCTGAAAAGAAAAGGTGTCTGAGATAGCTGCGAGAGGCTAAGTGTGAAAGAATCTTGGTTGTAGAGACACGAAGAGGCTCGTGAAAGAATACTTATAACGATTGAAGAGATAGTGAAATCTCATAAGAAACTCGAGATCGGGCGTAGCCTGGTTTGGGGTGAACCAGATAAATCCGCGTCTACCACTCTTACTCTCTATCTCGCTTTTAGTTTCAAATTTTATCATTACTTACTTGCTCATATACATAGTATTGAGAAATTTGATCAATCGGAATAAATAAAATTTCAGAAGATTTTTATTCCTAACAAGTAATTCTCAAAAGATTTATAAAGAGGGAATACACATTCAACCCCCTTCTCGCATTCTATTATTGTTTTCTAAGTGCTTGTATTAACGCAGATTCATTTCATCTTCTTCGTTGAATGCCGGAGGTCTAGTGATCGAGGCTCCTTCGCAATGTATACATGTGATTCCGCTATTATCTTTGATCCACACTTTGTTAAAGTGATCCTTGGATACCTTGCTCAAACCAATTGAAGTGAATCACACGTTAATACAATATTGAGAAAACGATATAAGAATGCACGAGAAGGGGGTTGAATTGAGTATTCCCTTTTGATGATTCTTTCACAAATATTTGTTAGAAAGTAAAATTCTTTTACAAAACTTTGATAGATTCTCGATTAATTGAAAACTTTGTTTTTAAGCTATGTAAAGATAAAACTTGAATCTAAAAGAGAGATAGTAGAGTAGTTGACACAACGATTTATCCCGGTTCACCCTAAACTGGGCTACTTCAGTCCTCGTAGTTCTTTCAGATTTTCACTATCTCTTCAACTTCTACAAGTATTCTTTTCTCCGAGCCTCTTCAGGTCTCTACAATCAGTATTCTTTCACACTTAGCCTCTGCAGGCTATCTGTACTACTTTCTAACAGATAAGTGTATGAACACTTTGTTACAGTAAGAATAGCTCTCGACTAATTTTCACAAAAATGCTTTTACGATCACGTAAATGTAATTCAGCTCACGTTTCAACTAATTTTTTGACTAACTTTGCAATCTTCGACTTCGACTTGTATTTATAGCCTTCATCTCCAACTGCTTCTTGATTCTTGTTTCTTGAATCTTGCTTCTTGAATCTTTAACAGAAACGGTTAATCAGTTGAGTTCTGTAACTAACTCGAACTGACTCTTGAGTCTGCTTATTCAATTCTTCTTCTGCGTATATTTTTTTATTCGAGTCTTCGTCTGTTTTTTTGTTTGCGTCTTCGTCTGTTTTTTTGATTGCGTCTTCGTCTTTTTCTGTTTGCGTCTTCGTCTGTGTCTGTATTCCTATTTTGCATCTGTGTTGCTTCGTCATGTGTTTATTTTGTGTCCGATCGATTTGTTTCTTCTACGCTCTTTGTCTACGCTATATTGTGTGTCTCGTGTCTGCATGTTGCTTAAATCGCTTTACTTCGTTTGTATGACTTCGTCTGCTTTTGTTTTTCTTTTATTTTGCTCATTGTTATTCATCAAAATTATATCTAAGTAAAGTCATTTTGACTTAACAGGCACAAATCAAGTAAAGGAATCCAAGATAAGCATTCTTGTATACCAAGATGAAATCGCTCAAGATGAAGGACGAAGAGTCTATCGATCGATGTTCGAAGATTTCAAACTATCATGAATGGACTTAAAGCTCTCAAGAGAACTTACGACAATCAAGATCACGTTAGAAAGATCCTCAAATGTTTACCGAAGAGATGGAGAGCAAAAGTCACAGCTGTACAAGAAGCCAAGGATTTGAGCGTATTGAAGCTTGATGAATTGCTTGGATCGCTGAAGATGCATGAAGTTGAATTTGATGCAGAAGATAATCCCAGACGGCACAAATCCATAGCATTGAAGTCCAGACAGAAGAATCACAAGAATCAAAGGAAGAGGAACTCATCATCGAAAGCGCTGAAGATTGAGGAAGTCAAGGATGACAATTCCAGTGAATCAGATTATATTTCAAGCGAAGAAGATGATGAACTATCCTTTATCTTGAGGAAGATCAAACGCATGTGGAAGAAAAAGGCTAAGGAAACAAAGAGTCCTAGCTCAAGAAGAATAGCAAAGATGAAGGGAAGAATGAAAAAACATCCATCATATGCTATGAATGCAATAAACCGGGACATTACATGTCCGAATGCCCATTGTTAAAAAGAAATCCAAAGAAGAGTAGAGAAGGCAAGAAAAGCATGATGGCAACCTAGGAAGATCTAGATTCGTCTGAATCAGATACTGACTCAGAGGAATCGGTGCCAGCAAATATTTGCTTAGTAGCCGAAGGAGAAAGTGATGAGGAGGTAACCTCAAAATTTAATAAATTACAAGATGCATACTCAGAATTATTAGAAGATTCTCTTGCAATTCTAAAGAAGTATAAATTGCTTAAGGAAAGGTATGTAGAAAAATTGAAAAACTCGCAAGTGTTAGAAAAGGAGAATGTCTGCTTAAAGAAATAGGTAGACAAGATGAAGAAAAAGGTAGTTGTAGATAGATCTGAAGAGATCAATCAATTGAAACATAGAATAAACGGCCTTTCAGCTGATCTATCAACATTTACGGAGAGTACTAGAAAAATGAATGATATGTTAGGGAAATACAGACACCCTAATGATAAAACTGGATTAGGGTTTGCTAAAAATTATACTCAGCATAAAAAGAAGTATGCTCCCTTTAGAAAAAATTTTCATCATCCTTATCATCATTAGAAATGTCATCAGTTGCATCATCATCATACTATGAATTATGTTAGAACTAACTCTAAAGGACCCACAAGAGTTTGGGTACCTAACAGATAAATAATATCACTTGCTGATATCCTTCCATAGAAGAAACAGCCAACACCATTGGTACTTGGACAGTGGATGCTCGCGACACATGACGGGAAGAAGGTCTATGTTCCTAGATCTTCAATATAAGAAGGGACGATCGGTAACTTTTGAAGACAACCAGCAGGGCAAGATAATTGGAATCGGTAAAATCGGTAAAGATTCATTTGCATGCATTGATAATGTACTGCTAGTTGATGGTTTAAAACAAAATTTGATTAGTGTCAGTCAATTATATGATTCTGGTTTTAAAGTGTCTTTCAATCAAAATTCTTGTGAAGTCAAGAACAAGGATGGGTCCATATTCTTTTTTTCCAAAAGACAAAACAATCTTTACAAAATCAATTTAGAACATTTTTAAAATCAAAATATTTCTTGTTTTATATCAACTGATCAAGAAAAACTGATTTGGCTTAAAAAAAACTAGGTCATATTAGTTTTAAACATATTTCCAAGTTGATTAAACATGATTTGGTAAGAGGTTTACCAAAAATAAGTTTTAACAAGGATTTCTTTTGTGAAAGTTGTCAAAAGGAAAACAAAGTTAAAACAATGTTTTCTTCTAAAAATGTTGTAACTTCTTTTAGACCTCTATAGTTGTTACATATGGATTTATTTGGTCCAACTAGACATTAAGTCTTGACGAGAAAGAAGTATGGTCTTGTTATTATTGATGATTTCACTAGATTTTGTTGGATATTATTTTTATCACATAAAGATGAGTCTTTAAGTGTTTTAAAGTAATGTCCAAAAGTTACAAAATGAAAAAGAAATGTCTATAGCTAGTATTATAAGTGATCATAGTCTGAATTTGAAAATGAGAAGTTCATAATGTTTTGTGAAGAGAATGGAATTTTCCATAATTTCTCGCTCCTAGAACCCCACAACAAAATGGAGTTGTTGAAATAAAGAACAGATTTATTCAGAAAATGGCAAGGACTATGCTATATGAGATGGATCTTCCTAAGTACTTCGGATAGAAGCTGTGAATTCAACTTGTTATATTCAAAATAAAATACTTTTGTTGTTGGATCGGAAAAAGAAAGCATGCTTAGTATGGAAAAACGATAGATTTCAAAACATTTTAAGAAATCATCTTGCAGCGGAAGAAATATATCCAAATCAACATGCTAATCCCTACATGATATGGTATAAGGATAATAAAAGCAAGAACAAGATAAAAGGAATTACCGACTCTTCGCTACATGCCTTTAAATCCTCGTTCATGCTATCCTCTCCTTCTTATATCCAAATCCTTTGCCTTTGAGTCTTTCCTTTAGCAATCTATCTTCTTCCTTGTTGTAGTATCCTCAACCAATTAGATTTACCACTTGTTCTTCAAGGAAAACTAGGTTAACAAAACTTTGGTGGGAAAGGAGAAGAAATATTTGGAGGAGATTTTCTTAGAAGAAGAAGAACCAAAATTGAAACTCTTTCAATTCTTTCACTTAGGAATTTGGTTCTACCTTACATGAAAGGAGAGAATGTCTAAAAACCATGCAAGAACCCTTTCTTACATCTCAATTTCGAAATATGCATCAATGGAAAGAGTGAGAGGCATCCAATGCATCACTTCACATTAATCACTCATCAAATAGCCAATAAATGAGACTTACTTCATTTATCTTTAAATGGCTATTTGAAAAGACCATAACCTATAATTGTATACCCATTTCGGTTTTGGCAAGAAGAAAGAAGGAAAATGGTCCATCTAATGCACATCTTTCATCTTTAATCTAATGAATGCAAATAGGTTACATGCCAACATTAAAAGCGAACCATTAAACCATTTAATGGTAAGTTCATAACTCCATTTAATAATGATGAACCATAATAAAGACCATCTTTATTTAGTATTTTAATGTCAAATGTGTGGTTACACATCTAACCTAACACAATTTCGAAATTGCTTCTTCTCCATTTAAAAAAATTGTTTTAATATAATTAATCTAATCAATTACATTAAACCAAAACAAGCTCATTTCTAAATGAACATATGGGCTTCCAATTAACCATTAATTAGTATAAGCCCATCATTCAATTATGGACTTCTAAAGCCTCCAAACTACTTCTTACTTAGCTTGATAACCTTCCTTAAAGCCAAGTGGGGAATCTTATTGGACTTTGATAATTCAAGCTCTAATAAGCCCGTAAATAATTCAATCTCATTGAATTAATTCTAGCTTATTAACTAAATGTCATTCCACTAAAGACAATTAGTTGAACTCTTGAATTATTAAATATTATGAGAATATGTCCAATTGCAAACCCTATTTAGAACATTATTATATCCATCCGCACAACAAAGGGTAAAATTACCGTTTTGCCCTTATGTTGGTTTTTTCCTTCTAGATCTCTCATTTTACTTTATGTGGTGATTAACACATAAGATCTCATCTTAGTGTTAAGACTTGATGGGTAGCTAGTCCATCAAACTACTGGCGCCAGTTTAATCACCAAATCTCCTTAAAACATCTAGAAGAGATGATAACACTATAAACTCTTTATTTGAGTGAATGTTCCCTGATACATGTTTCAATTAATAATTCCAACATGTAGACACTGGATTAATACCCTGTAAAAATCCATTCTGATCATATCAAGAATTATAATGAAACACATATGAGTTCACCACTCATCAAGATTATGATTCATAATAAGCGAATGCTTAAGTTGTATGTTTTAAGATTAAAGTAACGGCCCACTTTATTCTTGAAAACATACTTGATTCCATATTCATTTAATAGTTCCATTATCGATAGTCTACTACTATCATGATATGAAACTCATCATTCCCTTTAAGTAAACTCCTTTACTTATATGGAGATAAATCGCAACACTACGCCTAAACCATAATCAAACGACCAACTTGATTATTCAACTGTGAATCAATTAATTGATTCTAATAATATACATGTTTCCCATACATCTCTATGTATATGTATATTACTTACAAATGAATCTTAGTACCTTATGACCAGATATATAATGTTCATACAGATAAAATCAAACTCTTTTGTTTTATTAATAATAAATATTTTCATTACAAAACTCAGAATCGAAGAAGATAAAGTTACATGTAAATACACTTGCTTCCTGGGCACTATATTTACATAACTCCAACAATCTCCCACTTTCCCAAAAGCAAGTTTGACATATCCTTCTTTCCCATCCTTCTAGGTGACCTCAAACTCTTTTGAGTCAATGTCTTTGTGAACGGATCAGCAAGGTTTTGCTCAGGAATCTTTACCACATCCACTTCTCCACGTTGTATTATCTCCCTTATGAGATGATACTTTCGCCAATGTGTTTGGCGACTTTGTGGTTCCAAGGTTCTTTAGAATTAGCCACCGCCCCACTATTATCACAATAAAGTGTAATGGCTTTTTCGCCTCCTGGAACTACCTCCAAATCATTTAGGAACTTCCGAGCCGATCGCTTCCTTTTCGCTTCACAAGCGAAGAACATACTCAACCTCCATAGTCGAATCAGCAATACAAGATTGCTTGACACTCCTCCAAACTATGGCTCCACCTCCTAAAGTAAATATAGAACCGAAGTTGAATTCCTTGAATTAACATCCGATTGGAAATCGAATCCAGATATCCCTGTCGGAATAAGATTACTTCCGAGTAAACAAGCATTAAGTTCTTCGTCCCACGAAGATACTTAATATACACTTAACCGCAATTCAATGTTCCATTCTCGATTGGTGAAATCGCCACTATCCCACTGCTGTAATGTATATCCGGTCTAGTACATGACATTGCATACATCAAACTACCAACTAAGCATACGGAATGTTACGCATGCGTTCAACCTCCTCTTGGGTTTTAGGTGCTTGTTCCTTTGAAAGTTTGATTCCATGTCTAGTAGGAGTGAAACCCTCTTGAATCTTGCATGGCTTAACTTATTGAGCATATTCTCAATGTAGGTTAGTTGAGACAAAACTATCTTCTTGTTCTTACCATCCCTTATAAGTTTGATCCCTAGAACATAGGTAGCCTCTCCAAATCCTTCATTGAAAATCTGTTCATTCAGCCATCCTTAACCGCAGATAACATTCCCACATCATTCCCAATGAGCGTAATGTCATCAACATACTGATTAGGAAAGTAACCTTACCTTCTTGTATTCTTTTGTAAACACAAGGCTCATCTAGGTTTTATGAACCCATAGGTTTTGATAGCCTTATCAAACCCAATGTTCCAAGACCTAGATGCTTTGCTTAAGTCCATAAATGGACCTTTGCAACTTGCAAACCTTATGCTCATTACCTAGCTCAATGAATCCTTCTGGTTGGGCCATATAAATGGTCTCCTCAAGATCTCCATTCAGAAATGCGGTCTTGACATCCATTTGCCATATTTCATAATCGAAATAGGCTGCTATGGCCAAAAGAATCCTGATGGACTTAAGCATGGAAACCGGAGAAAAAGTCTCCTCGTAGTCTATACCCTCCTTTTGAGTATAGCCTTTAGCTACCAATCTAGCTTTAAAGGTCTCTACCTTTCCATCCGATCCCCTTTTCCTTTTGTAGATCCATTTACACCCTATGGTTTTTAGACCTGGTGGTAGATCTACAAGGACCCAGACTTCATTAGTATACATAGAATCTATTTCCGATTCCATTGCTCAAGCATTTTCCTGCATCAACATCATTAATAGCCCGTGTATACGTGAACGGATCTGTTTCTTCTTGGTCCGAGATGGCAATTAAGTCTTCTCCTAAACCCGATACCTATTTGGTTGTCTCACAACCCTCCCACTACGCCTAGGCATATCTTGATGTTCAGTTGCACTTCGATTCAACTCTTGAATCCATTTCGACATCTTGTTACGTCATATCCAAAACAACTCTTGGTTCGATGAAATTGCTAAACTTTAGTACTACTTCACTTCTTCCTTTGTGATTTCTCACAAACTCTTCCTCTAAGAAGTTTGCATTTGTCGACACAAATACCTTCCTATCACGAGGACTCAGAAAATAGTACCCTCGAGTTCCGTGGGATATCCTACAAACAAACATACTTGACCTTGGTTCCATCTTTGTGGATTCAGGCTTTAGAACATGGGCTGGACAACCCCAAGTCCTCAAGTGCCTCAATGAAGGCACTCGGCGACCCACAACTCCTAGGTGTTTTAGGCACCGATTTGGATGGAACAAAGTTAAGAAGATATGTTGTCGTTTGTATGGCATATCCCCGTAATCCATTCTCGAAGGCTAGCATAGACATCATTGATCTTACCATTTCCAATAGAGTTCAATTTCTCCTCTCGCTACACCATTCATTTGAGTTATGCGAGGAGTCGACAAATTGGAAACAATTCCATTGTCAATTAAATATTGCTGAACTCTCCGATAAATACTCACCACCTCGATCCGATCAAAGTCGTTTTAATGGCTTGCTAAGTTGCTTCTCTTCACTTTGAATTCTTTGAACTTTTCAAAGATTCACTCTTTTTATGCATCAAATACAAATAGCCATGTCTTGAGTAATCATCTATAAAAGTTATGAAATATTCATAACCTCCTCTAGCTTGTACATTCATGGGCCCACACACATCAAGATGTACCATGTCCAATGTGGATTCAAATCTGCTTCCTTTAGAAGGAAATGAGGCTTTGTCATTTTCCTTCAATACAAGATTCACAGTGGGTAATGGATCACTATCCAAGCCCATAAGGATCCCATCCTTTACTAGCCCCGTCAAGTCTTTTCGATTGATATGACCCATCCTTAGATGCCACTTGATACTTTGAATTAATGCTAGAGATATTGGATTGTCTTGGTTTTATCAATTACGTGGTGTTTAGTGAGCCTTTCATAGGTTCTATAAAAACAATCCCTCGCTTAATTATCGTTTCACAAATAAAATCCTTATTCTCATATATTGAAACAACCTTTTCAAAATATAAGGAATAGCAGATTTTATTAGACAAAAAGAAATCATGTTCCTTACAATCATTGGCATGTAATAAACATCTTCCAAATATAACCTATGACCACTAGAAAGTCCAAGATAAATACTCCCACCGATTCTCGCTGAAACATAGGAACCATCTGCTATCTTAACTTGAAACGCCTTTAGAAAGTCTTTTCCTTCTTTGAACCCCTGCAAAGAATTACAAACATGGTTAGTGGCTCCTGAATCTAATATCCAAGAAGTAGATAACTGCCACATTTCTAGTTCCTAACAAACTTAGGAAGCCCATACCTTGTTTGCTTTTGAGGGACTCTAGGTAGATCGGACGCTTTTTTTCAAGGGCCCATCTCATCACAAAGGAAACACTTTCCTTTGATGTTCTCTTTGGCCTTCTTTTTCATGGGTTTGGCCTTGACCCTATTTGGGCCTTCTTTTCATCGACCTTTCTTCTTTCCTTGCCCTTACCTTGGGCTTAGAAGAAGAAGCTACATTAGCCGGCCCATGAGCCTTAATATTCAATATTTCCTCCGTGCTCTGGAGGGTATTCATCAACTCACTCAAGGTGTAATCCTTGCCGTTGAGCTCATAGTCCAACATAAACCGCTAAAAGAAGAGTTTAAGCTATTGATGATCATCATCATCTGCGTGTCCGCATCCATATCCGCCTAAGCATCTCAATTTCAAGGACCGCAGAGATTACCTTCATCATGTAATCCCGCACCGGCTCACCGTGTTTCGCTCGAGATTATGAAAGGTTTGATAGCTTTCACTCTTGCAGACCTAGTCATCACACCAAACATCTCATGTAGGTGATGGACCATTGCACTAGCAGCTTTCATACAAGCAATTTGCTTTTGCAACATGCCAAAAAAAGCTTTAATATAACACTTAGTAGTCTTGTCGACGATTCCGCCAACGCCATGTTATTGGAGTTGCTCAGAGTTGCATTCTCACTTAGAGGTGTAGGCTCATTTTCATTAACACCCATGAAATACGCTCATATTGAAGAACAATGTCAAGGTTACGCTCCATTCATTAAACTTGTCTCCATTTTCCAATTTGTTATTAGTCAAGAAAGCGGTGTGAGTGGATTCATTTTGTGGTTGATTATGTCCGAAAATATAAATTATTAAAACATGAGCATACTAGTCAACAATTTATGGAACTTTGTATAAAATCATGATGCATGTATGCATGATGATAGATTTAACAAAACTTAAAAATTAAAACATTATACTGACGGTTATTTTCTTATCTATAATGCATCAAGTGACGGTGGGCCATCTTATCTATTAAAAGAAAACTGGGACCCTCCCACTCAAAAACTACCAAGCATCTCATGCTCAATTTTTAAGAAGCGTCTTAATTTGGTCCATACTTTTACCAACAGAGCTACGGTGGGCAGTTTATTGATAAAAAATGTTGAGTGTATAACCATTTGATTCATTCACTAAAGATAACTACAAATCATGCCTCGGTGGGAGGTCACATTTGCTATCATTAAGTGGACTTATCCTTAAGGAGACCCAAACCATGCAAGATCTAAGATCCATGCCCTCCGATGGGGAGTAACACTTCACCACATGCAAACGGGCCATCAATTGGAGACCGTGGACTCTCACAGGAGCATCCTCTCCCACTCAATCTTTTTGGGCTTTAAGTTTTAAATACCATCTTATCTAGATGCAATTTATTATCCATCCTATATTGTTTCATTATATATCTCATACATAATGAATGCATGGCAAGGCCTAGGGTTGGCAATTTTCTAAATGACATGCAATCACATAATATCACATATTACAAGCATTCATTTCTCCATTCATCACATGAACTAATAAAGCCACTTTGATTATCCATCCTAGAAACATAAAATAATTACAAGCCTTTTAGGCCCAAAGTATGCTTCTTCATCTTGGATCTTCCGCTTGAACTCTTCGCTAACATGATCCGCCCATTCGGTAAACAAAATGTAATGGCATTTATGAAATTAGAATTTTGTCATTTTGAAAATAAAATTCCAACACTAGATTTTAGAAAACCAAATCTTTGTTTTGACAAAAATTCCAGCACTTGTTTTATTAAACCGAAACTCATTTCATGAAAATTAAACACAGCACTTAGTATTTTAGCAAAACCGAAATTGGATTCTTTGAAACAAAAAACTAACACTTGTTTTCCAATCATAACTGAAATATGATTCATTGAAACAAAAATTCCAGCAACTTAGTTTTCACAAAACTTATGCCAAAACACAAAAGGATACACCGAAAATTTTACCTTTCCATTTCTTCAATCCATGGCTGCTCCTTCATCATTACATCAATTTGTACATTACAAAATCAAATAAAATAAAAAAAAGAAACCAAGGAGGAAACATGGTGATGATAGACCACCCTCCTTGTTACAACCAAATGAAGAAATCTTACAAGATAAAATTTAACTTCTATGGACAACCAAAAGAGCAACATACACCATATATATTTCTATCACATAAAAATATGCAGTATACATAAAAAGATTGCCAACCCATGCATCCACCATATAGGAACCGAAATCATGCATGAAAAAACCGGCTCTGATACCAATTGTTGGATCGGAAAAAGAAAGCATGCTTAGTATGGAGAAACAATAGATTTCAAAACTTTTTAAGAAATCATCTTGCAGCGGAAGCAATATATCCAAATCAACATGCTAATCCATACATGATATGGTATAAGGATAATAAAACCAAGAACAAGATAAAAGGAATTACCACTCCTTCGCCATGCTTTTAAATCCGCCGCTATCCTCTCCTTCTTATATCCAAATCCTTTGCCTTTAGTCTTTCCTTTAGCAATCTATCTTCTTCCTTGTTGTAGTATCCTCAACCAATTAGATTTACCACTTGTTCTTCAAGGACAACTAGGTTAACAAAATCTTTTGGTGGGAAAGGAGAAGAAATATTTGGAGGAGATTTTCTTAGAAGAAGAAGAACCAAAATTGAAACTCTTTCAATTCTTTCACTTAGGAATTTCTGCCCTACCTTGCATGAAAGGAGAGAATGTCTAAAACCATGCAAGAACCCTTTCTTACATCTCAATTTCGAAATATGCATCAATGGAAAGAGTGAGAGGCATCCAATGCATCACTTCACATTAATCACTCATCAAATAGCCAATAAATGAGACTTACTTCATTTATCTTTAAAATGGTTATTTGAAAAGACCGTAACCTATAATTGAATACCCATTTCGGTTTTGGCAAGAAGAAAGAAGGAAGATGGTCCATCTAATGCACATCTTTCATTATAATCATATCAAGAATTATAATGAAACACATATGAGTTCACCATTCATCAAGATTGTGGTTCATAATAGTTTAATGCTTGTTGTATGTTTTAAGATTAAAGTAACGCCCACTTTATTCTTGAAACCATACTTGATTCCGATTCATTTAATAGTGCCATTATCGATAGTCTACTACTATCATGATATGAAACTCATCATTCCCTTTAAGTAAACTCCTTTACTTATATGGAGATAAATCGCAACACTACGCCTAAACTATAATCAAACGACCAACTTGATTATTCAACTGTGAATCAATTAATTCAGATTCTAATAATATACATGTTTCCCATACATCTCTATGTATATGTATATTACTTACAAATGAATCTTGGTACCTTATGACCAGATATATAATGCTCATACAGATAAAACCAAACTCTTTTGTTTTATTAATAATAAATATTTTCATTACAAAATCAGAATCAAGAAGATAAAGTTACATGTAAATACACTTGCTTTCCAGGGCACTATATTTACATAACTCCAACATTTGTGACCTCTGTTGAAGAAAACTCCATATGAGTTATGGAATGGAAGGAAACCTAATATATCGTACTTCCATCCTTTTGGTTGTAAGTGCTCTATATTGAATACAAAAGAAAGTCAGGATAAATTCGATTCTAAGAGTTATTCTGGAATTTTTCTAGGTTATTCTCTATCATCGAAAGCCTATAGGGTTTAAAATCTTACCTCTAAGATTGTTGAGGAAACTATTCATGTCAATTTTGATGATATTTCTCAACCAAGTAAGAGAGATGATACTGATAATGAAACCCTATCAGTACCTTTTGGTTGATAGTAGAGAAGCATCACCATCAGATACTCCCTTAGACAAACTTGAAGATATTCCTAAGACTCTTGATTTGAAAAGAGATTAGAAATATAAGAGTTCTTATCCAGAAGAGTTGATTATAGGAGAGATCTCAGAAGGTGTGCAAATTAGGTCCAAATTCAGAAGAGAAGCAAATATAGCGTTTATTTCTGAAATAGATCCTAAGAACATTGATGAAGCTTGGATTTTAGCTATGCAAGAGGAGCTTAACTAGTTTACTAGGAATAAAGTTTGGTCCTTAGTTCCTGCATCATCGAAAAAGTCCATCATAGGAACTAGATGGGTTTTAAGAACAAGTTAGACGAATCAGGAAGAGTGAGTCGTAAAAAAACGAGATTAGTAGCACAATGCTATAATTAGCAGGAAGGAATAGACTACAATGAGACTTATGCTTCTATAGCAAGACTAGAAGCTATTAGGATTTTGCTTGCATATGTTGTCTGTCACGACATAAAGCTATTTCAAATGGACATGAAGAGTTCTTTTTAAAATGGCGTTATAGATTAAAAGGTTTATGTGAAGCAACCTCTGGGTTTTGATGATGTCAAGAAATTGGATCATGTCTATAGACGTCATAAGGCTTTGTATGGCTTGAAACAAGCTCCTCGAACTTGGTATGATCGTCTGAGTTCTTTTCTTATTAAAAATAAGTTCAGTAGAGGTCAGGTAGATAAGACTTTATTTAGAAAGTGCATTAAGAATGATTTTATCATAGTTCAAATTTATGTTGATGATATTATTTGGTGCAACCTCTAAAATGTTATGGACTAGTTTTGAAAATTTGATGAAAAATGAGTTTGAGATGAGCATGATGGGTGAGTTAAAATTCTTTCTTGGGTTGCAAGTTAAACAAACCAAGAAAGATTTGTATTCATCAACAAAAGTATGTTAAGGAATTGTTGACTAAATATGATATGGAAAAAGTAAAACCAATGTCAACTCCGGTGCATCCTTCACACGTTTTGTCCAAGGAAGAAATTGGAAAGAAGGTTGATCAAACCTCAGATAGAGGATTATTAGTTCCTTACTTTACCTTACAAAAAGCAGACCTGACATTTTATTTAGTGTTTGCTTGTGTGCAAGATTTTAGACAGATCCTAGAGAGACTCATTACATTGCTGTTAAAAGAATATTGAGATATCTATGACGCATTATTGATCTTTGCTTAATGTATGAGAAAGGTAAAGATTTCAAGTTAATTGGCTACTGTGATGCAGATTATGTTGGAGATAGGATTGATAGAAAAATACGAGTGGAGGATGTCACTTCCTTAGCCACAACCTAGTTTCATGGTCAAGTAAAGAGGCAAAGCTCAATTGCTCTATCAACCGCAGGTCGAGTATATATCGGCAAGAAGTTTTGTTCACGATATTGTGGATTAAGTACTAGCTAGAGGACTACTCAAGACAAGAAGAAGAAATCCCAATCTCATCGTGACAACACAAGTTCCATCAACTCGTCAAGAACCCTATACAACACTCGAGAGTTAAACATATCAAAGTGAGACACCATTTTCTACGAGACTATGTTCAGAGGAAGATCGTAAGGCTTCAGCTTTGTTGAGATGAATTATCAATAGTGGACATCTTCACTAAGCCATTAAATGAAGAAAGATTCAAAGAAATCAGATGAAACCTTAACATGGTTATGCTAAGTGATCAACCGTCGACACATCATGACCCGTATAAAAGGTCGAAAGAGTTAACGGTAACAAAGAATAACGAAGTCAGAAGCTGGTAACGTCTGCTATAAGGAAGTTTTGGAGGAAAAGTTTCTAATAGCCTTGAGAACGCCACCTATTCTAGAACACTCTTGACATACCTTGACATCGACCTTGAATAACCTCAACAAAAGCTCTTCAAGATTGCTTGATATCAAACCGCTTTGCTCACACTTTCAACCTCAAAACCAACTTCACCGCTTTTAAAAATACTCACATGCATTCAATTCTTTGTTAAGTATAAAACAAATGGAGCCAACTATTTCAAGTGGAAGACTTGTTGATTTTGAGTCCTTGAAGGTGACAAGACGGATATTGAATTGGAGATTGTGGCGCTGGTGGAGAAATTTCTTCGAGTTCGAGAGACAGTCTACATAAATGAAGTGTATGACTTCCGAAAAATATAAGTAGTAGATAATACTCTTGTATCCACGGTGGATAGATTGTCAATTACAGTGACAATGAAGTTAATCAAGAAGGTCACTAAGTGTCCATGTGATGGAGAAAAGCTCACAAGTAAAGCTAGATGGATGACACAAGCTAGCGTGAAGGAGACTCAGATCAATCGGCAATTATATGGAAGCGATGATCTAAAGGAGAAGAAGGCTTCAAGTCTTATTCCAAAGGCTAGGGTTCTACACTCACTTCTTTTCCATTGTGTTCTACCAAGAATAGGATCAAGGCATTTGGTAACAATGTTAGATGAAAAATGCTTGTTTCATCTACTTAATCGCCAACCTATAAATCTACCATTCCTTATTTTCCATTATATTGAAAAGACGAAAAAAGAATCGATCGCTCTACCATATAGAATGATGTTGACTAGAATATTCAGAGACTCAAGAGTCCTTCTGGAGAGAGGAAACAGGATGAAGTTGAATATCAGAAGCATCATCAATTCTGCAACAATTGGTAGAATGGGCTTGAAGAATTTGGAGAAAGTAGAAGCAGATTCTAAGACGAAAGCAAGGATTGAGGGGGAGTGTGCTGTTAAAGTAAGTTTGAATGAAAAAGAATCTCTCTCAAGAACATCAAAATGTCAATCCATTAAGAGAATGCCTACAAAAGGGGAAAAGAAATCGACAGATAAATCAATTAAGGGAAAGGCGATTTCTTATAAAGAAAGAAGCCAGGTGCAATATAGGGAGAAAGTGACCACGAAAGAGTGGGAAATACTTCCTTTGAGAGACCAAAGCAAGCAAAAAGGTCACCTAAAGTTCGTACCTGCACAATAAGAAGAAAAGAAAGGAAAGAGTTGACTCATATTAGAGACTCGAGAAGAAAACACCTCAGCAATCAAGTCTTTAGTTGCAATTTTGAAAGAAGATCCAGAAAATTGGCTAAAAGATTGAGATTAAGAGAAAATTGGAGTTTGAAAAGAGAAACCTCAATCTCAACGCACTTCTAGACTTATTAAAGAGAACAAGAAGTAAAAATCGATGAAAAGAGCACTCCCTACCGCTATGAAGAAGAAAAAGAAGCTAGTTGAATGCAATCCAAGATAGGTCAATACCTCTCAATCATTAAGAAAAGAGGACTTGAGAGTCAAGATTATTAAAGAAAGCCAACCTGTCTGGAGTAGCACCTCTATAATCATCGGAGAAACCCCAAAAGGTCACCAAGCTGAATTACAATCAATCTTGGTAAATAATAGTACCAAACCATACCCCACATAG